>JAUPFN010000011.1:13541979-14004479 GCA_036924255.1 Apodemia mormo
TGTAATTCTATTAATGTAACTTTTTTATATCATTAGATAGCAAAAAAGTATATGGCTCTCCTATGGAAAGCGAAACCGTCGCCTTTAGGCACTAAAGATGTTAATGGTACATTCCTATCTATGTGGCGGGGTGGTAATGCTACATGCATAAGTCTACCGGCTAGCTTACCTTCCAAACCGAAACATGACAATGACAAGCATTGACGATATTGCGATTGGATTATATTAATTACTAGCTGACCCGGCAAACGTTGTTTTACCATTCATATTAGAAATCCATAGCGGACAAACAACGTGACACGTAATTTATATAAGTCTACGCCCTACGGGATTGTCCTTCCACGCAGCCAAAATGGCATTAAACTTTATATGGCAGTTAAGTATTCTTAAATTTTCTATTTTTCCGCGCAATTTTCTTAATATTTTCTTTTATAAGAACCTTCTACTTACAATTACAAACACAACAAAAAAACAATTACCGAAATTGGTCCAGCCATTCAGGCGTGATGTCATGACCAAGAAAAATAGGGATTGAATTTTATATACATAGATTAGGTAAAGCGGTGGTACTAAAAACCCGGGCAAGACGTTGCAAAATTCTATAACTTATTTATCAAACTTGTATGACCTGCCTCGCAGAACGATAGTTGGAAAAATTTCAAGTGGTTGGGGCTTTCAATTTTAATATTTTATTAAACAGAGAAACAAGTGTTTTTATAATAATACCATAGATAAATGATTGATCTCGTGGCGAATCGCAGCGAGATCAATCATTTATCGAAAAATAATACCTAATTCCAATTTTATACTTAAATAAGGCTTTGCTTTTAAGTTTTCAAGTATTTTACATTAAAAATAACCCCCCATTTTTAAATAAAAACAAAGCTGGCAACTTTTTCTTATTGGATTTTGTTTCATATATTTTAAGTTTGCCAAGAAAATAATATTAAATACCCTTAATAAGCAGAGTAGTTAAGGTTGAAAATCGTTTGCATTAAACATTCATGTTACACCAAAGAATTGACATGTACACCGCACTTCAATTAGGCTAATGGGATAGGGCTCAAAGGGATTAAATTAATTAGCAAGAAAGTTCTGCTCCATTTGGGTGCGTTGTCTTCATTTGCTACCTTCGATTTTTAATTTTTTTATCAGACTTCTTTCTATTTCTTGTAAATTTTGTTATCCTTTCCAATGCTCAAGATGAAAGGTTGTTGGCACAACTTGCAATTACTCCCAGTAATATAGAGTTTTAGTACTTATCGATGTAATGAAATTTCCCCAGTGATAATTTTTAAGCTTTGGCTTTTTATTCGGCATTACATCATTTTTAATACGCTAAAACTACAGCAACCGATTTCCCATTTTAGAAACCCTAGAAAATACTAGTCATATTTAAAACTAGCTGAGCCGCACAGTTTTGCCCGCGATTATGTTAATCAATATAATTTTTTCCGCTAAATTTGACCGCCCCGTTTGACCGCGCCGCCGTTGGTCGAGTATTTAGCGATCCTGTCTACGCAATCGACGGGGCTTGGGTTCGATCCCCGACAGGGACAAGCATTTGTGTGATGAGCATAAATGTTTGTATTTCCGGGTGTTTATTAAACATATTCCGGTATTTATATATGTATTTCTATGTAATAGTATCGCTGACTAACACCCATAATACAAGCAAATAATTTGCTTCCTTTGGGGTTAGATCGGTCGGTGTAATTTGTCATCTTTCATATGAACTTTTATTCTTTAGGGATTAATTTTTTGGAAAAAATTGGCCTAAGTTTGACCCCGGATCTTCAACTATCTCCTTGCCAAATTTCATCAAGATCAGTTCAGTGGGTTAGCCGCAATTGTAACAGACATTCAGACATACTTTCGCATTTAAATTATTAGTATGGATGCGGGTATAGTGTTAATATTATTGAGCGATTAGCCTCCAATAACAGATAAACAAAACGATCAGTATTAATTTTTAATCAGACAAATATGAACACTTAAACATAAATCAAAGTAATTTCTTATTTATTCTAATAGCTAAGTAAATATGAAAGTTTTTAGTAATAGTGGAAGAACAACAACCATTTTCTAAGTTAATTTTGTCTATTAAGACATTAAATAAGTTGCTATACAAACCATCAATCCAGGCATTAAAAATCTAATAAATAAAATATATATCATCAAGCTAATACTCTCGAGTAAGAGGCAGAGTAAACTGAATGTCAAAAGACGCGCAGTCCGCTTCACCATGACTGGTTAGTCATGGTGAAGCGGACTGCGCGTTGCATGTGTATTATATTGATTTTTAAGTCGGTAACATGAAAACTTGTTTAAAATAACATATTTTTTAACATCAAAACACATTTCCTGATTGAATGAGACAACCATCGCCTATTGACATCTAAGACTATTATTTAAATGGAGCCCGGACCAATATGAGGAGAATTAAGCAGTTTGGACTAAATAATCCACATGATTATTACATGCCGTGATCTTTATATACAAAATTTTAGCTTGTGTTTGCGTGTTTGCGTTAAAAAACCCAAAAAATGGGTTGACATTATATCAAAATACACAAAATAGATATTGATCAGAAAAATGTTTTATATACTTTTTATAAAGAAGTTCCAATGGAAACGAAAAATTCTAATCATTTTCGAGTGAAGTGAAGAGCCAGTGAGTAAGCAAAGCGTGCCTAGGTTCAGCTGGTTTTTTTTTTTTTTGTAGTAGAGGGGGCAAACGAGCAGATGGTGCACCTGATGGTAAGTGATCACCGCCGCCCATGGACATCCACAATACCGGAGGTATTGCAGCTGCGTTGCCGGCCTTTTAAGAAAGAATAAGCTCGTTTCTTGAAGGTCCCTAAGTCGTATCCATTCGGAAACACCCCGAGGGGTAACAGATTCCACAAAGGAGTAATGCGAGGCAAAAGGTGTCGACAAAAGCGCACGGTTGTGGATTTCCAGACATCGAGGTGTTAAAGTTGCATCCAAAAAGCTCAAATACTGGTAGATAAGAGCATCATTGGAGCTGTATCTCTGTTGTGCTTTAATTATATGAATAGTGACATATTTTCAAAGACGTGTATAATAGTATACACATCATTGCATATTTTATTACTGAAGGTAATGACATATGTCAATATTCATATAATTAAAGATGGCATCTTACTATTTGACTCACGCCACCAATACATATTGTTTCGAAAAATATCCTTAACGTTGATTTAAACTAAACAGTTTTGAAATACAGTTAAAATTCCATACAAATAATTGTACTTCATGGACATTAAATGGATGATTTCAAATAATCGGTAGAAATAAATTTTAATATGCAAATAAGGAGTAAAATTAAAATGTTACTTGCCAATAACAACAGCATTTCGAAGTGTCAAAATACCATTAATCAAATGGACAAATAATAGTGAAATAATAATGGCGAGAAATACTTAACTTGAAACAAATTTGAATTTTTTGCAGGCCACATCAAGGCAAGGCTAGTCCCACACAAAGAAAGCCACAGGATAAGACACAACAAGACAGCGACTTTTACAGAAAGAGATAATGATCGAAATGTGCCAAAAACATTAAAGAGTTTGGCCATCAGTGCAGAGAGGATGTAATACTACTTACCTACATAAATTTACTGTCTACCTTACCCTCCAAATCAGAATATGACAGTGCAAGCCGATGCTGCTGCGGCAGGAATAGTAACCGCGGTGCCACCCAACCAGGGTGAGTAGATTACAGAACTGAGAAAAATTCTCATTATATATATTATAATTATTATAAAGTCGGTTTATAGCGAACCGTCTCTGATCCTCAGATGGCAGACACATTGTGCATGAACAAAAACTTCGCGTCCACAACACGGAAACGCTGTTATAGATTTCTAGCTTCACTAGACTAGATTGTATCGGTAATGACCGATAACGACTATTTTTCGTGGCAAGCTTGGTTTATTTAATATGTCGCAGGAAAATTCTATAATTTGTGCATATACAAATGGCGTCTTCAGATTGCAAAGATAAATAAGTTTTAAAAAATGCCGTACGCCAAATTTAAAATGTCGTCATTATATAATATGCATGACAGTAACCGCTGCCATTTACAAATTGCCGAGGCGTATTGCTATGTAAATGGATTGTATATTTAGGACTAGAACCATAATTGGCTTCTTATAAAAAACGAAGTAAGTTTGTTAGTTTGCCTTTAGGTCCCACACACAGCAGGGCTCCGTTGATAGTCAGCGACATCAAAGTTTATAGTTGACAATGACGCCATTAATGTCATTAACAACTTCCCTTCGACAGTTTGTATTGAAAGTTTACTTTTATAAATATGCCGGTGCAATTTATATACGGACGAATTATAGAATTTGCCTTTGAGATATACGTAGATAATATGCTTTAAAATACCGGACTTTGCCGGACCACTTTTTTATATAATAAGATGGCAAACAAGCAGATGGTTCCTATAACCGAGTAGCAGTTTGGCCGAATAAAACACTTGAATCACTTTTCTGATTACAGCTTATTTATACTATCCTTATATTATATATTTGTTCATTGATGTTAATAATAACATATTACATCACAATAACAGGTGCATAAATTATACAGGTGCGCAACACCTGGTCTTGTTGATAAGCGCAGTTGCTAACATTCCCCTGATGGAAAGAGAAACAACTTAAGACACTAAAGATGTTAAGGGTGTGTTTGCTATTCGTGTAGTGGGGTGGTAATGCCATATAGATTTACCAGCTACCTCACTCTCCAAACCGGAACACCTTATTCATAGACATAAGCGACATACCTATAAGATGCCTATAAGAAGCTAGCAACCGCTCGTGGCTTCGTCCGCCCTATAACACTTAAATCTAAGATAGGTTTAATTTCAGAGTCTAGATAAATATAGTTACTTTTAAAGGTTCGGCCAAAAATTCAGAACAAAAAGAAACAAAGTTTCAGAATCGATAATATGTTCGATTTATGTAATAAAAATAGTAATTTAAAAAATTCAAAATTTATTTTTTATCTGGCAAAAGAAAACAAAACGCATGGATATAATTACAATTACGCAAAATTCGAACTAAAATATTTTAGTGTCTTCAATCAAATTAAAAGTGATCGGGAAAAATGTACTTAGAGTGATAGATTACACGATAGCGATAGTTACTTTAAGAACAACAAAGAAAAATTTCGACACGAAAAATTTGAACTTACGACCTCCCTCAAGCCGGGGCGTTCTAGCCAACTGAGCCAGTGTCGACTAGTTCGAAGTGGCGAAATTCTTCTTTGTTATATGATCGATTACGTCGATTGTATTTGTTGTTTTTAAAGTTTTTTCAAGTTTTCCCAAGCACGGGGTGAGTGCTAAAACACAAATATAATTACATAATAGTTACTGTCGTAATTATAGGTAGATAAATGTATAATGACACACTACCAGCTTTACAGTTCACTCACAAGACTCGATGCATCCAATTAATGAATTTAGTGGGATATTTTCAAACGAATATTTTTATATTATCTTGTAATAATTTTATAATAATAATTAAAATGCACTTTCAATTCAATATTTAGTACCTAATTTTAAAATTTGGTCGGACCTTTAAAAGTAAAGTCATATTGTGTGTTATATAATCCATTGTATATTCCTACTGTAAGAACGTTTATGCTTGTCGCTGTCGTGCCCTAGTTTGGAGGGTAAGGTAGCTTTACTATATTTACATATACTAACTAATGCATGAGGCATTCCATTCCCCTACAAGTAATTAAAAACACCAATGGCATCTTTGGTGTAGGCAGTGGTTGTCACGATCCAGCTGAGGAGACATCTGCCCGCTTATTAACGTTGCCATAGTGATATAAAAAATTAAGATATACTTTTAAAGGTTACCTCACGATTACTTTTTATATCACTATGGCAACGTTAATAAGCAGGCAGATGTCTCCTCAGCTGGATCGAGACAACCACTGCCTACACCAAAGATGCTAATGGTGTTTTGAATTACTTGTAGGGGAATGGAATACCTCAAGTATTAGTATATGTAAATATAGTAAAGCTACCTTACCCTCGAAACTAGGGCACGACAGCGACAAGCATAAACGTTCTTACAGTAGGAATATACAATGGATTATATAACACACAATATGACTTTAAAACCTCAAGTCTCAGATCGGAAAAATATGACCGCTCTGGGTTTTATAACTTTCTATCGGCTCCAACTCGATAAAATGTGGCCACGCCCATTTTGAATTTATATCCTATTTTACATAATAATAGTGATAATTTAGTTTGAATAAGCTTGGTAATTGACGGCCTTGGATATATTCTGTGAAATAAGACAGCTATATTTACATTATGCTGCTGACTTTTTTAATATTTTGTGATAACAGCAGCGGTATGTCTTTTTAAAGGTCAAAGGTCAAACGCTAGCGATTAATTCCACGCGTGCGGCCTTGAGTTTCGATGGGTTGACAAAAAATAGTACTTTAAAGCTTTATATTTCATGAACGGATCCCTTAACCAAGAAATTGTTTTCCCAAATACATCCCAATGATATCCCACACTGTGGGGTAGGCATGTGAGGAAAACTAAGCATCTCCACATTACGTGTAGGGAAGGTACCCTAAAAATATTTTTCAAATTGTTATTTTACCCCTTTGTTGGCACGATTAATAAGTATATTCATGAAAAATTGCGCGGCGGACAGATGGACGGACGGACAGACATTGCGAAACTATAAGGGTTCCCCATTAACTTTGGAACCCTAAAAATTAACATTGTCCATTCTAGCGTTTGTCTTAAAAAACAAATGCAAGTCTATAATATTAATGTTCGTCATGCATTACTTTTGTTCTAATGTCGGTGTTACAAAGTGTGGGGCATAACAAAGTTCCGTGAAATGGGGTAAACTAATTCATTGCGAGCCGCAATGCCCGCCATGTGCCGACCTCCGGTTTGATTCCCGCGGGGGTCACCGGCGACTCTAATGTCATGCTTATTATTTATCGATATGTTACGTCGTTGGTAGATATTTTTATTTTGTGTTTCTTGTGGAATCTTATATTAAACTATGAATATGTACAACTGTAAATACGGTACATATACATACAGGTTTAAATCTACATTAAATACTATATACTGTGTGTAATAAAAACAACCTTCTCGATATCCGACCTGAAAGTTTCATATTAGTGGGTCGAAGGCATTACACAAAAACATTTTTTTTTATGTTATAAGATAGCAAACAAGCAGATGGGTCTCCTGATGGAAAGAGTCAACCATCGCATATAGACACCAAAGGTGTTAATGGTGCATTGCTATCTTGTGGCAAGGTCTAATGCCATATGCATAAGTTAACCTGCTACCTTACCCTCCAAACCTGAACACGACAGCTACAAGCACTAACGCTATTGTGGCAGGAATAGGCAAGGCGCTGGTACCAGACCCGGGCGATACAATGCAGAACTCTACCGCCTAGTAACCACGATGGTAGTGACTCGCATAGCCAATCGGTCGCCTTTTACGACCTGCCTGGCAGAACGGCAGTTGGTCTATTCTTCAAAGGAGCCCGGAACCAACACGGAGATAATGACATAATTATAAAAATAAAAATATGTTTTTTAAATATCATCAGATAGCAAACAAAAGATGACTCTCCTAATGGAAAGAAAAACCATCGCCTATAGACACCAATAATAATCATACGTTATTCGAGTAGTACGTTAATCCGAGTGACGGGTTGAAATAATACATGTGTACATTGACATATTATTAATAATATGTCAATGCATGTGTAAGAGTTTTAGCACAGAATACAAATTTTTCTGGAGTAAGATACTAGTGCCAGTTTTTTGTGCATATGCCAAAGTGCCCTACCCTACCCTATTGCGACCGCCGAATTTAGGTATAAAAAGTGAAGTACATACACAAGTCTGCCTTATGTTTTCTCCATATTCCGTGGTTTTAGCTACCCTTCAAACTGAAAAACGATGGTGAGAAGCATTTAAGTCATGCAGGAATAGACAATGTGGTAGTATCGAACCTGGGTGAGACGTAGAACGCTATTAACTACTTATTTACATTTTATTTTATCTCATCTTATTTCATATTATTATGAATAGAAACAGTGACACTTCAAAAATATAAAAACAATTTAATAATTAAACATCATTTTTTAAGTATCCGCAATATTGACTGTGTGATTTAAAGTGATTTAGATTTCATAAAAATTGCAGAAACCTAAGTAAAAATTAGAGGGAGATAAAAGCACCACTGCATTTCCTTTTCAAAATATTAATATTGATTGTTGCCAGATCTGGATCTGTCTGCACTCTGCTGTTTTACAAAAATCTAAAACTCTTACTTTTTAATCAAGTATCAAGATTGATCATATCTATGATATAGTTTGTCATTAGTTTAATGATTAATCTGAATTTAATTAATGAAATTTATCTGAGATACTATCAACTACGTGGTTTCTTTTTGTCAGTGTACGTATAAGGTCGGTGTATAACTACTGGCGTCTTTTCATGTCCTCCAAGCTGAGACCTGTTGGCTAATTCTATTCTTACTTGTTCTTATTCTGACTTTTGAAAAGCATAAGAAACTATTGTTCACCCATTCAAAATTATTTTGGTTTGCTTCATATTTGGTTAAATAATAATATTTTTTTATCATATCATGATAACATGGACGTACCTAAACGTATCAATGATCTGATTTTGAGTGCCTTTTAAGTGAATTAAAATCTAAAGTATCTTCACGCCCGTATCTCCGAAGTGGTAGGCAGAGGTACAAGCTGTACCGTACAACAAGTCCACCCACGATTAGCCGAAGATAATTAGTGAAGCCAATCGCTAACGGGGCATTTATCCAATTCCGGGTGACGTTATATTTATCAGAAAACATAAAATACACATTTTTTAATTGCCCGACCTGGGAATCGAACCCGGAACCTTATGTGGTCAGCAGCGACACCTGACCACTAGACTAAAGAAAATTAAAATCTATTCGCTTCCAACTCGCTCTCTGCTGAAAAATAGGTAATATTTATAATTTCTCGTGTTGAACCGGGTCCTTTTTTAAAGAACAGAACAGCTGCCTTACTGCTAGGCATTTTGTACATGACGAAATAAGTCTACTATTCATAACTAACGTTGTGACTTCTAACTACTAGTAGGTGGTAGAGTTCTGGAAGGTCTTGACTTGGTTCGGTATCACCGCATTTTTTATAACTGCAGCAATTGCGTCAGTACATGTCATGTAGGTCGATTTGAAAGGTAAGGTAGACGGTAAACTTGAATTCCAGTCTCGCTATACGAATAGTTATTCATCATTTAGGTTTTTGACGCTTATTGGCGATTGTTATCTCTTTCCAGTAAGATAACCATTGGCGTGCTCGCTACCTTATGAAACGATAAAAAAATATGCGAACTTGTGGCGCCGCAGGTCGGTACCATTAAAAAACTTAGCGTTAGAACCAGCGAGCGTGCCAACTACTATCAGGATGACGTCATAACTGTTTAAGTTGAGGACGTCACATAAGGACGTGGAAAAGGAAGATATTCCTAGCTAAGCAAGGTTCTCTGAAGGACTCCTGGGATCGAAGTCCATCTGAGAAGCGTTTAAGATTTTACTTTGAATTCTATTATTTTTTTCTTGTAGGGTGTGTAAGCCGCTACATGCTCTAACCACTAGCAAAAATTTCCAGGTTTTGAGATATATGTTTCATAATTGTTTTGAACATTGAAATATCTACTAAAAACACAGAGATCTATAAAATGTGGTCTTTTCAGCTAAAACTGTATTTTCTCGAAAGCATGTCATGCATCACTATTGAAGGGCACTAGAAAATCTTATAAAGTACACTGACTATCACACGTCAGACCCCGCACGGGTTGGCCATCCTTTATTCAAATAAACCCTATTTTTATGGAAAACCTGCCCTTCCGGCATCAATATCAATTTCCGAGCGATTGTTGTAGAAAAAGGGATGACCCTTTAGGGAACACCGGCCTTAGATGTTATTTACTAACTTTATTAGAGATTCTTTTACGAATTTAAAGGTAATTTTGCAAACGGTCAAATCGTTTTCTAGTGTCCACGATGTAGTTTCAAGATGTGGTACAAAAACAAAAAACGAATACTTACAAAATATTATTTGTATCACCAAACTTATAAAATTATTGAATGTTTTTTCAACCGTCTTTCCAAAAGGCTTTCAATTCGGTTGTACGTTTTTTTAATGTTTGTTACCTCAGAACTCCGTCATTTATGAACCAATTTTTTAAATTATATTTTTTTTTGTTAGGAAGAGAACTAAATTGGAACTACACGGGAAGTATATTCCCGTGTAGTTCCAATTTAGTTTGGTGAAAATTTGATGCAGGTTTCCAAAGATACAGGGAAAGGGAAGTCGGTTGTTGCAGTTTTATGGCGTTAAAAACATATTTCGTGGACAATTTGATCGCAATGGTGCCTTAATCTCTTTGATATCTTTGGTACCTATTGTTGATTTGATGGTGCTTAGAGGATCTACAGACCACTCATAACGTCAACAGCAGCACAATACTTTTCCCTTTGTTGGTCCAGACTTTGAAGAAAATACCATCTGATATTCTGCTAGATAGTTCGTAAAAGGTACCAAAACGATTGTCTATACTCGTACGTGTCACTACCATCGTGACTACTAGGTTGTAGAGTTCCGCAACCTCTCGACCAGGTCCACGGTACCACCTATTTAGCTATTCGTTCCGCAATAGCGTCAGTGTTTGTAATTGTCGTGGTTCGGAGGGTAAGGTAGCCGGTATATTTATGCGTCACATGCATGAAAACAATGAAATGACACTGAGTTAGATTGTAATTTTCAACAGAAAATAATCCCGTGACATATTGAAGTTGTTAAAAAAAAACAGTACTGATGCGTTAAGCATTTTAAGCATAATCGTGGCATATCCAATTATCCATACACACGGACATCCGGGCATCCAATAATTATTTTTATCTGTTTTTTTATATTTATACTTGACAAATATTTTTAAAATATAAAATTTGTTTATAAAAGGGCTATTCTGTATATCTGTATTAAAGAAGTACGAATACAATAGATACAGGTTAAGTCCAGAAAAATGATTGACCTTCACATGTTGGGGGTAGAACACTACCTGAACGCTCCGCTTAGGAGGAGTGCAATATAATTTTTTGAGTTGAAGTGGCAATAAGCTCATGGCGTGCTAGTAAATAGGTACATCTGTCAATATTAATTAAGCGAGCAATTGTGTATCAGCACCCGACTTCAACATTATATATCCAAATTGTGATTACGGGCGATTATGGTGTGACGTGTTCTGCATTTGGTCCCCACTTATTATAATGAGCCTCGAGAATCCAGGACCAAAATCGATGCTATTACATGTCTGGTTCCATTTACAATCGGTACATTACGTCGTCTGAAGGCCCGGCAGTACCGCCTACGGGCCGCCCGGTAATCGGTCAATTATCTATAATTTTCTACCATCAGTCTTTGCTTGTGGTCGGCTAGTCTAGTAAAGTTATTCTCGGTTATCGATCTAATTGGTAAATTATATAGAGCAAAAAGGTTATATCCAACTTTTTAGAAGTTTATTTTTACGTGTATACGTACGTTTATTATTACGTGTATACATATTTTTTTAAATTATAAAGGGTTATATTGTATAATTTAGAATTAGTATTTATTGAGAAATAATAAATAATAAATATTCACGGGACAAACTACACTTACTGATCTAACCCCAAAGTAAGCAAATTATTTGCTTAATACATATATAAATACAAGAATATATTTAATAAACACCCAAACCCGGAAATACAAACATTTATACTCATCACACAAATGCTTGTCCCCGTCGGGGATCAAACCCGAACCCTGTCGATCGCGTAGTCAGGGTCGCTAACCACTCGACCAACGAGGCGGTCAAATAGTATAATTGAGAAGGATTTTGGCCGATTAAACACTTCAATCATTTTTACCTGTACAATATAATTTTTGGGCAGACTAACGCCCTCAAGAAGCGATACAATTACAATTAATCGAAAACATAATATTATCACAGTTTATTTATATTATACTTGTTTATATTTGTCCACTGTTTAAAGAATAGGCCAACTGCCGTTCTGCTAGGCAGGTCGTAAAAGGCGACCGAGTGGCCATGCGTCATTACCATCGTGACTACTAGGTGGTAGAGTTCTGCTTCGGCTTGAACGGGTCAGGTACCACCGCCTTGCCTATTTTTGCCGCAATAGCGTCAGTGCTATTCACTGTCGTGTTCCGGTTTGGAGGGTAAGGTAACCGGTAAACTTATGCATACGGTAACTTATGTGGCATTAGACCTCGCCACAAGAGAACAACGCACCACTAACATCTTTGGTGTCTATAGGCGATGGTTGACTTTTTCCATCAGGAGACCCATCTGATTGTTTGCTAACTTATACTATTAAAAATATGGTTATTTTTATACCATATGAATTTATTAATTAAATTGAATTGAATTGAATATAAGATAAACTAGAATAATTTTCTACGTTATTTAAATTAATTAAATATAAAATATGTCGCTAGGAACAATCATATAAAAAATATTGAGACTTTAATTTGAATTCGAATTCCATCATATTTAAGTGTTACCATTGTATAAAACTTTAATTACGTTTGCATTAAATCAAAAATACGTTTATCTATCATAATTTTCATTATAAGTATCAAGTAAAAAGTTCGCCTGTTTTGTACTAAGGAATAGTTTTTTTTTTTTTTTTATATCATAAGATAGCAAACAGGCAGATGGGTCTCCTGATGGAAAGAGTCAACCATCGCCTATAGACACCAAAGATAATGTTAATGGTGCGTTGCTATCTTGTGGCGAGGTCTAATGCCACATGCATAAGTTTACCGGCTACCTTACCCTCCAAACCGGAACACGACAGCGACAAGCACTGACGCTATTGCGGCAGGAATAGGTAAGGCGGTGGTACCAGACCCGGGCGAGACAATGCAGAACTCTACCACCTAGTAGCCACGATGGTAGTGACTCGATAGCCATTCAGTCGCCTTTTACGACCTGCCTGGCAGAACGGCAGTTGGCCTATTCTACAAAGGAGGCCGGGACCAACACGGCGAAAATCAAGTTTAAATCTAGATTCTTTTTTGTTATTTTAAATATCTATAAAATGTCTATCTAACTTAGATTTCTCAGATTAGCAGTTGTACTAAACACACCCAATGACAAGATAAATACCTAAACACAGACTACTAAGGAAAGAACTGAATATTTACGTTAACCTTACCTAAATTCCAACTTTATTTAGCTACTTTTCTCCAAGTTTAAAAAAATATTTACTAAATGCGGGTAAGTTAAGGATAGATACAGAATCTTACGGATAGGTATATTAAACTTTAAAATAATAACTAAACGAAAACGATATATGAAGTCACGTCCGAGTTCTTTAAAATGTAAATGGTGACCAGTATTATAAAACATAGGATATTTATTATCCTGGAAAAAATGTTGTTTCCATGGGATTAACCAATTTTTTTTATTTACAACAGCGGGCTGCAAAGTGCAGACAGTTATAGACTATATTTTAATAAAAATATATATAACATGTTACCATGTTGTTCTCGGGCTCTTTTGAAGAATAGGCCAACTGCTGTTCTGCCAGGCAAGTCGTAAAAGGCGGACTGATTGGCTATACGCGTCACTACCATCGTGGCTACTATCTGGTAGAGTTCTGTATTGTCTTGCCCGGGTCTGGTATCACTACCTTACCTATTTCTGGAGTAATTGGTTCAGTGCTTTTCACTGTCGTGTTCCGGTTTGGAGGGTAAGGTAGCCGGTAAACTGATGCATGTGGCATTAGACCTCACCAGAAGATAGCAACGCACCATTAACATCTTTGGTGTCTGTTGGCGATGGTTGACTCTTTCCATCAGGAGACCCATCTGCTTGTTGGCTATTCTATGATATAAAAAAATCTTATTATCGTTGACTAACATCCGCACTCTTAAGAATTGCTTAAGTTTAAGATTAGATAAATTCGTGAAACTTGTTTAGTGGTTTTTTATTTATTTAGTTTTATATGGCATAATGAATAAAAAATAAATATTTTATATGATTCGCGTTTATCTAAAGTGCGAGTGGTGTTATGTAAACGTTTAACGAATGCTTAGAAGTGACATCTGTTGGTACAAACGAATGCTTTTATTGGTTGTCATATTATAGTACGAGGCAATTGTGTAAGGTGGCGCTTATATTAATATAATATTCAAAGTTAAATAATGAGTAGTCACTTATGTCAGCCTCAACACAATTGTACTGGATTTGGTATACGATATGAAATCTATATTCCTGAGGTGCCAACTCTCATTCTTGTAGGAAAATCGGGTAAAATAAGTGGAATCTCATCAAATTGCATTATATAGGCACCTATACTTATATTTTTTGCTGGCTTAACACCAGGAAATAAATTTGAACTTTTGAAAATATGGTAGGTACGTCAGGTATGTTAGAAAGTACTCTATGGGTACGTCACTGCTTTATTTTGTTTCACTTAAGAATTAGTCACACGTGTTTCATGCAGGTTTTTCGCAACTTGACCTATTCAGCTGTCCTAACAGAGCCCACGTAGTTCAGGTGAACTGGTGTAAGTTCTTTTGCACATTTACCTAAATAGCCCTCCTACTTTGTTCCAATATTAGGGAAGATGGAGCGAGAAGGTAATTATTTTGACTGAATCACGTTCAATTTTGACAAAGAACATGCGATTTTTTTTGCATTTTGGTACAACTTGAACCTCGTCCATACACAAAATACTATTTATATTATGTCTAATAAAAGAAATATAAATAGTATTTTGTAAATAAAATAAAATAAAAATACTATTTATATTGGCTCTCCTGATGGAAAGAACGGTCGGCTATACATACGAAATATGTTAATGGGGCTTTACTATCCCTGAAACGGGATAGTAATGCTGCACAAATAAGTTAACCGGCTACTTTATCCTCCAACTGAAACACAACCGCAACAGTGACATGCATTGGCGCTGCGGCAGCAATAATTACCGCGGTGTTACATCACTCAGACGAAACGTTTCAAAACTCGACTAGCTACGTAATAGTCACGATGGTAGTGACCATTTGCCAATTTTTTGCCTTTTACGAATTGCCTGGCAGAATGGCAGGTGGTCTGTTCTTCTTAGTAATGCTGAGTTAAGAATGACTCTAGTCTCTACATTTTCTGTACATTTGTTATAACTGAGAAACAAACAGATGGTGACAGGAAACACGGTAAAAATATTCCCGCATTTCGGTGAATACCCTGAAAGACAAAATATTTTTACCAAGTATACCTATCTATCTAATAAAAATAAAATATATTAAAAATCTGTATAGCACTTGATCTTGTAGGCCTTAAAAATTACAGAAGGTATATTGATTTTTGAAAAGCTAATTATTTTGGATGATGATTGATTTTAATTTTTCGAATGAAATTCAACGCAATTATCGTGATCTAAAATGTTGTCTTAGCTATTATTATGTAGCTACGATAGCGATAGCGAGTAGCGATAGGTAGAAAAATGAAGTAATGCCAGAAATAATTTTTTTATAAATTATTGTCATTGATAAACTGACCAATTTTGTTCCAATTTACGGTATTTGATGCATTTAGTAAGAAAAAAGGTGATTCGATTTTTAATTTCATCGGTATATTAGCCTAAAAGTTATTTAAAGATATAAAGTATGTTTGTCGCAAACAACATAGTTTTCATGCAAAAAGCTGTAACTTTTGGAAACTTGATTCGATTTTGACTTCTAAAATGGCATTAGATACAGTTTTTCAAGTTCTAAGATATTGTAAAGATTCAAAAACTAATTGATTGCAAAATCTCGAAATTATGTCAAAATAACACTTTTTTCAAAATGTTTCGTTATAGATACGCTTATATATAGACATACACTTACACACACACACACACACATACAAATACGCATACATACATACATACAGAATACTGACGTCATCGTGAAAATAGTCGCAAAAGGTTTTTAGGGCTTCGAAACGATTTTTGTGAACGAAAAAGATCTGATGAAAACTCGATTTTCGAAAATCGGGGAAAAAATAGTAACTTCCTTATCTACATACGTAGTAAGAAGTTAAATAAATAATTTGTCAATCAAAGATCTTATTTTGTTTGAAATTGGCATACAATAATTTTGCAGCTTAATATTTTCGTAATTTTATAAGATTTATAAGATTCCATAAGCTTTTATAGAGCTGTAATATCATGATTTTTTTATGTTCTATGTCCACTAAAGGCATTTTTATGAAAACAAATTTGTAACACAAACCAGCATTGGTCAATCAAAATATAGTAAAAAATTTAATTGATTTGATTTACCGAAATTTCATCAGTGGCAGATGCAAGATAATTTTAGGAATTAAAGGCATGTTTACAAAAACAGGATATCAAAGCAAGTTCGGAGCGTGAAACGCCCCTAGGGTCTCGGAACATGTACGATGGCTTTTTTGTTTCTGTTTTAAATCAGCCTTAATAAACTTTTTTCTATTGGCCGCGTTTAACTTATAGCGTCATAAAATTTATAGCAGGTGCTATGTAATATCGATAAATATCGATTGAAATTTATTCGATTTATGATTGGTTATTTAGAATCCAATAGATGGCTTTGGATTGGTTACTGGTTAAAACTTTGTAACACTCACCTGTCCCGAGGCAGATTTTTCGGCTTTATCCTTATAAATTAAATTCTCACTCGCAGACTAAAGACTGGTAGTTGTGTGTAAACAACATCGATTTAAAGATAAGCGAATGAAATAGTCGGCCCGTTAATAATAAGAAACAAGTGACAGTAATTATTTAGTCAAAAAAAAAGCCGCGATCATCTCATAATCCGACAAATCAGTGATTTTTTTATATCATAAGATAGCAAACAAGAAGATGGGTATCCTGATGCAAAGAGACAACCATCGCCTATAGACATCAAAGATGTTAATGGTGCGTTGCTATCTTGTGGCGAGGTCTAATGCCACGTGCATAAGTTTACCGGTTACCTTACCCTCGACAATGACTAGCATTGACGCTATTGCGGCAGGAATAGGTAAGGCGGTGGTACCAGACCCGATCAGCCTATGCAGAACTCTACCACTTAGTACTAATACCACGTAGTCACGATGGCAGTGATTCGCATAGCCACTCGGTCGCCTTTTACGACCTGCCTGGCAAAACGGCAGTTAGCCTAATCTTTAAAGGAGCCCGGGACCAACGCGGAGAAAACTGGTAACGTTTCTCTAAAGAAATTAACAAATAAATTAATATCTTTGTGTCCATACAGGGTACAGAAATTAAATTCGGTCAGGTCATAAGAGGCGACTGATTGGCTATGCGAGTCACTACACATCATGGCTTCTAGGTGGTTGAGTTCTGCATTGTCTCGCCCGGGTCTGGTACCAGTGCCTTACATATTCCTACCGCAATAGCGTCAGTGCTAGTCACTGTCGTGTTCTGGTTTGAAGGATAAGGTAGCCGGTAAACTTATACATGTGGCATTAGACCTCGCCACGAGATAACGACGCATTATTAACATTTTTGACGTCTATAGGCGATGGTTGACTCTTTCCACCAGGAGACCCATTTGCTTGTTTGCTATCTTATAATATAAAAACAGTTTCTGTTTAGTTAGTAATATAGGTTTAGATGATTATCTGTGTATTTTAAAAGGGCAATGGGCCCACCTCTTGTTCCCACCACTGTAACTTCTGTAAACCAGAGTCAACAGCGGCAACTGTCCTGATAAGCTCTGAGTTGCGAGCTCAAGGTGCCTTGGGGAAAGCTAAGCTGTCTTTGATTCCGCAACGAAATTAATCAGAAGTATATAGGAGGAGAAGAAAAATACATCCTGTTTCCCTCCCTTTTTAGTAGGAGACAGCAAAGTATTAAAAGCATAAAAAATGCTACGATATGAGACTTTTACAATCAGGTTAAGTCTGATTGCTATTGCGCCACGGAAGTTTAAAAATTAGGGACCTACCAGAATGGCCTACTTAATCTTGTGTATATATAATTTATATGTTATTATAGATATGAAAAACCACGCACGATAAATATATTTGGTGTCTCATGGCGATGGGTCTCTTTCCATCACGGAAGCCATTGCTTGTTTGCTATCTAAAGATATTATAGAAATGATAATCCAATGAAGTTTAGTAGCGATAACAGATTTTTTTCGGTTTTCTGGTAATTTTCAAATGGCTATAGATAAATTGTGTTACCCGCACGAAGTCAGGAAAGGTAACTAGCATGTTTAAAAAATAAACATACAACTCTGTTAGTTATTAGGGTTAACAATACGAATTTTATATTTAAAAAGTATATGGTTTAGTTAGTTATCGTGTTTTTTGTTAGAACAAAGTAAATTTGGTGGTATTTCCAAACGCGATCTCGCGTGACTGGTGGGCGGAGTGTGCGGTTACAATTAAAATATTGTTCGGCGCTCGGTTCCACCGTCCATGTATACTTGAAGGCCGCACGGCTTGTTTTTGATATAGTGTTGCATGCTAGTTGGGTTAAAATAATGAATTAGTTTCTGTTTTCTCAATGTCGTTTCGAGAAACTGTCCTGCGAAGATTGCATTAACGTGGATCTAATACTAAAGCAAGATTTAATTAATAGAGTATTGGCGCTCGATTCTACCACAGGATACTAGAAACTAACAGAAGTCAATGTGTCCATACACGGTACAAAAGACAGTTTGTTCCGCAACATTCCGAAATATCACGTCCGTGAGAGGCGTCTATGTGTGCTATGCTCGAATATTACTTGTATGTAAGATTGACTTCTGTTAGTCTCCAGTATTCTGTGGTTTTATCGTCCATGTATACTTGAATGCTGGAAAGCCTGTTTTGTATATGGTGTTGTATATTGTTTGGGTTAAAACATTGAACTAGTCTCGGTTTCGTTGATTATATAAACGGGACATGTTTATATGTCGGGACATGTTATATAAACGGGACATGTTATAGACAGACAGTATGGCCTATAATTTTTGAAATCACGTATTCTCACTCTATACCAATTTTCTTCATAATCAGTCAAGTCGTTCTCGAGTTATTATGGAACATATAGACTACATTTTTCAAACCGTAAGATTGATGTCATAAAATGAATATTTATCACGAAATTTAAAAAAAATACTGTTCAGAAAGACGCTACAGTATTATATAGTATAGTATAGATACTCAGAATCGTAGTCAAGAATCTATTTTATTTCATGTGTTTGTCCTTTCCGAGTAAAAAAACTGAAAGTAGTCTCTTTGTCAACAAGTGCCTAGTCGGGACTGATCAAAAGCTTTTATCTAGCTACCGATGTGAGTGTTAATCTGGATCAATTAAAGTTAAAAGATTTTTATGTCAAACTGAGTTACCGTATAATATAATATACCCCGTTTCTTCAAGTCTGTATCCCCGAAAAGGTAGGCAGAGGTACAACATGTGCACCCACTATTAACCGATGATACTTGGACTTAGACTGAAAGATTGAAAACTAAAATAAAAACTGATCACGAAGTTTCAGTTCACTATTTTCGTGCATCAAATAGATCGCTTGATATTGAAATAGAGAACAAAGACTAAGAGAATTGAGATTAGCATAAAGGATTCGTGATAAGGATATTTATATCTATATTAATTAATAAGTAAAGACGTTACATAGAATAAAAATCCTATGTTAGTTGAGTCAATTTACCTATATACCATAAATGGCAATGAAAGATAATGGCAGGACTTTGTATTACCGACATTACTCAGGTAGTCAAAAGCAGAGTTCTGCATTCACCCGTTTTTTAGGGTGGAAGCACAGAATACTGGAGTCTGACGGTAGTCAATCTACATATTACAAGTAATATTCGAGCAACGCACACATAGACACATCTCACTGACGTGATATCTCGCAATGGTTCGGGACAGTTTGTTTCGCACCAGTCCGAGATATCGCGTCCGTGAGATGTGTTCCAAAATTACTTGTATGTAACATTGACTTCTGTTAGTTTCTTATACGTAGGTCACACTATAAGTTTTGCGTAACTTAAAAAAACAACACGTTATAACCAAAATATTATGTTTATTGCTTTTCAAAATAATCTCCTTTACATTTTAAGTATTTTTTCATACGATTGAACCATTTTTTAAAACAGGAGGACCATCTGTGGATCTGAAGGTATGTTTTCTACGTGCTGATTGAACGCTATCACTGCCTCTTCGGAGTTGGTAAAAGTAAAACCTCTCATCAAATCTTTGATTTTGGGGAAAATACAGAAATCACAGGGTGCTAGGTCGGGACTATGCGTAGGATGAGTGACGAGATGTACTTTTTCGGAAGCTAAAAATGACTGTTTTGTTGGCCGTGTGTGAAGAAGCGTTATCATGGTGTAGGAGAATGCTGCTTTTGGGTCGTCTTTCGCGAACTTTTTCTAACACCCTGGGTAAACAAATGGTAGAATACCACCCGGCATTAACACTCTTTTGATCTTCAAGTGGATTTGTATAGATGGAACCCGTAGCTGAGAAAAAAAACGCGATCATTTTTTTACCAACGTTTCTCGCCTGTCCCACTTTTGCTGGTCTGTTCTCATTTTCAAACACCCATTCACAAGATTGCTGTTTTTATCGGGTTCGAAACAATAAATCCACGTTTCGTCTCCTGTGACAATGTCATGTCTTGCTGCTTGCATTAGAATGTCCGTGGTCGTACTTCAGTAGCATCTGTGAGCACCATTACACACGAGCCCGCTTCTGCTTCGCTGTCAGTTCATGAGGGATCCAACGACAACAAAGTTTCCTAACTTTCAATTCTTCGTGTAAAATTTTCTGAATTTGGCTCATACCAATCTCCAATATTCCTCGAATTGTCTCATAGGTAATCCGGGTGTTTTTTTCAATTAACCGCTTAACAGTAGCCACATTATTTTCGTTGACGGCAGTTGAAGGCCGCCCTTCACGAAATTCGTCATGTAAAGAAACTCGACCTCTCTCAAATTCAGCAAACCATCGCCTCAGGGTGCTCAAACAAGGTGCTTCTCTCCCAAAATCATTTTGAAGACGAGCGGCACAGTCTTGCAGAGAAAGAGAACTTTTAAAATCATAAAAAATCATAGCTCTAAAATCTTTTCAACTTAAGTCCATTTTCATTGCGTACGTAGAACTTTGATGTGTGATAAAAAAACAATTGACAAATCATTTTCCGCCAATTGTTTTTTTTATTACTAAGAAGGTTGAAACGTTTTAAAAATATAACATTGGAAGTTCAAATAGTTCCGATTACCTAGAAGTGCAAAACTTTTAGTGTGCCCCATGTATTCTGTGATGGAAGATACGATAAATGTTTGTACTTTCATGTAAACTTTTAATATATGTATATGTGTTTACATTTTATCGAATAATTCAGTTATTCTCAATTTCGACCGCTCGCGCTGGTTATAAGAGGAAGAAACCTCGTGCAACTATGTAGTTTGAAGAGATAAACTACTCTTTTAATTAGTATCGTAATTGTGGTCATGATTCTCAGTAGATTTTATTTTATATAGTGTCACTAGTTGATCCGCGCGACTTCACCCGGGAGTAGAATATAATCATTCCCCGTGTTGGTCCGGGCTCATTTGAAGGATAGACCAACTGCCATTCTGACAGGCAGGTCTTAAGAGGCGATCGATTTGCTATACGTGTCATTACATCGTGGTACACTACGTGGTAGAGTTCCGCAACCTCTCGCCCGGTCATTCGGTACCACCTTGAAAGTGGCATTGCCATCCCGCCACACGGATAGCAATGCACTATTAACATCTTTGGTGTCTATAGGCGAGGGTTTTCTTTCCACCAGACAAGCCATCTGCTTTGTTTGCTTTAATTATTTTTTTTTCATAAGATAGTGAAATAAAATAAATAAATAGGTTAAAAAATCTGTCATACAAATTTTCATCCCGTATTTCAGCCCTTTAGATTTTGATTTAAAAAAAAATAGTTTGTATTTGACCCTGGATATTCATCTCATTGACATTTTTTTAATCGGCTCAGTTGTTTATTCGGGAAAGTGTAATAGACATACCGATTTTGCATTTACAATATTAGCACGGATACTCGTAGGAAATCAGGTCAAGAAACTAGTCTTAATAAATCAGAATTTATTTCTTGTTATTTCTATGCGCTATACGCATACATTTCTGTCAGACGTAATAAACAAATGACATTAACATATGAACGCAAATTAATCAAGTCGGTTCCGCGTTACGTCATAAACATTCGTTATTATCACATTGTTTTGTTGTCCTAATATCCGCATACAAAATGCCTGTTAAAACATCAAAGCTAGCCGCTTACTTAATTTTGTTAGGAAATTAACGACGGCATTAGTACACGTCGCGTACGTTCGTGACAAAATATTGACACGTAGAGTCTGACTGTGAGCAACAACTAAGTAGATGTATCACAAGCGTTCTAAAACCGGTTCAAATATTTGGAAGATTTTAAAAATAATTAAACTCATCATCAATTGTAATTGCAATAATAACAGAACTTATCGTAGGAATGAATAGACTTCAAATTTACTTTTCATACGATAGATATTGTTAACAAATTTATATTTATTTTTACCTCGTTTACTTACATATAAGATTTTAAACTGGTGTTTTTGGTATTTTTCAATTATAATTAAGAATAAAATGTTATAACCGAAATAAGCTCAAGACATCGCTTAAGTAATCTCATTCGAAGTCTCATAATTTGAGCCGAATAGAGTAACTGCTATACCAACGAATCAGTCATTTCATACTAAGCTTTACCTTTTTCAATTATATTAAAAAATTACAAGAGGTTGACTGTTATAGAACATCCTAAGACATTATTCCTAACAAACAACAACTAAATATACAGAATTGACTGGTAAAAGACTGCATATATTGTAGGACACAATAATCAATGGTCTCATATAATTAATAAAAATATAACAAGAATATAATATTGCTTAACTATATAGCGTGTAAGGGATGGCATACCGAAAAATTAAGAAAACATACCATTTTCACGTTTTAGTCAAGATGGCAATTCTTTTTGTTGTGGCAAATGAAATATTTGTGTATTATGATTTTTTTTAATTGTCACGTTACGCAAAGCAAGTTGTATATTGCTCGGGCGGCTCGTGCTCGTGGAACTAACAAACCAGCCCTTTATTTTGCGCTGTACTTTAAAATAAATCAAAGTATACAAATTTAAGGTAAGAAAACGTAAAAAAAAAACCACATAAATTTTCCAATGATTTTCATCCAAGAATTATGGCTACAATCTATAGTTTCCGTTGTCGATTGACCATCTCTTACACACTGTATAGTAAACAACATTAGTGTAGTAATATTATGTTATAATATATAATATTCATAAAGTATGGACACCGCAATAGGCCCTTAGGGGTTTAGTCACGAGTTCAGCTAATTGCTGTTTGTAAACAATGAACTTCGATTTTTATGCACGCGTGGCCGTATTTAATATTTTTAGTGGACGATTATGCCAAAATTTTAGTATGTATTTATTTACATATTCGGGAACTGAACATTATCTTTCGGTAAATATAATCTTTTACCCATTAACTTGCATAAATAAAATAAAAGATGCACTAATTCTAATGTGATACCAGCTCGTATTAGCTAACTTAATATTTAAGCAATATTGTTTAATTTCATGAAGTGTGTCTCTCTGTCTGTTACTTAAAAATATAATCAAACATTATTAATTTTACATTTTAACGTGATCTATAACTTCTTTTTCTGTTAAGATCTATTAGTAAATGTTGGACGATGATTTTATAAAAAGCGCGTATAAATGAAATTGAATAAAATAAAAACATGAACTGTCAAGCGAAGCATTTATCTAGCGACCGGCACTAACACGGTTAATAGAGCGTACTTACGAACTGTTTGGGGTCCTTCTCGCTATATTATTATGAAAAATGAGATTTTTAGGAGTAATAAATAGTATTTTCAGGTAAAGTTGGTCTAGATTTACGTTAATGTTTTGATATACTATATTTTATTGCTAAGACGAAATAGTGTTGAAAAATAGGCCATCCGCCATTCTACCAGGCTGATCGTAAAAGACGAATGAACGGAATGGAAATGGAGGAAACCTGTCACTCTCGTCGTAACTACTAGGTGATGGGTTTTTTATATCATCCATACTAATATTATAAATGTCAAAGTCTGTCTGTCTGTCTGTTACGCTTTCACGGCTTAACCGCTGGACCGATTTTCCTGAAATTTGGCATGGGAGTAGTTGAAGAGCCGGCGTCAAACATAGGCTAATCTTTTTTTCAAAAATCATCCCTAGAAGTTGAAATAGGGGATGAAGTTTGTATGAAAAGCTGTCTTGACGACATGCTAATCTACTCGCGGGCGAAGCTGCGCGGGTCAGCTAGTAAGATAATAAATAAGCAGATAGGTTCCTGATGGGAAGAGTCAACCATCACCTCGCCTATCGACACCAAAGATGTTAATGGTGCGTTGCTATCTCGTAGCGATGTCTAATGCCACATGCATAAGTTTACCGGCTACCTTACCCTCCAAACCAGAACACGACAGTGAGAAGAACTGACTCTATTGCGGCAGGAATAGGTAAGGCGGTGGTACCGAACCCGGGCGAGACAATGCAGAACTCTACCACCTAGTAGCCACGATGGTAGTGACTCGTATAGCCAATCGGTCACCTTTTACGACCTGCCTGGCAGAACGGCAGTTGGCCTATACTTCAAAGGAGCCCGGAACCAACACGAAGTTTAACAATATCTCGCCCAGGTTTGAAACCTCCGCTTCATTTCTGTCGCAAGTGCGACAGTGTTGTCACTATCGTGTTTTTTAGTGTCGTGTGAGAGAGAAACAATCGTGAGACTCACCTGATGATAAGAACTACCGCCGCCCATAGATATCCGCAATACCAGGTCTTGTAGTTGCGTTGCCGACCTTTTAAAAATCAATAAACCCTTTTCTTGAAGGTCCGGTTTGAATAATGATAGCAGGTCAACTTAAGCATGTGGCATTATCATCCTATCACATATATAGCAACACACCATTAACATCTTTGCTGTTTAAAGGCGATTACTATCTCCTTCCATTTGATGAGTTACCTGCTCGTTTGCTATCTTTATGATAAATGAAATGAATAAACTTAACTTAGAACTTTTTATTTCTAGCAATTAGTTTAAAACTAAAAAATAGATACAACTGACCATACATTCATGGGAAGGGCGATGACATATGGTGGTCATCAATACGCGTCCCACCGTCGAACATTAACCCTCTCCTAATGAGGTCGGCGGCGTTTAATACAATTAAATGTTTGAATGTCATACCGATAGAACTGTAAGTTTTGTATTTTCTAATCAAACTGGTTATTGTGCGTACTTTTTATTATATTCTCTATATGCAACATTATATATAAATTAATCACTATTTTCCGTGTTCCCGACATCAAGCGTGAATTGCTGGACCGATTTCGCTAATTCTTTTTTAGGTTTCTTATATAAGAAAATTGCGCGGATTATTAGAATATTTGAGAATACATAACTACCATATAAAGTTCGATAGGTAAGTTATATAATAAGTATACTTATATAAATTACGTGTCACATTGTTTGTCCGCTATAGATTCATAATATGTATGGCAAAACAACGTTTGCGAGGTATATAGGAATATGAGAGAGGTACTTTAAAATTTAATTTTATATATATATATATATATATATATATATATATATATATATATATATATATATATATATATATATATATATATATATACTCACATTTTTACGATATTGCTTTGAAAAACTTGAAAACATGAAGTTTTCCTTAAAAAGAAACTTAAAACAATGTTTCATTTCATTGTTTAAAATGAAAACGACCAATGAAACAATGTTTGCATTAGTAGTTTATATGCAATAATGCTTGTTTTATGTGTGAGTATGGCGTTCGCGGTCCTGATACAAATGTTTGTACTTACCAATTCCGCTTGTTCTATGTTCCATGATAGCAAACAAGCAGATGGGTTTCTTGATGGAAAGAGTCAACCATCGCCTATAGACATCAAGAGTGTTAAGTGTGGCGAGGTCTTATGCCACATGCATAAGTTTACCGGCTACCTTACCCTCCAAACCGAAACACGACAGTGACAAGAACTGATTCTATTGCGGCAAGGATAGGTAAGGCGCTGGTACCAGACCCGGGCGAGACAATGCAGAACTCTATCACCTAGTAGCCACGATATTAGTGACTCGTATAGCGAATCGGTCACCTTTTACGACCTGCCTGGCAGAACGGCAGTTAGCTTATCTTTCAAAGGAGCTCGGGACCAACACGGGGAGAAATTCCTATGCAATGTGGGTAAAGATTCAAACCGTCCTTCAATCTCATATAAGTATAAATAATATAATTAAAAATAATTAAAAATGTAAATAAGGATAGAAAGTAGTTCAGGAAGAACAAGATGAAACATTCTAGAACTAAGCTGGTCGCTTCCTATTGCGGAAGAACTAATTGAAAGCATGTGCTTCTTGACCTCAGCTTCACTAACTGGTTTGAAATTAAACAACGGACACGTCGGTTGAGTACTAGAAGAAATGTCAGACAGAGTAATCCATTTATCTGGCCCATGTAGCGAAATCGGCAGTGCTGTGAAGCTGGCATTTAATAAATTTGGATCTAAGGAATTATAATTATGAGAAGTAGAAGATTTTCCAATGCCAAGAGAATTTAAGAAAGCCAAATTTTATTTGAATCAGTGGCTGTATTTGTGTCATGAATGTAGCGGCGTTTGGCAACACGGCATAAACGATTACACCGATTGCGCAATGATTTATAGGTAGACAAACTAAGCTCTGAGGGAAATTTTTTATACAAACGATTTGCTTTATCCCGTTTGGCCATTAAACGTTTTAAGTCCTCAGTAATCCACGGTGCAGGTTTATGTTTAATACGTAGTTTTTTTACCGGTGCATAAAGGTCAAAAATTTTAAAAATAATAGAGTTGAGCTGCTCAAATTTCGAATCTAGATCAAACGAATTGACAATTGCGGTCCAGTCGATGTTTTTAAAAGCGTTTTTTAGAGATTATTATTACTTATTAATAGGAAAATGAAAACACTCTTAACACATATTAAATATTATACCATATTTTTTTGTAAATTAATTTATTAGAAATGTGTAATAAATTAATTAGTTTTATTTTATTATAGGTTATATTTAAATAATAATTCCTTATTATTTTTATACGATTGATATCTATTTTACTGTTAAGTAATGCATGCTTCTGTATTAAAAAAGTATCTTCACACCCATATCCCCAAATAACTGGGTAGAGGAACAAAAAGTGCACCCACCATTAGCCGATGATACTTAGTCCCACAATGTGATAGCTGGTCAGCCTATCGTCAACCCGGCACTTTTTCCAATCCCGAGCAAAGTTGTTTTTATCAAAATACTGAAAAACCATATTTACGAATTGCCCGACCTGGGAATCGAATGTGGGACATCACGTGGTCAACTCCGACATCGGACCGCTAGACCATGGAAGTGATGCTATTTGTATTAATATTTAAATTGTATAAACATTTGCACCCATACAAGGCCAAATATTTGCACATATATATACTAATAATGTAATATCTTATATACAATATTTGATGGAATAAAGATTTAATTGATTCATTTGCGGCATTGAATGCAGTTTTTAAGCTAATTAGATTTTGT
Source organism: Apodemia mormo (assembly GCA_036924255.1). Classification (NCBI taxonomy): domain Eukaryota; kingdom Metazoa; phylum Arthropoda; class Insecta; order Lepidoptera; family Riodinidae; genus Apodemia; species Apodemia mormo. The sequence continues at coordinate 13,569,821 of JAUPFN010000011.1, forward strand.
TATTAATTGGTACATTAATTTGGAAGTTATATAAAAGAAAACAAACTTTTTTCGGAAAAAAATTGAGGTTTTTAAAAGTTTGTCAAACTCTCCAAAGCCAAATCGGTTTAGATTTTTAGGAAGTCTTTGACTTAGTTTGGCGAAACCCAATCGAATGCCATCAACCATGTTTCGATCAGTCAAGCCATTCAAAAGTCATGAGATATTCACACACACACACACACACACACACACACACACACACACACACACACGCACACACGCACACACACACACACATAAATACAGACATCCTGACTTCATCGAGAAAATATTCGGAAAATGTGCCTAAGATCTTAAAACGTGGAGATATGGTAAAAACTCGATTTTCGAAAATCGGGGCAAAATCAGAAACTTATGTTTCTTTTTTCCTTATACGCCGCGGAAAGTTAAAATAATGTAATTTTAGTAATTTATAGGTAGTACCTAAAATATAACTTTAACATACTGAGTAGTCTAATACGAGAATTAAAATTAGCTAGTGCGAAGGTTGACACTAGTTTAAATGTTACTCTTTATTGATTTTTTCTAAGTATCACCTCTGCTACCCTTTAAAATAGCTGTTTACCCCCCGAGGGTTAATTACCCTTAGGTTCGATATCATTGTGTTATTACACGTTTTTAATTATAATTTTTGTAATTTATGGATAAAAATTTAACGCACTGACTAGGTTAGTCTAAGAATTAAAATTAGTTAGTGTAAAGGTTGATACTGTTTTAAATTTTACTCTTCATTGCTTTTTTCTTGGTATCAACTGCTACTCCTATAAAATAGCTGTCTTATTCCTACGGAGTTTACCCTAGGTTCGGTATCAATTCATTTTTCATTACGTAATTACACGTTTTCAATTATGTTTTTAGTAATTAATACATAAATAACTTTGATGCACTCACTAGACTAGTCTGAGAATTAAAAATAGTTAGTGTGAAAATTGATGCTGTTTTAAATTTTACTCTAATGATTTTTTACGTACCAATTTTGCTATCGCTATAAAATAGCTGTTTCACTCCCATGGAGGTAATAAAGTACTGATTACTAATTTACCAATAAAATAAGCTTCAGTACAAATGCATCAAAATCTATACATATAATAGAATCGTAGGAAAGTCATAACTGTACATTGAATATTTTTTTAAAAGAATACCTGGGGCGTGATGTACAATCGATATCAAAGCCAAAAATATAGTTTTTAGAATTTTTGTCTGTTTGTCTGTATGTATGTCCGGGGTAAACTCAAAAAGTACTGCATGGATTTACTTTTGCATGAATAGGTCGGGTCAACATATAGGCTACATATGAACATGCTATCACCTACGGGGGAGAAGCAGTGCGGAGTAAACGAAGTCCGCGCGGACGAAGTCGCTAGCAACAGCTGGTATATAATAAAGTTTTAAAATACTCATATGCCTAAGGTATAGGCTCCAAAACACTTTTCTACACAGAATACAAGTATACTTATACCTTGACAACCTTCAATAAATCCACTTTCCCGGTTTCCCACCCACCAAGATATGAATAAACGCAATTCCATCTGTCTATAAAACAATTTTGCCATCTCTCACGATCAGCGGAATTACTTTCTTGTACGGCCTTTCACATTCCAATGTACAATTTTCTATATGTAGGAGTGTATTCGTGACCCGCAGCATGCTTTGTGGTCAGATGGGGGAGGGAGGCATCTGACACGGGCGGTACCACGTTCCCACGCCTCTGAGGTCACGCCTTGGTCTTTATAGTACCGCACGTTAATAATGAGCATAGAATAAGAATATATTATTTTTTGACGTCGTGTTATATGTACCACATGCGATTATTAATGATTATTCAAATAATATACAACTCATAAATAATCTATATATATATATATATATATATATATATATATATATATATATATATATATATATATATATATATATATATAAAACTCAATTGCTGTTCGTTAGTCTCGCTAAAACTCGAGAACAGCTGAACTGATTTGGCTAATTTTGGTTTTGAATTAATTGTTGAAGTCCAGGGAAGGTTTAAAAGGGGAGAACATATACAAAAAAATAAGAGTAGTTAAAAGGCAGAACAACGTTTGCCGGGTCAGCTAGTAATAAATAAATAAATATTCACGGGACAAATTACACTTATCTAACCCCATAGTAAGCAAATTATTTGCTTGTGTTATGGTCTTAGTCAATGATACTAATATGTAGAAATACATATATGAATACTTTTACATACATAATAAACACCCAAACCCGGAAATACAAACATTTATGCTCATCACACAAATGCTTGTCCCCGTCAGGGATCGAACCCGCGCCGCGTCGATTTGTGTAGTCAGGGTCGCTAACCATTCCACCAACGGGACGATATAAATCACAGACCACATGATACTAATAGACACGCCATTGGCAAGGAAACGTGTCGCCGCGCATATGAGCAAACGCTCCTATTACTGTTCAAAATTTCATACATTTGTAGATATATTATATTGTGAGAAAATAAAAATAAACCATGTTGTACTGTTTTATCGTACCGAATGAGATGACAAGGTTTATAAATTATCCATGGAGAGATTTTATTTCATCGATTAGTAATATAACACTATATTTCTGGGTGTGAGTGCAAGCTTCGCTGACAACCTAAGAAATTGCTTTAGAAGGCATATCCATTTTATCCGTGATTTAAATCATAGTTAAATTAAAAAAAAAACAAATAAATGGTTAAAAGTAAAGGACAATAAAGATTATTTAAAACAATAAATTACTAAATAATAAGTAATATGTACGAATTAATCTAACCCCAAATTAAGCCAATATTGGCTTGAAATATAAGTATTAATCAATGATTGGTATACATACAATGTCATGATAGAAATGCATACATAAATAAATACTGAATTATTTAATAAACTTAAAAACCCCTTAGACTTAAAAAAGAAAAAAAAATCATCACACTAATGTTTGTACCAGTCAAGAATTGAACCCAAGTCATAATAATATTTATATAACATTACCTATATGGCATCATATTTATATGACATTAAATTTTGTATAAATTTTCCTCGAAACTAGATATTATTTTATATTATTTTCGTCAGCAGATTTTCATAAATACCTACTATAATTTAAAAGATTAAAAAATTATAAAAGAAACATATTATTAAACGTAAAGGTAACTGTAATAAAACAAACTATGAAATTAAAAGTAGGTAATGTTTAACAATATCGCTTTCATTTTTTCGTCATGGAAAACTAAATTTAGTTTTAAAATACATCAATATTTTACTGCTTTTCGTAATCGTACGTAACACGCGTGTAAACTGTAATTTATTTATTTTTAAATCGGTTGCATTATTGCGTTGAAGTGGGATCTTCTTAATCCGGCAACATTAGGCTGTTTTCTATAGGAGTTGCAGAGGGATAGAATCAACAGCGCGGAGCAATCACAAAGCCAGCGTTATCCCGGTTGAGCGCGCCTTTGTGCTCGCTCCACGAAACAGATAAAGCTAATGCTCACAAACCCAACACTACAAAGCTTTCACACCTGTGAATTCATGTTAATAAGGAAAAATGTCTCGTATCACTGTTTTTACATACACTTTAGTGAAAAAATGGGTGGTCTTGTATCACGAAAAATGTATTCATCATTATCATCATCATATCAGCCATAGGACGTCCACTGCTTTTTTTTATATCATAAGATAGCAAACAAGCAGATGGGTCTCCTGATGACCTAGACCTCGCCGGTCTAATGCCTCATGCATAAGTTTACCAGCTACCCTACCCTCCAAACCGGAACACGACAGCGACAAGCACTGACGCTTTTGCGGCAGGAATAGGTAAGGCGGTGGTACCTGACCCGGGCGAGACAATGCAGGACTAACTGCTGAACATAGGCCTCTTCTAATGTCTTCTACTGCGACCTGGTAGAGGCAGCCAAAATGTATTCTACTAACATTTATGTTCGCTTTTGTTCGCATTACCCAAGAACATTAGGTAATCCTTTGTAGCTTGTGGTGATCTAAACCATTTTCACAGTATTGACTTTCAAATAATGCTGATTTAGAGAACATGAATTAGATGGTTTCAAAGTCTATAAAAGAATAGGCAGAAACATTTTTTTTTGTTTACATATATAGATTTCAAAAAGCTAAGATTTTGTTTGGATTTGTTTATTTGACAACGCAGTGTATCAATACCCTATTAGTGGAAAGTAGGAAGCTCTTAGAATTGTTAATATTATTCAGTGAATGCCATTTCACATGTTCATGAAATAAAAGTTGATCATAGGTTGAAAAACGTGTACTCTTTTTTAATTAATTTACCCAATTAAAATAGTAGACTGCAAAAAATAGGTACTTTTATCAAGATTAACAATCTATTAAAACCATTAAATATATTCGAATAGAGGTGAAATCCTGTTACCTCACTTTGAATATATAAGATTTTCTTAATCCGACAGCAATTGGCTGTTTTCTTAAGGAGTTGCGAATAGATAGAACCAACAGCGTGAATCAATCACAAAGCCAGCGTTATCCCGGTTGAGAGCACAGCTTCACATGCACGCTCTACGAAAACCCAACACCACGGTTAATAAAGGAGAATGCCTTGTGTGGTTGTTTTTTACGTACATTTTAGTGAAAAGTTTTTTTACGATGAAAAATGAGTGTAAAAATATATTCTACTAACTGTTATACGCGACTTCCGTTCGCGTTACCTATAACATTAGATACTTTCTACTTTCCTATTTTTTTGAATTGGCTACAAAGCTTTCGCATCTGTGAATTCTTGTTAATATGGAAAAATGCAGGAAAAATTCAGGAAAGGAATGCAGGAAGGCAGGAATAGGTAAGGCGGTGGTACCAGACCCGGGCGAGAAAATGCAGAACTCTACCACCTAGTAGCCATGATGTTAGTGACTCGATAGCCTATCGGTCGCCTTTTACGACCTGCCTGGCAGAACGGCAGTTGGCCTATTCTTCAAAGGAGGCCGGGATCAACACGGCGAAAAATAAATAATTTAATATCTATAAATCAAGCTTGCCTTGTTTGATAATTCATTCCATGGTTTGAATACGGAACGTAACAGTCAAATTTGAATTGTTTTTAGAATTTCATGAAGATTTAATAATAAATATTACTCCTCCCACTGGCACGAAGTAATGTTTTTCAGTAAATATTATTTCACACCTACATTAAGTAAAAGCGGAACAAGTGTAATATTTTTAATAACATGGTTTTTACCTTTTAAAATAGTAGGCGACACAAAACAGCAATTACATTTAACTAGCCTGTTAAGCCTACTTCATTTTATAAAAGTTAAAAATGTATAACAAAAATAACGTCTTCGTTCACGTGAATTAAAAACATCACTTCAATTTGCTTAGTCGGGTAAAGTACTAGTTTTTATTGGTCTAAAACCATTCTCGCTTTTTGGTCTTTCAAATAAAACTTGTTTGGGAAAAATGTGTGGATTTATTTTTCTATCAAAATATAGCAATTAAGCAGATGGCTCTTCTGATGGAAAGACACAACTATCGTCTGTAGACACCAAAGATCTTAATGGTGCATGGCTATCCTTGTAGCAGGGTTTTAATGTCACATGCATAAGTTTACTGACTACCTTACTCTCGAAAGGGGACAAGCATTTGTGTGATGAGCATAAATGTTTGTATTTCCGGGTTTGGGTGTTTATAAAATATATTCTAGTATTTATATATGTATTAATATCGTTGACTAACACCCATAACACAAGCAAATAATTTGATTACTTTGGGGTTAGATCAGTAAGTAATTTGTCCCGTGAATATTATTATTATTATTGACGCTATTGTGACAGGAATAAATAAGGCGGTTGTACCAGACTCGGGACCAGATAATGCAGAACTTTACCACCTATAGTACTGACTCGCGTAATCAATCGTTCACTTCTTACGAACTGTCTTGCAGAACGGCAGGTTCTTCAGAAGGAGCCCAGACCAACATGAGAGTGGTTTCAGTGTCTGTAACAGACAGGTAAACATATTTTTTGTGTTTTATATATTACTGGCTGAGAGGCTGGCTGGTGTGAGAACGGATTATCACGGAGATGATACTTAAGTACCTAAACCAATTTTAATAGTACAAGGCTATCTAAATACTAAATTTCATTAAAATCGTTAGAGCCGTTTTGGAGAACCCAGTTACATACAAATATAGAAGAATTGCTCGTTTAAAGTATAGGATATAGATAAGAAGAACGTAAAGGAACCGTGAGGAATGATACTTATTGATATTTAAAGCATATTTGGTGAAAGTGATAACTATTTTTCAATCGTCGAAAAAATAATGAGGTTCTCAATTCGACGCGTATATTTTTATGTTAGACCACTATGCGTGGTGGCTGTTTACAGAGTAGTCTGATTTTAGAATAGATATACCCCAAGGATGATCCCATTTAATTTATTTGAAAAAAAAATAACCAATACGAAAACAAGGGAAGGTTGATTATATAATCACTGTTGTATTGTATGACCGCGTATATCTGTTCGATACCAGCAATTAACACTACGCCAAGTCGATTTTTGGCCATTTACCGTTTTAATGCCAATATTATTATTTTTTAATCGTTTATAAACTCACAAAATTTTATAATTTTTTTTGAAAAAATTAGAAAGTTTTGTATCATACAAAACGCTAACTAATTGTACTTTTTGCATTTGCACGATAAATAACTCGCCAACTACGATTAGCCGAATGTACAAGGGGCATGGGCGGAGTGTTCGATCGTTTACACAAGTGTAATTACTAATTGCACCAAAATTGTCTTAGCTTAGGACAGTCTTTAGTGACATGTTGTCATATTATTTTCATTTAAGACAAGAAGTGACAGCATACTACTTAGGATTTTTCTACTATATTCTTAATTATGATATTTGATTCCAAAATCCCTTAATCGAAATACATCTAAACTGTTGGCGTAGTTTAGACTGTTTTCTCCACAAGGTATTCTGGTAATACACTCCGCCAACTAACTCTAAATCTTAAAGTAACAATAAATCAAAAAATGTAATAATGCCATTTTAAGTAACACTAAACCACCTACTCAATACAAAAATTTCATTAAGAAAGCTTTAAAATTATAAAAGTTATCTCATTTTTCTCTTTAATCGTCTCTACTGTAAGGTTGGCTTTTTCAAATTGGCGGAGTGTTCATTGTTGGTATCGTTTTTACAGAGGGATCGATTTTGATAATTCTTTATTTACTGAATAAAATATACCCCGAGAGTTGTCACATATAATTTTTTTTTAAATAATTTATTCAAAAGGGTACAAAAATAGATAATAATATTATTGTTTAATCCAACAATATCAGGCTGTTTTGTAAATATGAGTATGTTGCGCAAGGACAATTAGACAGTGTGTAAAGTAAACCCTGATGGATAATTAAAGGTTTTATTTGGTATCGTAATACGGTTACATATGTGTGTATTTAAATCAATTAGTTTTCCCAATAAAACAGTTATCTTAAATGGTATTTTCATACATTAAGTATGACAACACCTACAAATAAGTAAATTCTATTATCAAAGAATGCCGCACAAGTCTGATGCCACCGAAGGCGGCGCGTGTGAGGCGCGTTTAAAGTTCCTTCGCTTCGCGTGGTGTTTGTGTGAAAGCTGCCAAAGTGAAACAATGAAACAAACAGCGACAAGGTGTTGTAAATTTTAAAATATTTGCTTAACTCTAGGGAAATATAAGTAAAAATACGGATATTAAAAAAACGATATCTATTTTATTTTCTGAAATAAAGTCATTATAATATTTTTTTCAGTAATGCCTTTAACCAACCTATATGCCTCTTTGAGTTCGGACAGGGTTTCTTTACACACTGTATATTCTGTGGCGAGAATAACTCAACAGTACGCATACAGAAAATGTTTTCCCGGTTGAGAGCGCCATAGCAAAACAGCAGACGACTTTCTTGATAGAAAGAAATGATATCGCTTAGACACTCAGGATGTTATAGGTGAATTGGTATATTTTTAATTTTTTCATTTCGCGCACGTGTGAAACGACATTTGTTGAAAAATATTACTCTTCATGCCTTTGAGTAAGGAGTATTATTTTCCCTTTGCAACTTTAATTAATTAGAGACTTTAATTAATAATTCTTTAGAAGAAAGTATAATATTGTCGGATTAATAAGATTACACAGTGACGCAATAAGACTTAAACAGGAAAGTTTCTTTTTTTATGAATCGGTTTCATAGATTGTACCGCCAATTAGCTTAAAAAAATACGTATAAAAATTTGTACCCTTTTTTTAGATATTTACGCAAACGGTGTGAAATTGGGCACAGTTACTGTTTACATTGCATAGATAGATAGATAGATATGCATTAGAAATAAGAATTTTTTAAATAGAAATTTTCCACCGAAGCACCAGAAGAACTTTATTCAATAAAACTTTTTCAAGTTATTTTGACACGTCAACATTTTTTAAACTACTACCGCATAGGTAACGCGGCCACACACTGAGAAGATCCGGCGAAAGAAACTCAGCGAGCTTGTCTTTTTTTCATATAATTTTTTATAATTATATTTAAAAATAAACCAACTGCCGTTCTGCCAGGCAGGTCGTGAGAGGCAACCGATTGGCTATATGTGTCACTACCATCGTGATAGGTGGTATGGTTCTATAACTGTCTCGCCTATATACGGTACCACCGCCGTACCTATTCCTGCCGCAATAGCGTCAGTGCTTCTCATTGTCATGTTCTGGTTTGGAGAGAAAGGTAGTGGGTAGACTCATGCATGTGGCACTGCGATTCTGCCACATGGATAGCAATGCAACATTACGTCTTTCGTGCCTACAGGTGATGACTTCTCTCCCATCAGGACAGAAAACAGCTTGTTTGCTGTTTAATTATATAAAAAAATCCCTTCTTCATGGAATAATAAATTTTGCTTGAGAATAATAAATTCTGAATTATACAAGTATATTACCCCGTGTTGCTCCGGGTTTCTTTGATGAATAGGCTTGCCTAGCAGAATTGCCGTTCTGTCAGGCAGGTCGTAAAAGGCGACCGATTGGCTATACGTGACAATACCATCGCAACTACTAGGTGGTAGAGTTCTGCTAAGTCTCGACCGAGTATATGTTATTGCTGCCTACCTATTCCTGCTGCAATAGCGTCAATACATGTTACTGTCGTGTTCTGGTTTAGAGGCTACGGTTAAGTTGGTAGACTTATGCATGTGGCATTGTCATCCCGCCACACGGATAGCAACACAACATTAACATCTTTGGTGTATTTAGGCGATGGTTTCTCTTTCCATCAGAAAAACCATAAGCTTGTTTACTATGTAATAATATAAAAAAACTATATCTTTCCTTTTTTCATGAAATAATAAATTACGTTTGAGAATAATAAATTCTGAATTATATGCGTAGATTATAGTTAGTGTTATAATATTAGACAAAATTATAGTCTCCAATCTCTATAATATTAAATAGAGACATTTTAATAATGGATTAGTTTAATGACACTATATCATCATATCTGAATAGTATTAAATCCGGCCATTATAGATATTGCTGTGACCTCAACAGCACAATAATTAGACTGTCCATTGTAATAAAGACATCGGAATAATTGTTTTAATGACGCATCATTGTGTAAATGTCCACGATATCTTCGTTTATTTAAAATAACATTACGGCGGGAGATAGTTCCCCAATTGTTATATGAGATTTTTATCGTAAAAGCACTGTATCATTGCGAGATAATAAAGGCGAATGACAACGTATTATTCGCGGTTATTCATTTCCCAGGGAACTTGGGCCGTTCGATTCAGCCAATCTCAGCAGGACTCCCGGAATTTTCTCGAAAGGCTCCAACTACAATTGGATTTTTGGTTTGGAAACCGGAATAATATAAACGGGTATCCGACTGAAATCTCTGATTCAAATCGTTTCAACGAGGCTTTTGGTGTGAATTGGGGGTTGGTATTTTTACATTCCGTCGAGTCATGGAGGATGTAAAGCAAAAGCGTCGCTCAGTAAACTTGGATTCGGAGATTATTTTCAAGTGATTGCGAAACTGATTTTATATTTATATAACTGCCCCGTTGAATTCGTTTGTCGTATCCGTGTCGTATCCCCCGTGTATCGTTATTGAATTCAACTACGAATCAATGGGTTTCGGGTTCTATTCTCGAATGAGACAAACAATTGTGTGATGAGCATAGATGTTTATATTTCTGGGTTTGGTGTTTATTATTTATATTATAGATAGATATATAAAGGGAACTGCGAACATATGTTCATGTATTTTATTTACAATATTATGTTAGCACATAAAAAACTGCAAAAGTTATAAACAATTAAATATGAAAAAAATGGCATTTCGTTTTTTGCCAATATTTCATAAACTATTAATACTTAAGAAATTTCGAAACAAGATTCAGGAAGAAAAAGAAATTTCCAAGAACAAACTCCTGGATCTTGGAACTCTATCTCTATTATATATAATTTTAATTTAACGCTGAAAATAAAACACTTAGCGCAAAAAAACGCACGACACTTTTAGGTTGCGCGCACTGCCCCAAAAGTGAGTACGACACATAAATTAATTTATTTAAGGTATTGGATATTCTTTTTTAAATTTTAAAAAAATATGATGTATTCTGAACACTATAAATAATTTATTTCCGTTGGAAATTTTACTTAAAATTAATTTTTCAACAAGTTAAACGATTGTTAACTAACAAAAATTTCTCGTACTTCCGTCTTAATTTTAAATAAAAACAAAGTTTAAATAATTATCGTAATTTTTTTTGCTTCGTGGAACCTTTCTTATATATACATACTTAGTAATATCACGCCATAAAAGTTAAAAAAATATTCATACTTTGTTTATAATAATTATTGCACTTTAACAACTTTACGTAATTTTTCAGTTTTTGTTTCTGAAATTTCTTAAATATTAATAGTTTATGAAATATTGGCAAAAAGCGAAATGTCAGTTTTTTCATCTTTAATTGTTTATAACTTTTGCAATTTTTTACGTGCTAATACACGCTTTTAGTACATTTTTCTAGGCGTCATTCCGGATGTAATTAGCTATCGCACATAATTTTAAGAACAGTATCTCTATTTTAGACGATTTTCAACTAGTCACACAGACTAAAATATTTAAATCTGTAGGTAGCGTTTATCTGTAAACTCAATTTTTGTCAAATTCTGCAATATATATTCGTTTTACGACTTATTAATATCAATTTTTCCAGTTTTTAATTTTTTTTTCTCTCTGTCCGTCCTGTTATAACTCAAGAACGGCTGCACCAATTTTGATGTAAATGATAACCTATATAATTTTCAAATGTTTATTTTATCAATTTTCCATAGGGCCATATAATTTATTTATTGTCAATGAATTAATGTCTCGTAGAGTTATACGTACGTACGTACACTTTACACACACACACACACACACACACCAATAACTATAACATTAACAATAATCAACAAAAAATAAGACAGTAATCCATACTTCCATACTAATATTATAAGTAACTCTGTCTCTTCTTCACCCCTAAGCTACTGAACCGATTTATATTAAATTTGCTACAAAGACAGTTTGAGACCTGAGAAAGGACATAGTATAGATATATGTTTATCCCTTAAATCCCACGGGAACGGGAAACAATGTGGGTAAAACTCCGGGACTTTTAGAAGTTTTTCCACGCGCACGAAGCCGCGGGCACAGCTAGTAAAGAATGAAGAGCGTTTATTTGTAAGAATATGGGCGTTATAAGATATATAAGTTATAGTCGGATATATTTAGGACCCCAGCACTGATTGAATTCCGCCGACCTCAGGGCTCAGGCTCTTTCTACTGAGCGACACTGTTATTCGCCATTTTCCCCGTATGGTACGGGAAGCTATTGAAATTACAAAATATAAAAATATAGGAAAATATAAAAATTCAATAGGGAAGACGGATTTAAATTATCTCCTGCTTGGAATCCAGTGGTTAATAGAATACGGCCTTTGCACCGAAAACGAATGAAATTCAAGATAAGGTCTGTGTTATGTGTAGATTAAATTTTTAAAAAAACAAGACTAGAAGGTGGTAAATGAAAATCGACGCCGACAATTTAACTTGGCCGAAACCTCGAGCTTCACAAGTAAGTTCTACATATGTACGCGTCTTTGACTCGTTTATAATTTAAAAAATCTATCAAATATTGGTATTACACTAGCGATTGCCCTGTGGACGAAATTCGTCCATAGAGTTAACAATAAAATCACTTTCAAATTTGACTAGAGACTTTAATCGTAAAGAAAATAGTACGAACGTGTGTATGTTATCATGTATCTCATAAATATAGTGTGTGTAATATTATTCTTATTAGTTTAATGTATTGAAATGCATATTTTTAAAAAATATGAAGTTTGGCAAAATCCCTTTGGCAACTTTAACTGTGCCAGATTTCATACATCAGCGTTCGCTTGTCTTAAAAGGGGTACAAAGTTTTTATTTCACGTATTAATATATAGATAACAAACGAGTTTAGTTTAATTAATACAATAGTTGTCTGAACTCGGAGCTGTAGCAGCTTGCAGGATATTGGCGCAATATTCGCCGCTGCGCCGCGACCGCGCAGAACGAGTTCCCTTGATAAATGATATACACCTTGTCGGCACTCGATGACAACTTACTGATGACATATAGAACTGGTCCCTGGTTAACATGTGAAATATTAAACAAATGTAGTTAGTCAAAAGTAAATAAAATTAGCAAAAAGTGGAGCTTCGTTAGGGGCTCGCGAAGTTTGTTTACCTAGTAATATTTTTAAGAGAGTTGTTTTAGAGTACTATATATTTTACTGCATTTGAGTATAACCAAAAAAAATCCAGCATATACCTATTTAACCAAGGATTAAATTTGTTTCTATGTTAACTCTTTAGATTTGTAATAAATGATATAAGTAGTAACGGTCCAATCAATAAAGCTTTCATAATACATATGCCTTATTAGTTTTGTAGTTTTCGACGGTTAGTGGTAATAATACAAGAAAACTCTAATTGGTACAAATTGGTGTATGTTTAATTTTTTATAACAATATTTATAAAACGCTATTTTTATATATTTTATATATATATATATATAATATATATATATATATATATATATATATATATATATATATATATATATATATATATATATATATATATATATATATATATCATCAAACATAAATGTAAATTATTATGTCAAAGCCCCAACCAAAATGATGTAATAGTATTTCAGTAAAGTGTACCACAAAAGTGCATAGATTGTGGAATAGTGTTAGGGCTCGCTATGTGCGTCCTGAAAATAAATTATATTAATAATTTGATATAATCTATACATATAATAAAACTGTAAGAGGTCGAATTCTGTACATTGACGATATTTTGAAATTTTTTTTGGAAGGCACTATTTAATCGATACTACAGCGAAAAAATATTTTTTTAAATTCTTGTCAATAAGATAAGTATAATAATTGTATTTTATAAAAGTAGTCCTCTACTTAGAAGTTAATATATCCAATTATTTAATTTTGGGTTCGAGTAGTTCAGCGATTTAATTTTGAGCTGTAACTTTTGGTGATTGGTTTTGATCTGTCAAACGGCATTGGACATAATTTTTCTAAATAAGCTCTGAAATGTTGACTTAATTATAAAATCTATGGTTGGAAAATCCTTAATAGAAGAAGAAAAACAGAAAAACTTAATTGAAGAATATTTCATCAACATTAATTTCGAGCAAATCAAATAATTTTGATCTTAATTACAAATTCCGACTTAGTTTTGAAGAGAAAAGTTGATTACATATTAATCGCTACACTGATCTGAAACTGATTTTAATGAATATGAAGTAAGTTTTTTGTAAACCACACTTTTAATATTTGAAAACCTGTAATTTTAAACACTTAGTTTGATTTTGATCTTTCAAGCGTCGTCATACTAAAATATTGAAGAAGGTTCACAATCGATTGGCTGAAAACTCTAATGGCTATATCAAAAAACACTATTTTCAAGTTTGTTTCAACAAATACTTTCGAATAAAACAACCAATTTTGATATAATTAGTGGTATTCTATACAGTGTTTAAAGAAAACGAACTGGTTAAACTTGGAAACTTTTAAATTAATTTTATAAACAAAAACTATTTTGAATTAAATGTATGAATATAATTTTAACGTGCTAAATTATTGTAATTACGTAGTAAGATCGGTCTTTAATTATTCGAAAAAAATAACTAAAACTTGGTTAGTATTTAGGTGCCAATTCTTATTGCCTCACTATATTAAAGAATAATGCGTAGAACAATGTCAGGCTTGCTTGAGTTCTGACGTGAGATGATGACGTCACTAAACGTCTCTCTTCCACCGTTACTTCCCGCGAGACAAAGGTAACGAGCTTCAGATTTGACGATGAGAAATTGTGCTAGTACTCTCGAAATATTGCGTGACGTGTCGCATTATGTTGAAAACGAAATGTCTACGCTCAAATAGATTTCAATATGTCTATCTTTGTTTTTTAAATTAAGTCCAGTCGATCTTCAATTTCAATTCTATATCGATTCTTCTTGCGAGCCCAAGTAAAATTAAAACTTGTTTCTGTAATCGTAATTACTAGATGTTAGAATTCTATAAAGATATTTTATACTTTTTTTCAGCACTTACGGCGGCTCGCAGCCGATGCCATAAAAAGGGGAACTAGTTGGTGATATAAATTAAATAAAAAGTGTTTTATGAAACACTACAAGTGTATTTACATAATTCTATTACGATTTTTTAGCCAAACTTAAAGGAAATTACTGATTTTACACCGATTTTCAAAATCGACTTTTGATCAAATCTCCACATTTTGAGGTCCTAGAAAGCTTTTAGGACTATTTTTACGATTACATTAGTAGGTACATAGAATGTTTGTGTGTGTCAACGTAAACCTCTCATAGCTTTTAAACTGTTTGACCGATCAAAAACGCAGTTAGCGTTATCTGATTGAATTCCACTAAACTTAGACTTCCTGAAAGTTGCAACCTATTCGGTCCAGTGGATTTTGAGATATTGTAATAACCACAAAAGAAGTCCCCAAGTTAATGCATTTTTTACATTACTTATGCATGTGGCATTAGACCTCGCCAAAAGATAGCAACGCACCATTAACATCTATGGTGTCTATAGGCGATGGATGACTGATGACTCTTTCCATCAAGAGACCCATCTGCTTGTTAACATTAAAAAAAATATTACTTCTGGACTGATTTGTTCATTGATTTCTAAAATCTAATCAGTTACTTTCTTTCAATAATCGGTTAAAATAGGTTTATTTGTTTGGGAGTTATCGTTGGTGAATTTTTTAACATAATTTTGAGATTTTTCAACTAATCGATTTTTACTTTCAATATTTGAGAACTCAAAAATGTGTGTGAAATACCGTTTAAAAAATCAAAAACGAATCAATTGTTTAATATAAGCTATTACTCACTTTTCTAGATCTGTTGTTTTATTATTCCTT
Source organism: Apodemia mormo (assembly GCA_036924255.1). Taxonomy (NCBI): domain Eukaryota; kingdom Metazoa; phylum Arthropoda; class Insecta; order Lepidoptera; family Riodinidae; genus Apodemia; species Apodemia mormo. Next base: position 13,585,415 of record JAUPFN010000011.1, read on the forward strand.
GTTCCTTTTTTGGTTGTAAAAATTATTTTTTTTTAAAAAAAAGTATATTTTATAGTTTCACCTTGTCCGTCCGTCCGTCTGTCCGCAGCTTCGCTCAGAGACTCTTAGTACTATGTAAACTGTTGTTTGGCATGAATATACATTGTAGGTACATGTTATTGTCTAACTAAGGTCTAACAAAAATTAGCATTTTAAAGCTTAACATTTCACAAACGAGTCCCTTAATCGAAAAATTGTTTTCACAAGCCTGTAACATTTAAAAAAAAAAATCTCCACTTTACACATTGTAGAGGAGCTACGCTAAAAAATATTTCGACGGGTCCCAAGAACAAAATCGTATGGAGAGATCAGACGAAATCGGTTTTATAATATAATTCGCATTAAACACGCATAAAGCTACAAGACAATATATTTTTTATATTTATTGGTCTTTTATTTTTGAAAATACTCAAGTGAACATCTTATCTACAATGTACTCCCATAAACAAACATTTTGTAATTTGGTGGTTTTGTAGATACGATTTTGTTCCTGGGACCCGTCGATTTTTCAATATGTTATGTTACCACTTTGTTGCCGTGACTAAAAGCAACTTGTAATTTCAATTTGTTTTTTAAGTTATTTGAAGTAAATGTACCTACTCGTATTATGTTGTATCTAACTGTTGAATAAACATAAAGAAAGCTTAGTCAAGATTTTATTTTACGGAACGCTTTACCCATTTTACTGAATTAATAAATGAAATTCCACGCCCACTAGGAAAGGGCAAAAGAAATTATAATCCTTTCTTTAAAATGCAATGAGGTGGTTCTTAAAAAGGTTTGCGGGAAATCTAAAACGCTTCCCCGGCAATTAGTGATTCAAGTAAAATTAAAACAATGAAGATAGGGCACCGGGAGACGCCACTCTTTGTGCGGAATTTAATTCAAGCGGACCTTAGAATCTATTTAAAATATAATGTAACTACAAGCAACAAACAATATTTCTAGTGAAATAATTTTAAATTATATGGTAAATAGCAAATCATATTTTATCATTGGTTGAACTGAAATAATGCTTTATTGAATATATTTGTAACAAGTGTTGCTATCTTTATTTGAAATAAAAAGGACATGATATTTAATGGTCATATAAAAATATAATAAAAAGAGAAAATTGCTTAACTACGTAGAAACCTCAAAGAATTTATGGTATTTATGGTATCTTTAATTCACAAAGTGTGTTCACTGAGCGGGCGACGCGGTGGCGTGCGAGTTGAGTAGGTAGAGTATTTTTTTTTTGATTAAAAGTAGAAAATGTATGTATCTCTTCGTTAGTAAGTAACGTTTAGGGGGTGTGGGGTGTACGGGAACAGTTGCAAAGATCAAGGGTTCGGCAAATTGCTTTGTGTAAACGATGACATGCGTGAGTGTCCATACATAAACATTTCGATTGTTTATTTAGGTCAAATATTCAGTACCTATTTTGTTTGCATTTTCGGTATCAGAATCGAGTATTGAACACCCTCCTTCAGTATGTCGGTATAGTCTTTTACCAGTCAATCTTCATAGCAGTACAGATAACTACTTCAGTATTAATATTTGTATTCCTAAGCATTAGTATAGTTGACTTAACATTCTTATCTCAAGCCAGTAATTTGCTTGTTTTGGGGCTACGAGCAAGGGTTAAGTGCTCGTAGTTTTGAGATAAGATTAACTTGTATTATCTTCAATGAATCTATATAGGAAGAACTTTAGGCTCCTTTTTAAGACAATTACATCCCCCGTTCAAAAAAAAGAGTAGTAGAGGAGTATGAAATTTCGCACTGTTAAAGTTTACATTGCGGAGGACTGCGGAAATTTAATATTTTTAAATAAAATGCATTAGAAAAACATAAAATTAACAAAAATGAATATTATTCACACTAAATTCATTTAAAATACATGATCTACCTACATGATATATACTATTTTTTTACGGCGAAAGTCAGTTGTCAAATTTAAATAGAGATTTTGTTGTTTAGTCTGTGGTTGAATTTTGGCCATTGGCAATCGCAAGTATATTTAATAGTTAGTAGGTTTATGATGACTTTACGTCCTAATTAGGTGCTTAGACGATCAACATGAAATTTTGAATACATGATGTCATAGTTAAAGCAAAGGACATACAGTATTTTTCATCCAGAAAAAGCACTTCTTTCGACGGAGAAAATAACAAGTAAACCGCGGCTACACGCTAGTGTTTTAAAGGTATATTTTACATAAATACAAACTATATAATTTTCGATTTTCTTGCAGAGTGGATAGAAGAAACCAGACGTCGATATACGCTTCAGTTCACTACTATTTGCCGATTGTCAAGATGACTGCTGCTCCCCATCGCCGCATTTTACTAACCTGATATAGACCTACTTAATTTTTTCTACGTGATGATTCAGGCCACATTTAAAAAATAAATCAACTGCATTTAGTCAAGAATCCAAAGAATATTAGACCACAAAACGTTCTTAAAAAGCAGAAAGAGAAATAATATTTTGCAATATTTGTACAAAAAACAGAATTAAACTTTACTTAAAAATAGTTGAATGAGATTTATGATTAGTAAAATGTTTAAGAAATAAAATAAAAGAACTTTAATAAAATATTTTTTGAGTAGGTATACATACTCAAAAATTACCATTACTATACGGTCCAAAATATCCGAGTAAGTCAACGCAATTTTAGAGTAGTCTTGGTTACAGACTTTTTTAATTGCAGTAAATTGTCTCTTGTGAGATACTTTGCGATTTACAGAATATTGATTTTAAAATCTTAAAAACGATGTAAAAGTACAACTGCTAAAGGAGAGAAAAGTTTAATTATATGTAACTAGCTAACCCGGCAAACGTTGTTCTGCTTTTTTAACTACTCTTATTTTTTTTCTATATTTTCTCACCTTTTAAACCCTCCATGGACTTCAATAATTAATTCAAAACCAAAATTAGTCAGTAGTTGCCGCTCTCGTATTTCAGTTTGGAGGGCAAGGTTAACTTATACATGTACATGTAGCATTATATCCCTGCCATATAAACAGCAACGTACCATTAACATCCATGAAGTTTAACAGGAGGTCAACCTGCTTATTTGCTATCTTATGAAATAAAAACCGCAGCTGCCTCGTTTGACCGCCCCGTTGGTTGAGTGGTTAGCGACCCTGACTACGCAATCGACGGGGCTCAAGTTCGATCCCCGACGAGGACAAACATTTGTGTTAATCGCCTCTGTGGTCTAGTGGTCCAGTGTTGGCGTTGACTACGTGAGGTCCCAGGTTCGATTCCCGGATCGGGCAATTTGAAAAATGTGTTTTTTCGATTTTCTGATAAAAACTATGTTGCCCGGGATCGGAAAGTGCCCGGTTGGCGATAGGCTTGCCACCTATCACATTGTGGGACCAACTATCTTCGCCGTATCGTGGGTGCACTTGTTGTACCTCTGCCTATCCCTTCGGGGATACGGGTGTGAACAACATTTGTGTGATGAACATAAATGGGTTTTAATTTTCTGGGTTTGGGTGTTTATTAAATATATTGCAGTATTTATATATGTATTTCTATGTATTAGTATCGTTGAGTAATACCCCATAACACAAGCAAATAATTTGCTTACTTTGGGGTTAAATCAGTAAGTTTAATTAATTGTCCCGTAAAGAAAAAGAGGTATAATTATATTCATTTATTCCGCTTGAAAAACATTATACTTCTTCAGAAATAGTAAATAAGATTAATATTAGATAAAATTGTCTAAAATTGTTATCAATGCAAACTTTCAACATAGTCATAATATTATTAACAAAATTACGTGCTAAGTTTTAATAGAACACATCATCTATACAAACGCCCTCTTGATGCTGTATTCGCCAAGTTGGACGGTGTTATCTGTGGAGACGACGAGTTTACGAGCAATCAGCACGGCAGATAGCGCCCGTGACGTCACTTCCTGTACTTCCCGTGCACAGCCAAAGAGGAAGGACCTCAGATACTGGAGTTTGGGGGTGCTATGATTGTTTTATTACTTTACGAGATAAATCGAGGAATTTTGTAGCAAATATAATATTCAGTACTATCGTATTTCCTTAAAGCCTAGTAAAATTGTATTTATATGATCTAATTATATGCAATCGTCTATATACTATTAATACTAATATTATAAATACGAAACTTAAAATTTTCCCCGTGTCCGGACTCTTTTGACAATGATAAGCACTGATGCTATTACGGCAGGAATAGGTAAGATGGTGGTACCGAATACTCAGGCGCGACGTTGCGAAACTCTACCACCTTGTAGTCACGGTGGTAGTGACACGTATAGCCAATCGGTCGCCTCTTACACACTGGTCTAATCTTCAAAGTTCGGAGCCCGGATTTTCAATAGCCCGTAGGGTACCTACATTTCCTCAAAGAGTAAACTTTTTCTTGTGTATTTAAAGTGTGGAAGCCTGCGGAAAGTTGTTCTTTTCCGCACGAGTGCATAAAGAAAGTTTTTAGTCAAAAAGTTTTCTGTACAATTTTTTGTACATACATACATACATATCTTCACGCCAGATCCCTTACGAGGTAGGCAGAGAGAACCGAGTGCCATACATCATGATCCTTGCAGGCTTGTCTCGCTTCTTCCACATTCATCACTCTCTTCATACACACACGCCGGTTGCGAAGACTCTTGACACAATCTTCGGACAGTACTCGATCAATCTGATCGTGGTATGTCAGTCTTGGTCTTCCCCGGTACCTACATCCTTCCACATTCGCATTGTATATCTGTTTTGTTAACCTTTCATCTATTATGAAGTTGTATTTTTTTGTACAAAATAACTATTTCACAGTGTGAATACTATAATCACAAGAATTAATTTTAAAATATGTTGAATTGGCTGAATGCACAGAAACCGTTACCCCGCCATGTCCCCTAATCAAACTTAGTCCCGCGAAGTTATACTTCTGTATTTTATAAGACTGAGCATTGATTAATTTTTGTTATTATATTTTGTCGACAAGGTATTAAAATAAACGTCGTTCGATGTATTTGCAGAACTGTTACATTTACACGTTTCTATTGTTGACCCGCGCGCTTAACCACTATTGTTTGATCAATGGTTGTTTGTAAGAAATTGTATTATATCTATGTATACCATTTTTTTTATTTTAACGTGGTTTTAATAATAATCTCTGAATAATTCAGTCGGATTTGAAAAAAAATATTTTTGAGTATGATAGCCACAAGCTACTTTTTTATTCCACTGACGAATAGAAAGCAATATTTTGTTAACGCGGTACGGAAATGAAGACCCGGATAACACAGTAGTATAACAATGAACTAAGAAATTTATGCCACTTATTTTAACAGTTTTTCCCAGGCGGTACCAATAAAATACTAAAAAAATGAAGGTACTCTCCTACCATTATATCTAGAATTTTGAGGGTAACATAGAAGGTCATTGACTCGTATCGTAATCTAAACATCAGCTTCATGACTGTATATTGTCAAATCTTGGGCTCGACATAGACGGGCGAAAAGTGTATTTTCTGGTAATATCACAGTAACAGCCCAGGGCTAGATTCCCCAGTTCTTCGAATGAATACGTAAAATTGTTTAACCAGAAGTAACAAGCAATAAATACTTTTATAGGCAAAATATAGTGACAAGTATAAATATATCTAATCGGTCGACCGACCGACGAATCGAAGTGTCTTTAGTTGTTTTGTTTGATCCTCTTCTGGTGGAGTTTTAGTGAAGTACACTTTCTACTCCGTAAGGAGCTATCGTCATAATATTTGTTTCAATTATAATTGTTTGTAACTATAACTATTTGGCTTGAAGGATTTGGTAATTAAATTTGTACTCTACAATTAATTAATCTCACCATATCATCTGCGTCACCAGAAGTCTTGTTGTTCGTTGTTTCTTAGAAAACCTCATTTTTTTCCTACAGAGACTTCAAGTAGTATTTATTTATTTATTTAAATTTTGCATACATATATTTGCACAGGTAGACGGTGATATCCGTTTGATTTCGTCGTATCGTCATAATATAATGAAAAATATGATTATTCACATCCTGAACATTTATTGATAATATTATTAAAAATGAATATTCTGGTTCGATTCTGGTATACAATTTTAATTTTCATATAAGTAATATAATCTGTTTGAGTACGCCGAGGGCAGACACGAGCTTGAGGTGTGCGAGTTGTTTTTGTGGCAAATGGCGAAATAATGACAGGCACACATCGCCGCATCGCTGGGGGATTCATCTCCCTGCATGCTAATACCTGGTATGAATATTTATGGAATCTTTTTAAACAAACACCAATTACCGGAGATATACTTATAACAGGCATAGTTTTTTTTATTTTATTCGATTGCACATAAGCCTATGAGTTGCCTGGCGGAAAGGAATGTAAATTTACGTTGCACTCCGTTTGGCGGGATGGACGATATTTAAGGGGGAGAGGGGGTCGAGTCAAATCTCATCTAATCTTACGTTGGAGAGAAGGGGGGTCTTGGCAAATATCATGCAATTTTTTTAGATTGAAACAAAAAAAAATACTATTTTGGTCCATTATCCAGATTTTACATGTTTAATATTTAATCTTAAGCGTAATCGTAATACGATTAAGATCATTCACTAATTCGTTCGAAAGAAAATAATTTCATCCATACTTCTACGTTATACATTACTACTGAATGTCAAACCACCACACATTGCACCAGCTAAGCAAGCGCGTATGTTCCGCAAAGTGCGACCTTCACGGATTGTCACAAGACGAGCTAATGAGTTACTGTGCGCAAGCGCCAACGGCTTAGAGTTGCTAGATCAGAACGAAGTAGAAGAACGAAGAAGAAGGAGCAGATGAATTTATTGAAAATCATATGGACATGTTAGTTCCAATAGTCTCTCTTGAGACCGCGCATGATGCTCCACGGACTGAATTAGAGTAGATATTCTTTTTTTAAACGCAGTAATTACGATTTAAGTACCTATTCTATTGTTAAATTTTTATTACACTTATAACTCTCAGCAATATTGATTACTAGTCTTAACTGGTCGTAAATAAAAGCACGAAGCATTTTTTTTTCTTTATACAACAACAATCCGATGCGTTTACATATTTAAGAAACGCACATTTTGAAAAATTTAACGTAAGATTGGGGGATAGGGGAGGGGGTTGAATAAAATCTCACGACATCTCACCAGGGTAGGAGGGAGGTACAGATAACTTAAAAAACACTTCTCGTAATTTATGGACGCCCCCTAACCCTCCAAACTGGAACATAAGAGTGACAAGTACCGATGCTATTGCAGTAGGAATAGAAAAGGAGGTGGCATCAAAACTCGACTGAGACTGTACCAGCTAGTTACTAGTCCGATATTAATGTAACGAATTAACCTTTGTATTTTAGGAGATGCCTAACAGTATGCCATTAATCTATTTTTCGACATTTCGGGTTCCACATCAACGCGTGAAAAATCTGCCTAAAAGTATCTTCAATTTTTTAAAATAAATAAGAAAATGTGTAAACGGTTGACCCTGAGGGGCATCTCTGAAACTTCTTAAAAGCTAATTATATTATGTATATTCTGAAGAAAATAATCTGCTTTACTCGACCATTGCATGTGAAAGCTTTGAGGGGTTAAAAAGGATTTAAATTTAAATTGCGAGGTGTCTACAGCGTAACAAGTGTCCCTAGTGCAGTGAGCTTGATAGATCGCTGATTATGTGTGTGATAAGGTTCTTGATTATTATTGTTGGTAAAAAACTTGGGTTACATTTTTGAGGTGATATTTCTATAGATTTATAATGAACTAGCTGACCCGCGCAGCTTCGCTTGTGAGTACATTAGTAAGTCGTCCAAATAGCTTTTAATAAAAATGTCATCCCCTATTTCAGCTCTCCAAGGACTGATTTTTGAAAAAAAATTAGCCTATGTTTGACATCGGATCTTCAACTACATCCATGCCAAATTTCATGAAAATCGGTCCAGCGGTTAAGCCGTGAAAGCGTAACAGACAGACAGACAGACAGACAGACTTTCGCATTTATAATATTAGTATGGATAGTATGGATTGAAACTCGATAAAACAAAAAAGTAAAACGAAGTTTGCCTCTTATTAACAGTTTGGCAGAACAGTAGACTATTTATTCTTCAAAGGGAGCCTGGACTAACAACACCCCGTATATTTAAACAGTACGAACTAGTTGGTGGTACGAATAAACGGTTTATTGACGGATTTTTTTTTAGCAGAGGGGGCAAACGAGTAGGTGGTGCACTTGATGGTAAGTGATCACCGCCGCCCATGGACAACTGCAATACCGGGGGTCTTGCAGCTGCGTTGTCGGCCTTTTAAGAATGAATAAGCTCGTTTCTTGAAGGTCCCTAAGTCGTATCCGTTCGGAAACACCCCCGAGGGTAATTGATGGTGGTGATAGTTTGACCACCCCGTTGGTCTATCCGCAAAACATACTATGAATCGATGGTGCTCGGGTTATGTCATAGTATTTGTATATGTATTATTATTAACATTGAATACCACCCATAACACAAGCAAATAATTGGCTTTCTTTGGGTTTAGATCAAATCGTGTAATTTGTTCAGCGATAATTATTTATTTACTGTCTGCACAGTGCAGCCCACTGCATTATAAAAGTTTTAAGTAATCACTCAGAAATACTTCAATTTTCTGGGATAAAACGTAGTCTACATGCTATCCCAGTCATCATCTACCTGTGTGCCAAATTTCTTTTGCCGTTTTCACGTGATTGAATAACAAACATCTATCCATACATCCAAACAACCAATCTTTCACATTTATAATATTAATAAAGATTCTTCGGAAGTCCGAGCTAGTACGTGAAACTCGAACACCTGGAAAAATTTCTGCAATTTACGTTAAAGGATTGTCCACATGTAAGAAACAAAGGTTGAATATTAGACTAACAATTTACCGCGAATTTTCTTTTATTATCACATATAGCATTAGAATCACAAATGAGGCCTGACGTGAACCGCAGCGTGACTGCGGAATATTGCAAGAGCGTAACTAAAGTTATGATTTAAGGATAATATTCCCTTGGACAATGTATTCTATTCTGACGTGGACCAACCGTGAAGATGCGGCGAGAATAAAATTGTTATTGAGATGAGTTATTTGTATCTTCATAAGTGTATGTATGTATCAGCGAAGCTAGATTTTTTTAAAAATCTTTTTAGTATTATAGGTAAATAATAAGCAGTAGTTTTTTAGGGTTCCAAAGTCTAACAAGGAATCCTCATGGTTTCGTCATATCGATCCGTTCTCAGTAGTTCTTGGTTCAGAAATTGTTAGTGCTATAAAACTGTAATTTAATCAAAAGGAAGAAGCTGGTACTGGCAAACTTCGGCTTAGAGATAGGAACAAGTGTGGTCTCAGGTGGAGTACCCATGTTAGGCCAAATTTGTGTCTTATAAAGTTGAAGGCGTTGAACCGGCTAAAAGTACTGCTCGGTCTGCTGAGCACACCGTGCTTTTATTAGGCATTGCACTACAAGGAATTCGAACCTAAGGCATGACCTTAGTTGAATGTGCTAACAAAAGTTTCAAAATCAGTTGAATTCTGAATATGTATCAATGACTACCGTATAAGTGAAAAACATTTGAATATGCAAAGTTGAATTTAAACTTGAAATACGGAAAGTGTAGATCGTGTCGCACAATTGCTTACAGACGGGAAATATTACAGCAAACTTTTCTTACATTTTAAAGGAAGTTTTCTTTACCCGAAGAATAAATCGAAGGTGGGTGGGAAGTTACCCGTTGGAGTAGACTCTGTTGTTTTATTCATGAAAAAATAAAGACGGGAAAATAAAGTATTGTTTGACGAATCAAACTTATTTCTTTACAACTTAGTTATATTTATATTCTAGTTGTATAAGAGCTAAAGTTTGTAAGTTTATGAGTGAGTTTGCAGGTAATAACTACTGAACCGATTTTGACACTTGTTTCAACAGAAGAAAGCTATATTAATTCTGAGTGAAATATACATTACTTTATCCCAATATTCCCGTGGAATTGGGACTTACGTGGATTATAGCCTATAAAACTGCTAGTGTTTTGATGTTTTAATGAATACCCAATTCGGTTACAAATATCTGCTGTTGGTTTAGAAATTCCTTATTCAAAAAGTGCAAAGTGTTATTGTTTTTTTTTATATCATAAGATAGCAAACAAGCAGATGGGTCTCGTGATGAAAAGAGTCAACCATCGCCTATAGACACCAAAGATGTTAATGGTGCGTTGCTATCTTGTGGCGAGGTCTAATGCCACAGCATAAGTTTACCGGCTACCTTACCCTCCAAACCGGAACACGACAGCGACAAGCACTGACGCTATTGCGGCAGGAATAGGTAAGGCGGTGGTACTAGACCCGGGCGAGACAATGCAGAACTCTACCACCTAGTAGCCACGATGTTAGTGACTCGATAGCTGGCAGAACGGCAGTTGGCCTATTCTTCAAAGGAGGCCCGGACCAACACGGCGAAAAAGGTTAGGTTTTTGTTAGGTTTTTCTCGAAAATCCAAAATCTCGATACCAGCTCGGAGTCTAGCGGGTGGTCCGTTAACGCTCCCGTGCCTCAGATGAGCATGTAAAGCACTGGGAGCCAGAAATGCGGCGGCGATGCACCGCTCATCTCACCAAATGACAAACCACTGAATCGGGGTAAACTGGAACGTCTAGACATTCGGATTACTCTGCTTACCCTGCAAGGAAATAGGGTGTGATGATGTGTTTCAAATTTAGGTCAGGTTGCACCAAATTATCTAAACATTTTTTAAATCATTTCTACTATCGTAAATTCATTTAGTTTATTTCATTTAGTTTGGTGCAAGTGAACCTTACCATGTAGACCAGCGTTTCCCATTTGCCGGGTCGCGACCCGTTACCGGGACGTCAAAAAAAATACCGGGTGGCAACATTCCCGCCTTGCATTTAAAATATTACCTAGTATAGATCGACGCAACGCGACGCGACGCGACGAAAATTCGTAAGCGTTGAGTGATGACAAAATAGGCAACATCAAAGTATGTAGCATTAATTAAACCTTTTTACTATTATTAAATATGTATTATTTTACCTAATAGAACCAGCTTAGGTTTAAAAGCATTAAGTGGGTCACGAAGAGGCAGTGTGAAAATTACCGGGCCATATCAAAACAATGTTTGGGAAACACTGATGTAGACCATTTGATTGATTCGTTTTTATCTTGTCATCGTTTTATTCACATTGTGGAAAATTTAAAATATCTGGTTATTTAGGATCACGAGTTTTACAGTGGCATTAGAGCTGCCGAAGAGCTTGAAGGATTAATGATGTAATGGGAATGCTAATACAAAGAAATACATGGTACATTTTAGTTTTATTGTTTTGGTTCTGGAAATTGTTAACTACAAATGCTGTAGCTATGGCATTAGTTGCTATAGCAGTACCTATAGCTGCTCAGATTTTTTTTTCGACAATCCCGAATAAACCTCGCTCAACCCGGATATCAGCCCTGAGAGCTTATGATTTTAGCTGCCACGAGAGTAACTAATTAATGTTAAACAAATTAATACTATGAGACAAATTTTTGACCTTAAATAAATTATATATTTTTATCAAAAAATAAAACGACAACAAAAATTAAAAGTCATGCGTGGTCATACATTAAAATTAGTGAGTGAATATTATTTTATCCAAAAATTATGCGAGACAACACTTGGGTTATATTCTATCTAATAAAAAAATAATTATCAAAATCGAATCACTCTGTAAAAAGTTATGTGAGGTCATACATAAAATCAGTGAGTGAACAATCAATCATCCCTTGTTTACATACCGTAATGGTTAGAAGTAGACAAAATTAAATGCTGATGATCTTCTAGTATACTTGTTGGGCGGAGGAAGTTGAGTCCAAGGGGGAAGCATTAGCAGTTAATTTAGAAATAGCGAAATCCTTTGATCGGGTATGGCATAGATCGCTTCGCTCTAAGCCTTCCTATGGGCTCCCCTAGAAATTATGCAAGTGGATCACTAGTTTTTTTTGCTGATCGGAGTATCAAGGTCGTAGTCGACGGTCGACCTTAAACCTGTCAATGCTAGTGTTCCCTAAGGTTGCGTGCTAACTATCACCGACAATGTTTCTTCTGCATTTCAATGACATGTTGCGAATTGCTAACCATTGCTATGCGGATGACAGTACTGGTGACGCTACATACTCCAGCCATAACGAGATTTCCCGAGAACAAGTTCAAGACGGCCGGAGCAAGCTCGTGTCTGAAATCGAGAGTCGACTTACCGATGCCTCGGAATGGGGTCGACAAAGCCTTGATGCATTTAACCTCAACAAAACCCAGCTTTGCGTGTTCACCGCAAAGCTGCGTCCTCAGTAGAGCAAAGCAGTATTTCATGCCAGCCCATCGCCTCTAACGTTACAAGGCCCCAATTCGATCTCACATGAGTTACTGTTCTTACCTCTGGGCCGGAGCTCCTCAGCATCAGCTTCTTCCGCTTGATTGCATTCAACGTAGAGCGGTTCGAATCGTCGACGACCAGGCTATTTCTAATCGGCTTGACTCCTTGACGTCTCTGCATCTTTTACCACATTTATCATGGGGAGTGTTCTGATGGTTTGTTCAGGTTAATTCTTGCCACTAAATTCCATTATCGGACATCGCGTCAAAATTTAAAGTTCCATCCTCGCCACCATCATGTCTGGAAATCTACAACCGTGCGCTTTTATTGGCACTTTCTGCTTCGCACTACTCTGTTGTGGAATCAATTACCGGCGGGGGTGTTTCCGAACGGATACAACTTGGGGACCATCAAGAAAAGAGCTTACTCATTTTTAAAATGCCGGAAACGCAACTGCAAGACCCCTGGTATTGCAGATGCTCATGAGCAGTGGTAGTCACTTACCATCAGGTGCACCCCTGCTCGTTTGCCACCTCTTCTATAAAAAAAATGGAACCGCCCGCAGAGTATACTCCTTTCAATGAAAAAAAAAATATATCAAAAACGGACTACAATGTAACAACTTATGCGTGGTATCGTGTATATCGTAGCCAGATCGTAGAATTGCCCACATCAAGCAATCTCGTCTGTCTTTTATTCTTGTGAACGATTCTTTACACTTTGTTTTCACAACTTCACTTTCTGGGTTATCTGAGTTAGACATTAGATTATTACTTCAGCCTTAAATAAATGATTTCTTATTTCCACTACAGTAATCATAACATCATTATTTTTCATTCTAGATTACAACTAGGACATTCACTGTCATCAATCAAAATTAGTAAAGGAAATGGCAACATTAAACAAGTTCGTCTGCCACAAAGCCTCACGCACAGTATCCATTAAATAATGCAAATTTGTTGTAATCCCCAATCAGCGAAACATCTCAAAGCCGCTCCAAGTGAAATATTTAATTTTCATAAAGTATACATTATGCGAACAAGTCGCGCGTAGGGGGCGAGTTGCGGTGACGTGTTTTTGAGCTTCCGCGGTGCCTTTAAGCACCCACTTATACTGAGAAATTTTGTTTGGAGTTTTTATAAAATGATTTTTATTGAAGGATTCGCAAATTCTCATTTTTAGCTACGGTTCTCCTATATACTACTTCGTGAACTGAAACAAAAAGTGTTCATACTTATTAATTAATAAGCAGAGGCTTTTTTAATCTAAAAATAAAAACTTTAAACAAAGAATACATGGAGTATTCTAAGGTTTTTAAAGATTTTTTGTTTTATTTTTAATGAAGGATTCTAAAATTCTTTTTCTTGTATATAGCATTTCTCATATGTCTTATAACAAGTCAGTAATCATTAATGTAGTTCATTTCTAAATACCTATATGGAATTTTATAATACATACATATATAAGCTAAACAAAGAGTTGTGGTCCCGGGCTCCTTTGAAGGATAGGGCAACTGTTGTTCTGCCAGGCAGGTCTTAAAAGGCGACTGATTGGCTTTACGAGTCACTACCATCGTGGCTACGAGGTGGTAGAGTTCTGCGTTGGCTCGCCCGTGACTGGTACCACCACCTTACCTATTCCTGCCGCAATTACGTCTTTCGGACGCTAGTCACTGTCGTGTTCCGGTTTGGAGGGTAAAGTAGTCTGTAAACTTATGCATGTGGCATTTAGACCTTGCCACAAGATAGCAACGCACCATTAATTTTGGTGTATATAGGCGATGGTTGACTCTTTCCATCAGAGACCCATCTGCTTGTTTGCTATCTTATAATTTAAAAAAATGATATAACAGGATTTGAACCAGTGACCTTGCTCCTGGCTGGCATGCTCATCAAACTGAGTAACGGGGTGAATACTAAAACACTATTATATACCTCCTCATAGTTGGAAACATGAAAGTTTTGTTTTAAATTGTAATTGCGAATTTAAGCCTTGGAAAAGTTTTTGAAAGACTTCTTTGTCACGACTTTTGTAAAAATGAATGAGTGTGAAATGAAAAAGTCAGATCTCATGACACGTTGGCCAACGTGTCAAAAATATGACTACTAGACGGTATTTTTTGCAAGCTTGCAAAAGCCTGTACTACCAAATTGTTGTAAGTAAACCCTACCAGTGGATGACAATGCATAATTGATATCTTTGATGTCTAAAGCACAGAATACTTAGAGACTAACAGAACTCAATGTTACAAACAAGTAGTATTCGAGCATAACACACATAGAGACCTCTCACGGACGCGATATCTCGATTGGTGCGGAACAAACTGTCTCGAACCATTCCGAGATATCATGTCCGTGAGAGGTGTCTATGTGTGCGTTGCTCGAATATCACATGTATGTAGATTGACTATAACTGTCAGTCTCCAGTACACTGTGTCTGAAGACAGTAGTTGCCTCTTTTTATCGCAGCTATCCGGCTGCTAGTAACCCAGAATAAACAAATGCAAGTGGCTCTCCTGGTAGTAACATACAGCTTCCGACTATAAATTCCATTGAAGTTTGTTAATATTGCGTTGATATTCGGGCAATCGGAGTGCAAAAAAGACAAAGAAAGCAATTTCAGTGGCTACTCCCATAGTCAAAATCGAAACACGACTGTGACTAATACTGACAATACATTCAAAGATTAGGAATTAAACAAATCGGTGGAACTGGCGGGAGCAACAATCATCGCCTATCGATTTCAAAGATGTTAATGATGTCTTCGCCCGTATTGGTTTACAGTCTTTTGAAGAATAAACTATCTGCCGTTTGCCCCGGCAATTCTAAGGGGTGAATGATTGGCTATGCGAGTCACTAACATCGTGGCTACTAGGTAGTAGAGTTTTGCATTCTATTGCCCGGATCTGGTATTACCGCCTTACCTATTCCTGCCGCAATAGCGTCAGTGTTTGTTGGTAAACTTACGTAAGTGACATCAACATCTTACCACTCCGATAGCAACGCATCATTAGATATAAAAAAACATACACATACGTACAGGGGTGTGTGTGTGTCAAAAATATGCATTAAAATTAGTTATTGTAGCTGTTGAACATTAGGGAAAGATCTAGCTTCTATAATACTAGTATAGACTAGTCGAGGTCAGAGTCTCATATCTCCCGTGTTGTTCGGTGCTCCTGTGAAGAATAGATAAACTGCAGTTTTGTCAGGTAGGTCGTAAAAGGCTTTGATTGGCTATAAGGATTGGCTAACGTGTCACTACCGTCATGGCTACTAGGTGGTAGATCTGCCAGGTAGGTCGTAAAATACTTTTACTGGCTATAAGGATTGGCTGTACGTATCACTACCATCATGACTACTAGTTGGTAGAGTTCCGCAACGTCTCGTCCGGGTACATGGTATCGCCGCAATACCTATTCCTACCGTAATATTGTCAATATTTATGCATGTGGCATTGCCAACCCGCAACACGGATAGCAATGCACTATTACAATCTTTGGTATCTATAGACGATGTTTTTTCTTTCCATCAGGAGAGTTATCTGCTTATTTGCTGTCTAATAATATTTATAAGAACTAGTTTTCAATGTCACAGGACATTGAAAACTATTATATATATTAAAAATATGTTTTTTTTAAATATCATTATATAAATATAGTAATATATTTATAATAAATTAACGTCTTTGTTTATGTAGGTGATGGTTTCTTTTTCCATCCGGAAAGCCATTTGCTTGTTTGCTTGTTTATGATATAAAAAGTGTAGCGGGGATGTAATTCCACGTACAAAACTTACCAGTTACCATATTGTTCAAAGCGGAATTAGACAGTGACAAATACTGACGTTATTACAACAACAAGTAAGACGGTGGTACCAAATTTAAGCAAGTCGCCGCGTAGCTGTATAAATGGTAAAGTCACGTCACAGCCTTCACTCGTTTTTTACGAGCCTGGAAGAAAAGCATTTGTTCTTCTCTGACCAAAACAAGGATAATTATTCCTGCCACAATAGCATCAATGCTTGTCATTGTCGTGTTCCGGTTCCGATGGTAAGGAAACTGGAGAACCATCTGCTTATTTACTATCTAATTATGTAAAAAAATAATAATTTTGATACATGTAATTGTCCTTTTACTAGTCTTGAAACTATCAGAAAACTTTCGCTGGAATTAAACTTTCACCCTCTTGTTTAAAGGCAGGTGTTTGTATTACGAACCCTTTCTTATGCAATCGCTGTATCAAATCCGTTTAACTGTTGTCACTGAAAGGGTATTCGACTTTACTTATTTTGGTAGCCATTCAATCAATCAATCTTGTGATTTGTTTGAGACACTATGCAACATTCTTATAATTTTTGCTACCCCCTCACGTGCTTGTTTGTTTATTTATATTAGACCAGCTGCAGCGTGCATTATAAAAGTTTTTAGTGAATCCCGCGGGATCACCTAACTTTTCCCAGATAAAAATAATCTATGTGTTATTCTGGGTCTTCAGCTATCTACATACCAAATTTTATCGTAATCGGTTCAGTAGTATTTGCGTGAAAGAGTAACAAACATCTGTACATACATACTCACAAACTTTCGCATTTATAATATTAGTAGGAAGTTCACAAGGGCCAATATTATAGAAGTTGACTATCATTTATTGTCCCATGTTGATCCAGGCTCCTCCAATAGACCATAGAATATTCGACCGCCCCGTTGGTCGAGTGGTTAGCGACCCTGACTACGCAATCGACGGAGCTCGAGTTCAATCCCCGACGGGGACAAGCATTTGTGTGATGAGCATAAACGTTCGTATTTCCGGGTTTGAATGTTTATTAAATATATTCTAGTATTTATATATGTATTTCTATGTATTAGTATCGTTGACTAACATCCATAACACAAGCAAATAATTTGCTTACTTTTGGGTTAGATCAGTAAGTGTAATTTGCCCCTGAATATTTATTAATTTTTTATAGGCAATTCTGCCTGGCAGTTCGTAAAAGGAAAACGACTGTATGTCACTACCGTCGTGGTCACAAGGTAGAAGAATTCCGTCACGTCCCGCCAAGGTATTTGGTACCACCGCTTTACCTATACCTGCCGTAAAAGCGCCATTGTTTGTCATTGTCGTGTCTCGGTTTGGAGAATAAGGTAGCTGGTAAACTTATGCATATGGCATCTTCATCCCGCCACATGTTCAGCAACGCACCATTAACATCTTTGGTTTCTATAGGTGTTGATTGTCCCCTTTATCATCAAGAGAGCCATCTGCTTGTTTGCTGTCTAATGATATAAAAAAACATAGTACCGAAGCAGGATTGTTATTGTTGGTAAGTATAAATAAATGTTATTACGCTCAAATTCTTGAAAAGGTAGAAAGAGATGCAACTAGTACACTAACGATTAGCCTTTAACAAATCTGTGTCAGACAATTAATAAAAAAATATAAGTATTACAGAGCCGGATTAAGGAGTTTTAAGGGATCTTACAAGTTTAAATGAAAGAAACAATAATAACTTTTGCCCTGATGATGCGTTAAAACGCGAAACCGGTTGGTTTTAATAAATAAAAAGTCAAGTAAAACAGTACAAGTGCTTTTAATACGATATAAATATAAGTTAAATGAAAGTATTTGTTGTCCTTGTTGAAAAATTGTGTTGACATTATACAGACAAACTCTCATATAAATTTGTATGGAAAATGGCAGACAGAAGTATTAAGCAAGTTTGTAACGCGCCTGTTTATCCTATATCTGGATAAATGTCGCCAAAGATTAAGGTCATTGAATCTGGGAATGCGTATGAGTGATCTAGTGGTAAACTACCAGCTTTATGCAAATGACGCTGTACTTTTCCTTTGTTATCATATATATCATCAGACAATTTACTAAAAGAATAATACAGTGAAATTTATTGTATAATCCTTTATTAAGAAAACTAAAAAATATATAGATAAATTTACTAAAAATATTGTAATTTTTGCAAACGGAAAAAGTTGTTTATGAGGTTTTGGGTAAAGTTTACAACTTTTTTATACAGAAAATAAGAAATATTTCGAAAATATCTTTAAGTGTAACTGTTAAAAATGTTATTAAGATTACTACTGAATTTTTTTAGAAAGCAATTCAGGGTATTTATTTAAAAATCTTGAAAACCGCAATACTCGTTTTAGCTGTTTTTAAGGACTAAATGACCTAGTTCTGCGGTGACAAGCATTTTTTTTATATCATAAGATAGCAAACAAGCAGATGGGTCTCCTGATGGTAAGAGTCAACCATCGCCTTTAGGCACCAGAGATGTTAATGGTGCGTTGCTATCTTGTGGCGAGGTCTTATGCCACATGCATAAGTTTACCGGCTACCTTACCCTCCAAACCGGAACACGACAGTGACAAGCACTGACGCTATTGCGGCAGGAATAAGTAAGGCGGTGGTACCAGACCCGGGCGAGACAGTGCAGAACTCTACCACATAGTGGTCACGATGGTAGTGACTTGCATAGCCAATCGGTCGCCTTTTACGACCTACTTGGCAGAACGGCAGTTGGTCTATTCTGCAAAGGAGCCCGGAACCAACACGGGGAAGAGAACATAAAAAATAAAGTCAAATTGGGAACATCCTCCTTTTCGAAAGTCGGTAAAAATGGTTTTTGTTTACCAGTTAATGTTCCCTTGCCTAGAAAAGCATGTAAATCTGCCGCCTGGTTATCGTAAATATCAAGAGATTGATAGCTGATAAATTGGTGTCTTACGTCATATGTATCACTCCGCTGATGTCGGAATGGTATCTACTAATGTGTTGACTTCTTTTATTTGTAGACGCATAAAATATATCCACAAATTAAAAAAACGTATCCAAAGTTTCCATATTAATTCAAGTTCATATCTAAAGTTGCACTATTAATTGTTCACGCCCAAAGACTAAACCTGTAATAGACGTAGACATTAACAATTCCACCATCAAAATAGTCGAGTCATTGTCGAATCATTTGCTTGGTGAAAATTAAAAAAATCGACAATTGTCTATCTGAGTTCGACGGGAGCTCGACATCGAATTTGCATATCACCAATATTATATCGTCACACGAAAAACGTATCCCTTACGCCTGTGTACACATGAATGACGCGTGATGCTGCCGACCTTCCCTGACGTCATCCATCATTCGACGTGGCGCCTGCACCTAGACTCATGACAGCACCGCGGCCGGCGGGGGTGTAGCTGAAAACGAAAACTGATATTTAACCTTAAAACTCAGCGACTAAGGTTGAATTTACTTTGACAAAGGTATTTGTAAGGTGGCATTCCACCTCCCCGCGAGCTAGGGAGGATCCCTGTCAAACGCTGGCGAAGAGTTTGACAGACGCGGGGCGCGGAGTATTTGACATGAAGGGGCTTGTTTGATACGGGGGTTAGCTGACAGCGGGGAGGGGGGCAAATTCTGCCCGGTCATGAATAGGCAATGGGCTCGGTTTATTTATAAAGATTGTTCGCTAAACATGAGTACCTATCTAGTGAACTTCTCAAAATAAACAAATCTTCGATATTATCTAGGCTACTGCAAATTATAACCCCAGTGCTCCTATGGCCAAAGCTTACCTTTGATTAAAAATCACCTTTACTAAATCTGTTGGTATGATTTAACCATAACCAAGTAGATTTTAAAAGAAACATTTATTTCAAATATGTTTTAAATGGCTGCTTTTAAAAAAAGGATAATATTTGGTTGCCTGCATCCAGATTAGACCTAAAGTTCATCGCCTTTGGTTTGAAAAAATGAGACGCTATTTTGATTTTTAAGTATCTTGGACTATTTTATTACTTCTGAACTGGGTAAAAGATAACCATGTATTCTTTTATACACAAGAGTTTATACGGTTGTTCTAATTGAAATGATAACAAAACAGGACAGCAATTGCTTCGCACGCCTCTGCAAATTGAGGTAGTGCTCTACACTCAACATGTCAAGGTCATACATCTATATTTATTGTATATATCAAATTTCACTAATACAATAATATAGTACACACATATAAAGAATAACCCTTTTATAAACACATTACTTTTGAAAAATATTTGTCAAGTTTAATACATGTATAAAAAAATTGATTTAAAAATGCATATCCGGATGTTGTATGGAATTACAACCCTAGTATGGATGTGCCACGGTTTCGCTCAAAATACTTAGCGTATTGGTACAATTTTCAACAGCTACAGTATGTCACAGGATTTTTTTTTTGAAAACTACTGCCTAATTCAGTGTCGTTTTGTAACAATTAATGAAATATTAAAAAATAATGCATCCACAACAATATTTGATTAAAAATAGCAGTGTAATGATTTACCTGTAGAACATTAATCTATATTATCTAGATATATCTATATTAATATTATAAATGCGAAAGTTTGTATGTTTGGATGGATGTTTGTTACTCAATCACGTAAAACTACTAAACGGATTTGGATGAAATTTGGTACACAGGTAAATAATAGAATAGCATATAAGTTACATGTTATCCCGGAAAAATGAGTTACCAACACCTGACTAAACAAAAGGAAGTAATGATATTGGGTCACGCGAACGAAATCCCTGATTGTAAATAAAAAAAATATACAAAGTGTGAATAGAAGCGGTGAATGGCATAACAAAGTATCATGCTGTTTAGTGTCACAGCATAAGACTTAGTTTTGACGCGCCAACAGATGTTCCATATTAAAATAAAATAATGATTACGATGATTCATAAAATAAGTTCACGTTACATCATCCATGTTTGATTCCTATAAATAAATATCATTACGCCCGAATCCTCGAAGAGGTAGGTAGAGGTACAAGTGCACCAATGATTAGCCAAAGATAGCCTATCCTACAACGTAAAAGGCGGCAAGCTTATCGCCAACCGAACACTTATCTAATGCCGGGCAATGTTGATTTTATCAGAAAACTGAAAAACACATTTTTAATTTGCCCGATCTAGGAATCGAACCTGGAACCTCATATGGTCAACACCGACACCTGACCACTAAACCACAGAGGCGATTTCTATAAATAGACAAAAAAAACCTGTAAATATGACATGATAAAGTTTTAAGATTTAAACTGTGTGGTTTTTCTTGTCACTCGTTAAAATGTCATGACATATGAAAGAATGTGACAGAAAATGTAGCTAGATTATACTGTTCAAACATGTTCAATAAAGGGGGTCTTAAAATGGAGACAAAAGAAGGCCATATATGTTGATTGAAATGACTGTCACTGACAACTCATAATCAAATTCACATGTTGAGACCCAAAAATGTAAACTAATATTTTTAAAAGTTATGTTGTCGTAACATAAATTGTGATATTAATATAAATCTAATATTATAAAGATGAAAGAGGAGTCTAATCTAATATTATAAAGAATAAAGCGGAAAACTAATATTAAAAGAGGAAAGATTTGATTTTTTATTTATTCGTTTGTTACGATTCAACTCAAAAAGGATTTGATCGATTTTAAAAATTCTTTTACTTTTAGGAGTGGCATAGGTTACTTTTTTACCCGATTGACAAAGGGAAGTACCGAGTTTTGGTCACGCGAACAAAGTCGTGTAGGACTGCTTGTAGGCATATAATTACAAATTGCTCTTTTTGTACGTTTTTAATTTTAATAATAGTTTTTAATTTTACCTTCTTTTCAAAATCAAAAAAGTATTATTTCACTTTTATCATATTTGTAACATTTTAATGTTTAAAGTACCCTTTTCACATTTGTTATCTATTGTAAGCTTCAACAGGAAATAACAGCGCGGCAGAGGACTTTATCAACGACAATTTAATTCAAGCGACCGCAACGGAGCTCTCAAGCATCTTGTTAGGGGGAATAAAATCCATAAAAGACACGGCATTGGCTCTATGAAAGTTGGAGTCAACGTGGAGAACAAAATTTGATTATTCCGCGAGGTTGGCCTATCGCCAGCGCTACTATTTATCACGAGTACGCTCGAAGCTTTACAAATATACTAATCATCGGGAAATAAACTGTACGGAGTTGCGATTACTCGACCTTGAAAAAATTTAAAGAGTAAGTTTACCTTTCGTTGTTCTTGTTAATAAATTTTATTCTGATAATGTTGTATTTTTTAGGTTTCCGTACCTGAAAAGAAAAATGGGACCCTGATAGGGAAACTGGAACACTTTGTTGTCCGTCTGTCAAGAAGACTCTTCTTCTCACAAAAAATATTTATTCACGTCGTGTTGGTCCCGGCCTCTTTTGAAGAATAGGCTAACTGCCGTTCTGCCAGGCAGGTCGTAAAAGGCGACCGATTGGCTATCAAGTCACTACCATCGTGGGTACTAGGTGGTAGAGTTCTGCATTGTCTCGCCCGGGTCTGGTACCACCGCCTTACCTATTCCTGCCGCGATAGCGTCAGTGCTTGTCGCTGTCGTGTTCCGGTTTGGAGGGTAAGGTAGCCGGTAAATTTATGCATGTGGCATTAGACCTAGCCACAAGATAGCAACGCACCATTAACATCTTTGGTGTCTATAGGCGATGGTTGACTCTTTCCATCAGGAGACCCATCTGCTTGTTTGCTATCTTATGATATAAAAAAATACAACTTTATACGCAACCCATGGTATACGAGTGGAACTCGCACTTGATCGGTTTTTTTTATCATAAGATAGGAAACAAGCAAATGGCTCTCTTGATGGAAAGAGATCACCATCGCCTATAGTCAGTAAAGATTTTAAGGGTGCGTTGTTATCTATGTGATTGGATAGTTGTACCACATCTTACTAGTCCTAATATAATCCTAATAATAGTACTAATATTAGTACTAATATTAGTAATAGTCCTAATAATAGTACTAATATTACTAGTCGTACTAATTCTACTAATATTAAATATGTAAAATTATGTTAGGATGAATGGATGGATGTTTGTTACTTTTTCATGCAAAAATGGCAAAACCAATTTGAATGAAATTTTGCACACATATAGGTAATAATCTGAAATAGTACATTTTATTCCGGAAAAATTAGTTGTTCCCGCGGGATTCACCAAAAACTGTTATGATGCAGCGGGCTGCAGGGCCCAGTTAGTACTATAAATGCGAAAGTTTGTAAAGATGGATGGAAGAATAGATGTTTATTACTCTTTCACGCAAAAATGGCTGAACCGATTTGGATGAAATTTGACACATAAATAGATGATGTTGACCTGGAATGGCACATTGGATACTTTTTATCCCGAAAAGTTGTTCCCGTGGCATTCACGAAAATATTTTTAGCGGGCTGCTGGTTAAATATAGTGTTATATATAAAATTCTCGTGTTACAATGTTCGTTCCCGTACTCCTCCGAAACGGCTTGACCGATACTCGTGAAATTTTGTGACCATATTGAGTAGGTCTGAGAATCGGCCAACATCTATTTTTATACCCCTAAATGCTAAGGGTAGTCCACCCCTAAATTTTTTATTTTAATTTTTAGATAAAATTTTTTGTGTTTATATTTTTATGATTACAGCATTAAAAAATATATACGACCCTTAATTTTCAACCCTCTACGATCAACCCCTATTTTTTTAATTCCATAGTTTATATAGCAAAACAACGTTTGCTGGGTCAGCTAGTATTGTAGTTTAGTCTACCTTAAGTTTAGTCCACCTTACTCTGCAAACCGAAATGCGACATCGACAATCATTGACGCTATTGCGACAAGCATAGGTAAAGCGGTGGTTTTACTTACTCTCCAAAGTACGAGGTTTTGTCCGTATCAGTACAATATACAGCCCACTATCTGGATATACATAAATATTACCAGACTTTCGACTATTACTGTTTTTTCTGGATTGAACGAAATCGTGTTGTGAAGATATTAGTCTTATTACATTTTTTACCTGACACGAGAATCGAACCTGGGATTTCGTAATCGCAGCCAAATGATGATTTAAAACAACCTCCTATTTACACATAAAAATATGTCTACAAACCGGAACTCGATAGTTATAATATAATCATTGACCCTATTGCGGCATGATAGGTAGGAAAGACGTTGATATCAAATTGCAAGATAATTTTTCCTACCTGGTAAGACGTTGATATCAAATTGCAAGATAATTTTTCCTACCTGGTAAGACGGTGATATCAAATTGCAAGATAATTTTTTCTACCTGGTAAGACGGTGATATCAAATTGCAAGATAATTTTTTCTACCTGGTAAGACGGTGATATCAAATTGCAAGATAATTTTTTCTACCTGGTAAGACGGTGATATCAAATTGCAAGATAATTTTTTCTACCTGGTAAGACGGTGATATCAAATTGCAAGATATTTTTTCCTACCTGGTAAGACGGTGATACCAAATTGCAAGATTATTTTTTCTACCTGGTAAGACGGTGATATCAAATTGCAAGATAATTTTTCCTACCTGGTAAGACGGTGATATCAAATTGCAAGATAATTTTTCCTACCTGGTAAGACGGTGATATCAAATTGCAAGATAATTTTTCCTACCTGGTAAGACGGTGATATCAAATTGCAACATAATTTTTCCTACCTGGTAAGACGGTGATATCAAATTGCAACATAATTTTTCCTATCTGGTATATCAAATGATGACATCATGATGATGATGATGACGGTGATATCAAAAACTCGATAACAGCTCTTATTTTAAAGTTGTAGTGTTGTACATGAAGTATTAGGCATAGGTGGAGCTAACACTCGTATTAATCACTTGAAACACATATTTACGTTGTATCTCTGTCTATGAGGTCTCTCCGTCTCTTTTTATACAGCTGTGTTAGAAAGAGAGTGTAGATGAACCTCAGAAGATGACAGCAGTATTTAATATTGTGTTCAAGTAGGTATTAGAAATGCTGCCTCCAGATGTACCAAATACAGCTTCATGGTGTTGTAACCAAATAAGTAATTATATCGATCGCATATATTTATTATATTTTGAACAAAGAAAAATATAACAAAAAAATTCAAATATATTTTTTCGAGGTGGGAACACTCAATAGTAACATTTGTATATTCTTAAAATTCCTGCACTTTTTACTGCGTGTAAAGCCACGTTTTCACTTTGATTAGTGCGAGTGTGAGTGTTTAATGCAGGTGCTTAGTATTAGGCCAAAAGTACGTGAAGACAGCCGTTGATCAGTGCGGGTGATAAGTAATCAGCATCTTTTCACTTTTACTACGCTGATTACGAATCACTCGCACTGATCCACGGCTATCTTCACGTACTATCAAAGTGAAAACGGGGCTTAAGTAATATATCAATTATTTTTAAGAATATGTACATACACATAATGAATTTGATTTTTCTCCCGGCTAAAGCAATGTGCCAATATTAGCTTTGGTTTTCTCTTTCCATCAAAAGAGCCATCTGCTTGTTTGCTATATCATATCAAAAAATATCAATCTAACACCATCATTTAATTCATAATAGCTATTTAAGTTTATTATTACATGCATGCTTTTTTATGTCCTAATGAAACGCGAGCAACTAGTTAGTCTCATTATGGAATAAAGAAAAAAATAATGCGTCATTAGACAACAATGCATTGTTATAGGAAATCAATTAATGCAACACGAAATATTACATTAAAAATATTTATTATGATTCATGAACTTAAACTTAACGTATTTTATGAGAGTAAAAGCAGAAACTTTATTTGAATGTAATAATTAGTTGTATATGGATTTGTCATTGCTAAAATATGTATCATTTCGATTTCCTAAAAGTTGCTCGATATCACCTTTTTCTTTTACAACCGAATTGAGAAAATCTTCCTTCGAAAAAAGAAGAGATTTACACTTCGGTTGTATTTTGTTACCTTAGAACTTCAGGAAATTCTTTAATTTTGGAAAGGTATACTTTTCGTTTGATCTAAACTAATATTATAAATAAGAAACATTTGATTTTTTGGTTGATTGTTACGATTTAACTCAAAAATTACTTGCCCGATTTTAAGAACTCTTTAATTTTCCGAATGTCACATTATCCCAATGTGTGTAACACAGACTACTTTTTTACCCGACTAAGTAAAAGGAAGTTATGAGTTTTGGTCACAAGATCATTCGCGTATAATTGTTAGTTCTATATAAATTTGATAAATATCTAATTCAGGGTTTTAATATATAGGCGGTTTGAAATCAGTTTTTTGCAGTTTTACTGTGTTTTAAATACACGAAAACATTAAAAATATTCATATATTACCAATGTTATTTTATGTCTTACGATATTCCAAACAGTTAAGTTTTTGCATGAATACAAGCAATAGCTCTTCTGATGTAGGCATTGGATATATCGACCAGTAATATACACCAAAGATTTTAATGTTACATTATTGATAGTGTGACATGGATATGCCACATACATTTTTACCGACTACCTGATCTTCCAAAGTGGAAAATGATCACCACATCCCTGGTGCTATTGCCAAATCCAGGCGGAAGTGCAGAAAACTGCCACTAAAATACATTATAGTTGCTACGTTGAATGATGGAAACTTCATAATCAATTATAAAATTGTATAGTTATAATTTATACTAATATTATAAATACGAAAGTCTGCATGTCTGTCTGTCTGTACCTTTGGCGGCTGAGCCATTGAAGTTATTATGTTGTAATTTTGCTACTAAATAGTTCAAATACAGGCTTTTATCCCAAAAAAACCCTATAAAGTTGAAATAGGGGATGATAGATTTTAAATGATTTCGCCCAAATCTATTTTATCTATAGCTAAAGCCATCGACTTTCAGCTGTTTTTTTGCACTTGATATTAAAATAAATATATTAAGTCACATTTTTGAATTAACCACTATAGTGATAAGATTATTAGAACATTAAAATAAACCCCTTCAAGTGAGGCAGGTTCCCTGAGCCGCCGTTTCCGCGGTGTGCTATGATTTATGGCTTGCGAGATTTTGTTGCTGCTCTGGGCTTCTTTTGTCGTGAGTTTGTATTATAATAGTTCTTATTTAAATAATATGATTTTATGCTTTCTGGGTTTATTAATAAATACATGTCAAATTTTGACCGCCCCGTTGGTCGAGTGGTGAGCACCCTGACTACTCGGATTCGATCCCCGACGGGGACAAGCATTTGTGTGATGAGCATAAATGTTTGTATTTCCGGTTTTGAGTGTTTATTAAATATATTCTGGTATTTATATATGTATTTCTATGTATTAGCATCGTTGACTAACACCCATTATACAAGCAAATAATTTGCTTACTTTGGGGTTAGATCAGTAAGCGTCATTTGTCTCGTGAATATTGATTATTTATTTATTCTAATTGTTAAATTTTAACTTAGTGATCTATTTACCATTATAGTTTTATAGTTGGCGTTTTGTGAAATTTATTTTTTACTAGCTGACCCAGCAAAAGTTTTTCTGCCTTTTTAACTACTCTTATCTTTTTTCTATATTTTCTCACCTTTTAAATCGTCCCTGGACTTCAACAAATAATTCAAAACCAAAATTAGCCAAATCGGTTCAGCCGTTCTCGAGTTTTAGCGATATTAACGAACAGCAATTGATTTTTATATATATAGATTAAGTTAAACAGACTATATGCAGTATGTAGAAAAACCCTGACCGATCCGATATCGGTATATAGGTAGGTCAATGACATTACCAAAAAAAGATATTTCTTTTTACCAAGCAAATATTTTGAAATTTTATCAATCAATATCGATAAAATAATGGCACAGGATTCTATTAAGCTACCATATAATGCTTACACACTGAACACTAAATATAGCCGGCACTTGGTAAAACTCCATGTTAATTTGTAGTAATAGTAGGCATGTTACAAACACTTGTTTTGTTTTACTTAGATTTTATTAATTAACACCAACCGGTTTCGCGTTTTTCAAATTGTCAAATAGACAAATTTAATAAACAATATTAACTAATTGCCCTGATGATGCGTTAAAATGTGAAACCGGTTAGTGTTAATTAATAAAACCTAAGTGAAACAGTAGACTGTGCATATGTTTATAACATACTATTAATATAAACTACCATATAATGCCTTTAACGATCGGACAGGTTTTTTTACACACTGTATATACACTAAATACACTGGTACTACCTCCAGAATGAAGTGCGTGTTACGTCGCCTTCAATACGTGACAAAGGGTAGTTTTTAAGTATATTATATTAATATGTATGTTAGTCTATAAGGTATTTATAATATGGGCCATGTTGCCTGAATTAAATGATTATTATATTATTATTATTATTAAAAAGATTGTTATTATCATTCAATAGTTAACAAGCAGCAGGCTCTCTTGATGGGAAAGGATAACTATCGCCTAGAGATACCGAAGATGTCACATGACATCTGTCATTCGTAAAAATATGATGCAATGAAAAAATGTAGCGGCTATCTTAACCTCTGAACCAGAACACCATAGTAACGAGCACTGACGCTATTGTAGTATGCTGGAGCCGTACTTGCATCTATCGTCAGAAAGCTTCGTGCAATGACACGATAAATGCAGATGTGACTGCCTGTTATCGGCTATTTTCGCATACATTCCGGACTACGTGCGCCTGAACGCGCATAATAGGTATAACTTTGGGACGATAGACGCAATTGCGGCTCCAGCAATAGAAAAATGAAAAGCTATACCATAACAGAAAAGTAATACATTGAGGCAAAGGTAACATTATTTGTAAATTAACTGTATTGATACAGGCCGCCTTTTAAATAATAGCTTATCTGACAGGTAATAGTAAAGGACGAGCGATGTCCAAACCTTTCATTACTGTTGTGATTACTAGGCCATAGCCCATAGACTCCGCAACATCTTGTCCGAGTACGGTACCTGCCACCCCTTTATATTTTCCTAGTAGTATCAGTACTAGCTGACACGAGTAGCTTCGCCCACGAGTAGATTATAATGTTGTCAATATAGTTTATCATAGAAACTTTCACCTCTTTAAAAGTTTTTAAAGAGTTAAATAGTTTTTTTTTAAAAAGTTAGCCTATTTTTAAACGGTTTAGCTGTGAAAGGGTAACAGAAAGACAGACTCGCAATTATAATATTAACACTTATTTACATTATGATATTAGTATGGAAGTATGAATAATATAAGTAAACAACATGAAAAATTAACCTATGTTTAAGATATTTAATAGATTCAGGCGTTACTTTGCGGAAATCTATAATTTAAAGAAGAAATTTCGCGGAAATTTGCAAATAAAATACTATAATTTCTTCTTTAAACCTATGTTTATCCCAAGACTAAAGAAGGTATCTATCGCTATATGAAGTTTCATCACAATCGGCCCAGCGGTTTGGCCGTGATAACGTTACGTACAGACACACAGAGCTACTTTCATAATGATAATATTAGAATTAATTATGGTATTTTAAATTGTTGGTATTTATTTTCCATAAAACTTAGCAAATATTTTAAAGTAGATCACACCACGTTGAGTCAGCGCTCGTAGCGTCTTTGATGTAGCTGCCTTAGTATCTACCAAGATGTTTTGGTCGACATTTTGTATATTATATACATATCCCCGTGTTAGACCGGGCTTCTTTGAAGAATGGACCAACTGCCGTTCTGCCGGGTAGATCGTAAAAGGCGATCGTAAAACGATGGCTATACGTGTTACTACCATCGTGTATACTAGGTGGTAGAATTCCGAACCGTCTCACCCGGGAATTTGGTACCACCGCTTTGCTAATAAGGTATTAAGGTATAATAGGTATTAAAGTAATAAACAATGTCTTTGATGATTGGACAGGATTGTTTCTCACTTTAGTATCTTCACGCCCGTATAATAAAAACACTTTTTTTATGTGCCCGACTCGAGAATCGAACCCGGGACCTCATGTGTCAACGCCAACGCTGGCCCACTAGACCAAAGAGGCGATATTCTCACTTTATAGGTAATTAACAATTTTATCAACATACAAGCTCGCAACATTTATTGAATAAGAAACTACGTCCCAGGTACCTTCCGTAAATCAATTGCGGGGGCTGGATATAATAAAACAAAAGACAACAGCGTGTCGACATGACGTCAAGATACGCAGCCTTCAATCGCGACTGTCTAATAATGATACTCATTTGTCAAACGCGATCGGGACCCTTACGACGGATTTTATTAATATACAGCCACCAATATAAAATTACATAGAATTTGCAGTGACATAAAAAAATATACCGTACAAAATGTCTTTTTTTATACCATTAGATAGCAAAGAAACAGATGGCTCTCCTGATGGAAAGAGACAACCATCGCCTATAGATACCAAAGATGTTAATGGTGCATTGCTATCCTTATGGCGGGGTCTTAATGCCACATACATAATTTTACCCGCCAAATTGAAATATGACAGGGACAAGCATTGTGAGTATTGCGGTTGGAATTGGTAAGGGTGGTACCAAACCCGGGCGAGATAATATACTCTACCAACTAGTAACCACGATGGTAGTGTTTTGCATAACCAATAGTTCGCCTCTTATAAACTGCCTGGCAGATCGGCAGATGGTCGATTCTTTAAAAGGAGCCCTGACCAATACGGGTGTCGCCTCTGTGGTCTAGTGGTCCAGCGTTGGCGTTTACTACATGAGGTCCCGGGTTCGATTCCCGGGTCGGGCACATAAAAGTGTTTTTTTCATTTTTTCTGGAAAACACAAAGTTTCCCGGGATTGGAAAGTGCCCGGTTGGCGATAGGCTTGCCACCTATCAAATTATGGGACTAAGTATCTTCGGTTAATCGTGGGTGCACTTGTTGCACCTCTGCCTACTCCTTCGGGGATATGGGAGTGAAGATACTTTACTAAACACATGCGCATTTTCAGTTATGTTACACAAGCGATGCCATCTTTGTTGATGGGTATTTAAGACACATGTGGAGGGTTCTGACTATCTTACTCTTCAGACAAAAATAGGAGAGTAACAAACATGATATTACGCTAATGTTGAATTTCTTTTTATAGAAAAATGGGGCAAATGAGCTGGAGGCTTACCTGATGGTAAATGATTACCACCGTCCATGGACAGCTACAGCACCACATGTCTGGCAGCTGCGTTGCCGGATGTTGCGAATAGTTAAGGTAACGGATTTCGTCCGTGGTGCACACTGAGAAAGAACTTAAAGTTGGTGGAAATATGAAAAATATTTTATATATATTATTATACTAGCTGCAGCATGCAGCCCGTTGCATTATAATTATTTTTTTTTGCGAATCCCGCGGGATCACCACATTATTACGGGATAAAAAGTAGCCTATGTGCTATTCCAGGTCATCATCTACTTGTGTGCCAAATTTCATTCAAATCCGTTTAGTAGTTTTTGCGTGATTGAGTAACAAACAACATACCCCCGTGTTAGTCCGGACTTCTTTGAAGAATGGACCAACTGCCGTTCTGCCGGGTAGGTCGTAAAAGGCGGTCGTAAAACGATTGGCTATACGTGTTACTACCATTGTGTATACTAGGTGGTAGAGTTCTGCATTTTCTCGCCCGGTTCTGGTACCAACATCTTACCTATTCCTATTGTAATAGCGTCAGTGCAAGTCACTGACTTGTTCCGGTTTCGAGACTAAGGTAGCCGGTGATCCTATGCATGTCGCATTAGACCTGGCCACAAGATAGCAATACACAATTAACGTCTTTGGTGCCTATAGGCGATGGTTGACTTTTTCCGTCAGAAGACCCATCTGCTTGTTTGCCATCTTATAGTATAAAAAAGTTTCTATTTAGTTAGTAATGTGGGTTTGGGTATTTATCTGTGTATATATAATTTTTTAACGAAGTAAAACTGCAGCAAACGACTTCCCATTCCCTGTAACTACAGAATCCTGCTAAAGTACTTAAGCTACCCTGCGGAAGTAAACATGCCTCTCTCAAACAAAATCTCTGCAATCCTCCGAAATGTAAACTTTCGCTCCTTCGTTTGCGGGATTTTCTTAAAAAGGCGTACAAAGTTTTCCTTTAACACATTAATATATAAAAAATTAAATAGTTACTTTTTAATAACACTATACAAAAATAATTAACGTGATAGCAATTATATTTATTAAATCTTGTTAAACTTCGCAAGAACTTTTTCTGAACATTTCTAAATCCAAACACAACAGCCACCTTGTTATATTCTCGTAAAAAATCACTTTCCATATTTCACTAGTGGAAAATTGTAATATCGTGGCGTATAGCGGCGTCTTAATAAATATTTTTTTCATCGTCATATGAAAATGACATTCTGGCGTCACGTGTGACATTGATGAAAAAATATAAAAGAAATGACGGGATCGACGAGAGTACCGAGGGAACACAATCCACTTTTATCTGTTTCATTTTTCTTGCTTATATATTAAGGACTGAAGGCTGCCAGTATTATTTACAATTACTGTTGAAAGTGTATGGAGCACCTCTAATGGCACTTTAACGTTAATAATTATAGTGTCCGTTAATGCGTCATTAAGCTACTTCCCAAAAGGAGGAGGTTATCAATTCGGCTGTATGTTGTTTTTAAGTTTGTTACTTCAAAACTCGGTCATTTGTGAACCTATTTTGAAAATTCTATTTTTGTTTGAGAGAGTTTACTCCCCGTGGTGTTTCATTATAATTAGATGAAGATCTGATGCAGGGTTCCGGAGATATAGGAAATTGGAAGACGGTTGCTGCAGTTTTTTGTGTTAAGGAATTATTTTAATATATGGCTTGAAATAGGCGCAACCAGATTTATAAGATAAATTTGAAGGAAGCTGCCTTCAGCACCTAGCTACCCGACTTGACAAATATATAGTGATAATATGCAAATTATGCAGTAGGTTTATTAAACGTGAGTGTAGCCGATTTTAATTAATAGTTAACAATGTCTCACGATAGTTTTAATAATTTTATGTAGTAGATATTTAGTTTACCCTTAGCTTTGACACCGAAAATTATAAGCGATACTGTAATAAAGGAGAAATATCTTTTGTCAGGTACTACCCTCCTCTACCCGTAAAGTGGGAATGTTTTTTCTCGTGGTACCTCATGATGTTGGATATTGTTGGATAGGTTTTTTAAAAACATTGTGGGATTGTCAAAATATTTTTTTAATTAAGGGATAATCATCAGCTTTTGTGGAATATTAAGCTTAGGTGCTAAGTGTTTAAAAATCACAGTACTAGGATATATATAACGAAGTTAAAAGGAAAACTTTCACACCTGAGTAAGTTTTACAAGTTTATGAGTAATAGTCGACAAACTTTCAAAATGTACTTGGAGAAGTAAAAGTGGATATATACATCGTTGGTGTTAAAAAGGTTATATGTTATAGAAAGCGGTCCCAGGAACAAAATTTTTTTGATTAATAACAAGCTGAATTTATATGAACAGCTTCGTTTTGATGAGATGCCCGTTTTTTCTACCTTAGAAAAATTTCGAATCAGGTAACTAATAAAGTTAGGGGGCTTCAAACATTTTAATTCGCTGAAGGAAATATATTGATTAATAACAATAATAATTAATTATATAATGAAAAACGCTAAAAAACTTTTGTCCTACACATTCGATGGTTTTTCTGACGAGTCCTCAACACTAAAGATTCGGAATTATGAGATTTTTAAATTTATATTAATCAATTTAATAAAAACAATCTGAGTAGTACAAAGA
The DNA here is from genome assembly GCA_036924255.1 of Apodemia mormo. Lineage (NCBI taxonomy): Eukaryota > Metazoa > Arthropoda > Insecta > Lepidoptera > Riodinidae > Apodemia > Apodemia mormo. Next base: position 13,619,471 of record JAUPFN010000011.1, read on the forward strand.
AACCCTTGGAGGGTTTCTTTGTACTACACGTAAAGTGGAAACTTTGTTTAATCCGTCACTCTGAAGTTTTCTTTTTTATCTATCTTTATTAGGTATCCAATTCATAGTGATAACATGAAAAATAGGGGACTATTTTTTATATCAATTTAATAAAAACAATCTGAGTAGTACAAAGAAACCCTTGGAGGGTTTCTTTGTACTACACGTAAAGTGGAAACTTTGTTTAATCCGTCACTCTGAAGTTTTCTTTTTTATCTATCTTTATTAGGTATCCAATTCGAGTTTTTTCGAAGATAGAAAAGATGGGTTTCTCGTCAAAACGAAGCTATTCATAAAAATTCAGTTTGTTATTAATCAAAAAAAGTTTGTTCTTGGGACCACTGTTTATTACGTTTAAAAAATGAAAAAGCCACACCATACACAACATTGTGCACCACAAGTGCACATTGCTGTGAAGGGCAACTACCGAACCCTATATTGAGCTTTGACCGACGCGTACTTGGTTAACTTATTTAATATTTCTTTTTCAACCGTCCGGTGCCGGCAGAATTTTTGTTAAGGTTCAAAAGAGTATTCGGAACTAATTAAATAAATTAAGAAAATATACTCCTTATTTAGATGACAGTAGGATGACGACTCCAATTTTGTCATATGTAATATCATCACGCCTGGTTCCGTTTGTGAGGTAGGCAGAGTAAACTGAACGTCAATAGACTTTCCAGTTCACCACGCTTCAACGGCTTATCAGTTGGCGAGATGAGAATATTCCCACAGCATTTTACCAACCTGATAACGATTATCGACTATTTCTAGTGATAACCGGAATCGACGGCTTTACGTGCTCATCTGAGGCACGGGAGTGGTAACACATAACCCGCTAGACACCAAGCTGATACTAAGATTTTGAATTTTCGGGAAAAACCTAGAAATAACTTCAATAGCACTTTTCAATTGAACCCGGGACTTCGTAATCTGAGCCGAATAGGCCCTAGACCACGAGGCAGTCGTATGTGTAAGCTGATAAATCATTTCTTAAGTTCCGTAGTCTACAAGGAACCCTGATAGGCTTACCATGTTAGTCCGTCCGTCTGTCCGCAGTATAGCTCAGGAACGATTAAAATCTCGTTGTAAGTCACAAGCGTGGTGAATGTGCCATTTAGGCCTTATTAGCCTTTTTTACTATTAAGTGATAACATATAAAATAGGGGACCATTTTATACCAGTGAAGTCCGTGCGAGAATTGATATTTTTATGATATGATCAAATGATCTTACTACTGACAGCAACAACAGGGATGTTTTACTTAAGTAATCTTAAACAAGTGAAGTAATTTTAAACACGTGAAGTAATTTTAAACACGTGAAGTAATTTTAAACAAGTGAAGTAATTTTAAAACTCAGTATAAAGATAGTATGGATGGTATCGAGTGGTGTCGATGCAGGCCCCGCTGTGAATTACGAGCGTGGTGAATGTGCCGTTTAGGCGTTATTAGCCTTTTTAACAAATAAGTGATAACATGAAAAATAGGGGACTATTTTGAACCAGTGAAGCCCGATCATTGATAATTATTTATATTACGTCCAAATTATGTTGCTACTCGCAGCAATAGCATGCATGTTTTACTTAAGTTATCTTAAATAATATTTAATATAAGTGAAGTAATTGTAAAACTCAGTATGAAGATAGTATGGATGGTATCGAGTGGTGTCGATGCAGGCCCCGCTGTGAGCGACGAGCGTGGCAGATGTGCCACCGGTTGTGATTGTCTTGCTGCGATGATTGATGATCTCTGCCGACGGCTGCTTAGGGCTGTGACCCCACGTTTTATATTCGCTTTTATGAGTTAAATATATTTATTTATTTATTTTTGTTGAATATATTCTTCATAGTAAATTTAAATAAATATCATAGCACTGGTTTCCTTAAAAGGTAGGTAGAGTGAACCGGTTGGTGAGATGGTTAGTGACTCCACCATTGCATTTATTAATGACTATCGTATTTTATTGCGATGACCGAGTCCGAAGCATTACATGCTTATGCAGACACAGCTATTTCAAGACATGTAAACATAGGCATAAGTAGGCCAGACTTTGTATTGCTACATATTTCTAGATGGACACCAAAAATTAATTTTTGCGAAATAATAAACTTAATTTTTCAGTTCACAAACTTAATTTTAATCCTTGATAATACTTTTGATACTTTAACGTATTAATTAATCCATGATTTTTGCATCCACGTACTACAACACACGTTACTACAAATAAAAAGGACAATAGAATTTTAGTTTTATTTACAACGAATAAAGAGGAAAAATACTGTAACGACCAAATTTCTACAAATATTTAATAGCGAATGTACAATATTGTTTGTTAAAGTTTAAGAAATTAGGTATTAAGAACGAATTCTCATTGCGATTGGTTTTTGGAAGTCACTCAAAGAGTGACTTTCCATAAGAAGGAATATGTTCATCGATTACTTAAATTCGCCTGAGCCGATTTGTTACAAAATGAATATAAATAGGAAATATTTACGCAACTTCTCTGCTAATGGAGATAGGTAAAAAGAAATACTAAACATTTGGTTCAGATTTTCATAATTTCTTTCACCTTTTAAAACTCTGAGGTAAAAAAAAATGCTGAACATTTGGTTCAGATTTTCATAATTTCTTTCACCTTTTAAAACTCCAATCACTTAAGTTTTATTTTCCTTCGTATTGGTCCGGGCTCCTTTGAAGGATAGGCTAACTGCCGTTCTGCCAGGCACGTCGTAAAACTGGCACCACCACCTTACTTGTTCCTGCCGCAATAGCGTCTGTACATTCAGTTATGTTACACATGCGATGCCATCTTTATGGAGGGGAATATATGACACATGTAAAAGTTTCTAGATATCTTACTCTTCAAACTGAAATAGGACAGTAACAAATATTAAAATGATATACAAATAGCTAAGGTAACGGATTTTCATCTGCGGCACACACTGAGAAATAACTTAAAGCTGTTCAAGGTGGAAAAATGGATCTTTCGATTTGATTGGATATACGAGTCACTGCCATCGTGGCTACTAGGTGGTAGAGTTCTGCATTGTCTCGCCCGGGTCTGGTGGTGATACCACCTATTCCTTACCTATTCCTGCCGTAATAGCGTCAGTGTTTGTCACTGTCGTGTCCCGGTTTGGAGGGTAAGGTAGCTGGTAAACCTATGCATGTGGCATTAGACCTCGCCAAAAGATAGCAACCTATCATTTACACCTTTGGTGTCTATAGGCGATGGTTGACTCTTTCCATCAGGAGACCCATCTGCTTGTCTGCTATCTTATGATATAAAAAACATAACCCCTCTTTTATTATTATTCTAAAAATGCTGGTTATGAATGCTATCTCTCGCCGCTTAGATAAAATAAATGAAAATAAAGGGGGCCTAAATCATGCGTTCGAGTAATGTAGCTTTATTAAAAGTTCTCTTCATAGTGTTTTAATTACCAGCAGAAATAAAATAAATTATTTTATACTAGCTGTAGCGTGCAGCCCATGAATCATAAAAGCTTTTGGTGAATCCCGCGGGATCGCCTAATTTTTCCGGAATAAGAATAGGTTTTTCTGGGACAATAAATTTCATTCAAATTGTTGTAGTTGTTTTTGCGTAATTGAGTAATAAACATCCATCCATCCATCCAAACTTTTGCATTCATAATATTGATACCTATATATTTTCATCTAACATTCTCGTGCAGAAACTTGAGCTGACAAACAATTTTTATTTTATTTATTTCCACTATACGAACTGTTTATATTTGTGTATAGATAATAAAAATTAAAATAAAAGTAAATTTTATCAGAATGTCTTATCTGGGAAAAGATAAGACAAACAAAGTGATAAAAATTTGTTGTCTTTTGAAAGAATTCTTACTAGCTGCAATGTAAATAAACACATTAACATAATAATGTAGTAAACAACAGTTATTGCATCAAGTATGAATGAAAGAGAAGATTATCCCTTTGAATGGTAGCGTTGATTGACAGCTAAGAGCAGCCCATTGTCGATAAGCTTTCGGCTCAAAAATAAACAAATGTTAGGTACCTATACTCATTATGTACTTTCTTGTTACATAATCAAAAACAGATTTTAGATTATTTGTGTTTTTCTAACTTTGTGTTCATATTATGTAATGAATGAATGGATAATTTAAATTAGCATGAATATAAGTATAACATATTATATTCCGTTACATCGTGTATACAAATATTTGTTATATATTTTTTTAATATTTAACAACAATATTCAATTATTTAATTAATATTGTCGTAAATTATTCGTATAATATATTTTTATCTTAATTAATAAAAAATATTTAATAGGTTAAAAATAAATAAAAAAAATAGTTTAATTTCTCTAATAGAAAATAAAATATTTGAGATAAATTTTTATTTATATACTTAGCCAGCGACTTCGTCCGCGCGGACTTCGTTTACTCCGCACTGCAATTCCCCCGTAGGTGATAGCGTGATAATATGTAGCCTATATGTTGATCCGACCTGTTAGTAATATTCATCCAAAATTTGAAGTAAATCCATGCAGTACTTTTTGAGTTTACCCCGGACATACATACAGACAAACAGACAAACAGACAAACAGACAAACAGACAAACAGATAAACAGATAAACAGACAAACAGAGAAACAGACAAACAGACAAACAGACAAAAATTCTAAAAACTATATTTTTTGCTTCGATATCGATTGTAGATTTCGCCCCAAGTATTCTTTTAAAAAAATATTCAATGTACAGTTTTGATTTTCCTACGATTTTATTATATGTATGGATGTACTCTTAAAACCAAATAATATTTTATAAAAACTTTACTGTTAGTAACTTTGATATAATAGCAAATTAATTTAATAAAGTCTCTAAAACTAACTTAACAAAAACTTAATAATTCGTCGTAATATATCATACTCGTTTAAGCAATTAATAATATTTTTCAAATTTATTGGAAAATAATTACATTACGTACGGTATCGCGATAACTTTAGCTGTTGGAATATGATTATTTATAAGGTAAACAATGATGGAGATACTGGAATTAAACATTTTTATCTGGTACTAGCTGTTGCCTGCGACTTCATCCGCGCGGACTTCGTTTACTCCGCACTGCTCCTCCCCTGTGATAGGTGATAGAGTGATAGTATATAACCTATATGTTTACCTGACCTGTTAGTAATATTCATGAAAAAATTGAAGTAAATCCATACAGATCCACAAAAATCCACAAAATCCACGAAAAATATTTTGAGACATACACACAAACAGACAAACAGACACAAACTCTTAAAACTATATTTTTGGCTTTGATATCGATTGTAGATCACGCCCCAAGTATTCTTTTAAAAAAATATTCAATGTACAGTTTTGACTTTTCTACGATTTTATTATATGTATAGATAATTAGATAAATATAATACAGATATAATTTTATCTGAGCTGTTTTATTCATACTCATTAATATTATGCGAAAGTTTGTGTGTCTGTCTGTTACGATTTTACGTCTAAATTGCTGAACAGATTTTAATGAAATTATACATTAAAATAGTTGAAGATCCGGGGGTTAAACTTATTACCCATAGAGGCAGAAATAGTAAATAAAAATTGTCAAAAAAAACTATATGAACGACATGTTAATGTCTATATAGCGGGTAGGTACTCCATCTGGTGAAGCTGTGCGGGTCAGCTAATAACAGTACGTTGCTTTGATACGTTGTGCTCATGGAGCTCTCGAATCAGCCGTTTATGTAGCACATTGCTTATTGTGTGTATTTCTTTCAATTTTACAATTTTTTTAGAAAAAACAGTGTAGACTATTTCAATAAATAAATCAAGTTATACAAAATTAAGGTAAAAAAATTGTCAATAATATCAAAAAACGATTATCTATGCATGTCACTGCAATCGTGGTTACTAGATGGTAGACATTGACTCGCTCTGGTCTGGATTACAGCCGTGACTAATCCTGTCGCAGTAGCGTCAGTGCCCGACTCAGGGATTGAACCTGGGACCTTATGATCTAAGCTAAATAGTCTATCCCCTAGACCACGAGGCAGTGACCATGATCATAGTTGTGCTGCAACTGCGCTAAGATTTAGCATATCAAAGCAATAGAATTTGCTTGGTCAGATCAAAAAGTTGCCTTTAGTACTCTGGAATAATGGAGCTTTCCATGGAAGAATTTTTGTTTGAAAAACAGTTTTGGTCTCTTTTTATATTATAAGATAGCAAACAAGCAGATGGGTCTCCTGATGGAAAGAGTCAACCATCGCCTATAAACACCAAAGATGTTAAGGGTGCGTTGATGTCTAGTGGCGAGGGCTAATGCCACATGCATATCTTTATGTTTAACTCCTCATTCCACATATGGTTAATATATTTTTGCTTTCGCAAGGAACATGGACTTTGTAGTATGGAGCCGGAAGTAAGCACATAACCAGTCCCATTGAAACTTAAAACAAAATTTAGTAGGCACTTAATTAGGTTAAGTATTAAATAAGTTAAAAATACCTTCTAAACTAAATAAAAATCGAACGGATGTTTGCTGAAACGTTGTTAACGGACGGACGAAGTATAAGTCTGGTATATTGTAAAAACAATTGTACTATTTTTACGCTAAAATAATTTATATTTTATCAAAACTGTTAAATTTCGCCGTTAAATATATTTAAAAAAATAGGTGACTCTTGATTATAAATGAAACAAAATTATAAATATTTATCATAATATAGCTCCTTGCTTAACAACCTCCAATTTAGTTTCCTGGATTAACTCCATATTTGTGTTTATACAGAATTGTAGTTTAAAAATGTAATAATAATATCATTGCTCATTACACCTTGTATTCATATGTGTTGTATGTACCTACAATGTAACATACGTGCAATAACTTTCAAGAAATTATTACTTATTAATTTTTTAAAAGTTATAGGTACACATTTTATTGCAAGAATTTACCGTTATGTATTTATGAGTTGTATAAAAGTGAGTTATGTATATCTCTTTTAAGAAATATATTTAGATTTAAGTTTAATTCTATAACATGTTATTACACCAAAAATGTTATTTTTTTATAGAAAACAAAATGAGTGACAACCCTACTTCACTATTCAACTCACGTTTATTCAATATAAGCAAACTGAAGCATAGGCCACAGTAAAAGTACTTTGCCGAATATTCTATATTCGTCAACTGTTGCCTCAAGAATGATAGCAATGTATTGCGAGGAGTACATTTATTTTCTTCATATATTTTCCTGATATTAGGTTTTATACGCTTTTTTAACTTGCATTGTTTGTAAGCCTACATATTTTTTCTTATTGAATAGGATAGTAAACAAACAGATAATTAGTGAAAAAATAGAAAGAAACTCTTAGTGAAAAAATATAATGATCGCAAATAAATACTTAAAGATATTAATGATGTAGTGGGAGATGATTGCCATGTGTAAAAATTAGTGGACTATATTTTTACATATAAAATAAGCAGACCGTCAGGTGACTCTCCTGAAGGAAAATTAATCATCCGGGATGTTAATGATATACTTTCCTTAGTGCAGCAGGGGTGGTAGGAAGTAATGCTGTATGCGTAATTGACCCAAGTAAATCTTGCTTACCCATTCTTAAGGCCGGCAATGCAACTGCGAGACACGGGCGGCCGTGATCGCTACTATCATGTGCACCTGCTGCTCGTTTTGCCACCTCTTCCATAAAAAGGCGCAGAGTCAACTATCTTTAGACTTTATACTATACTGGCGACTCGTCCCGGCTTCGCATGTGTGCAACATTGATATGATGTCAGTGGGGAGTTATTATTAATATTATAATTATGATTACCTTATATAAACACAAAAAAGACCCTGTGTATAAGTTTTAAAACCAAAGATGTTATGTTTTTAAACAATAAAAAAAAGTGACAAGGGGAGCGGAAGGGGGTACAAAAAATTATGGACTTACAACTGTTTAGAATTAGCGCGCAACCACAAAGAAGGGGATAAAAAGGCCTGATTATAACAATGCACTTTAAAAGGCAATTTAGATATAAATTAAGTGTTCAACATATTTGATTGAAAAAGAAATAATAATGTATTGTTTAAAATAATTCGCCGTGTTGGTCCCGGCCTCCTTTGTAGAATAGGCCAACTGCCGTTCTGCCAGGCAGGTCGTAAAAGGCGACCGATTGGCTATCGAGTCACTACCATCGTGGCTACTAGGTGGTAGAGTTCTGCATTGTCTCGCCCGGGCCTGGTACCACCGCCTTACCTATTCCTACCGCAATAGCGTCAGTGCTTGTCGCTGTCGTGTTCCGGTTTGGAAGGTAAGGTAGCCGGTAAACTTATGCATGTGGCATTAGACCTCGCCACAAGATAGCAACGCACCATTAACATCTTTGGTGTCTATAGGCGATGGTTGACTCTTTCCATCAGGAGACCCATCTGCTTGTTTGCTATCTTATGACATAAAAAAAATAGCTTCGTAAATAACCTTCGATCAGAAAATTTCTGTTCGAAGTAAATAACCCATTATTTTTTGTAATATGCAATAGATAGAAATGGTTACTGTGGGTTATCCTTAGAAGATCTAAGACATGTACTATCGATAAAACCCTTGTAAGATATAAATTGTGTATTTATATTGATTTATCTCCTACAGTTTAGCCCGCTCTGCAATGTTAGCGCATAAAAATATGTTTCTTACAACCAACCTTTGAAATACATGACTACAATATTATACATATAAATCTTCTTCTTGTATCACTCTGTCTACTGATGAAAACCACGTTAGGAAGCCAGATACATTAGTAAAGAAGAAACTGTATCCCGGTGAGCTCCAGTGTGAATTCAATTACAGTGTATGTAATCTAGTATATATAATCCAGAATAGTTAAAGTGGTGATAAGCGTACCCGAGTGTACGTTTATCACCACTATAACTATTCTTGTCAGCATCACAGTGCTTACAATTATCGTGTCCCAGATTATAGGGCAACGCAACCAGGGCTTTTATATATTTTATTTATTTAAATTTTGCACACATACATTTTCACAGGTAGATTTAACGCCCAAAAGCATTCTGCCAGTCAACCTCAAAAGAATACAGAGAAGGCACAAGGGGTGCACATAGAAAGAAAAAAATCAATAACTTGCTTAATTAAGTACATTAAGGACACAAATTAACTTAAAACTTACACAAAGAAAAAAGGAAAACATTATTGGAACCTATACTTACATATAATAAAATTATATTAATATTATACATACATCTATCACTTCTATGGTTTAGTAGTCCGGTGTCGGTGTTGACCATATGAGGTCCCAGGTTCGATTCCCGGGTTGGGCAGCTAAAAATGTGTTTTTTTTTTAGTTTTCTTAATAAAACTACATTGCCCGGAATTGGATAAGTGCCCGAAGTGGTGATAGGCTTGCCACCTATCTCACGGTGGTATTAAGTATCATCGACTAACCGTGATCGGCGAATCGTGGGTGCACTGCCTACCTCTTCGGGCATTCGGGTTGATTCGGGTTGAATCTGACATCATGAAGATACTTTTTTTTCATAATCTATTAGTCAAGATGTTTTTATTGCTTATCCAAATTAAATCATATTTTAAAAGCGAACCTCTGTATGTCTGACTGTCTGTTACATTTTCATGTCTGAACCTTCCTCAGTCGAGTGAATATACACTTTCATCTCATCCTCATGCCGCCATCTTTATAAAATCGTATGAGCTACAACGTTTCCTATACGCGTGAAAAGAAAACCTTAGCTGTAAGTATAAACGCCAAAAAAAGAAAAAAGAAATAATATGAGATTATCAAAGAGAAATAACATAATAGCATAACTTAACTTTAAGACTCAAAGTTTAAATAATTGTATAAATTATACCAAAATTATAAACAAAACTTGGTTTAGTCATCCGCTTGAATGGTGAGTTCATGAAAGCCTTAATAACTGTGGCTGATGTCGATAGATGGCATTGTTTCTAAACAGTCATGAAAATATGAAAGCTTTTATCATTGATTCAAATTTTTATTAGAATTTTATTTTATTAGAAATTTTCAAGAACCTTTTTTTAAAGGTTCTTTAAAATGTATCTACGCTATCTCTTAAAAGCTTGTAAGATACTACCAAAATAAATTTTATATATTTTTATGTTATTAATAAATGATCTAAGAAGATCAAAAAGTCTCTTATTTAAATTAAATTTTATTGTATTTTAGCTGCCTTAATAGTCTAGCGGTTGGCCAGTATGGCTCAGATCATGACGTCCTTGGTTCGATGCTTGAGTCAGACAATTGTTAGTAATGTTTCTTCGGGATTATCTTCGTAAATCGAAAATATGGTAGTGTTTTAACATCACCGTATCTCGCATAAGCACGTAAAGCTATCGGTCTTTGGTTACACCTAAGAAAAATCGATAGTTGTTAATCGTTATCACGTCGTTAAAATGCTGTGATGGAAACTTTCTCCATGTTGGTCTGGGGCCCTTTGAAGAATAGGCTATCTGCCATAACTCACTGCCATCGCCACCATTTTTTTGCAACGTTTCATCCGGGTCTGTTACGACTGTGTTACCTATTTCTGCTGGAATAGCGTTAATGGTGTTCCGGCTTAAACGGTAAAGTAGCCGATAACTTATGCATGTGGTATTAACATCTTGCTTCATGGATAGCAACGCATCATTAACATCTTTGATGTCTATTACCGATAGTTATCGTTTTCCACTAGGAGATCTATCTGCTTGTTTCCTATCTTTTGAATATGATATAAAAAACAAATCAGTGAAACGTGGTGAGTCGGTATGACTTTAAACATTCAGTCTACTCTAATTAAATCGCAAGGGAACCAGCGTGAATCATTTATTTATTTAACAGGTCTAAAATTTTTACAATTTTAGAATATGAACAGCATGATAAAATTTACAATTTCATTTGGTTTCACTTGGCAGGTCGTTCAAGGCCACCGATTGGCTATGCGAGTCATTACCATCGTGGCTGCTATGTGGTAGAGTTCTGCATTGGCTCGCCTGGGTCTGACACCACCGCCTTACCTATTCCTACCGCAATAGCGGCAGCGCTAGTCATTGTCGTGTTCCAGTTTGGAGGGTAAGGTAGCCGGTAAACTTATGCATGTGGCATTAGACCTTGCCACACCGAGATAGCAACTCACCATTAACATCTTCGGTATCTATAAGCGATGGTTGACTCTTTCCATCAGGAGATCCATCTGCTTGTTTGTAATCTTATGATATAAGAAAACTATATTAATATCAATAATTAAAATAATATAAACATAAAAAGTATCTTGACACCCGTATCCTTGAAGAGGTAGGCAGAGATACAACCAGCGTACCCACGATTAGAAGGAAATACTTTATCCAATCTCGGCCAATGTTGTTTTTATCAGAAAACAGAAAAAAAACACTTTGTCTGAATTGCCCGACCCCTGAGAATCGAACTCGGAACGTTACTGTGGTCAACACCGACATCGGACCACTGGACCACAGAGGCGATACATTTGAAGAATAAATGTAACAGATAATAAATAATATAAATATTAATTTTATATTTTTATTTATTAAGTACTATTTACATAATTATCTCTATAAATTATTCTATTAAATTACAAGTATATGGAATATAAATTAATAATTAGAAATAGTCTTCTCCTCCCAAGGCCCGGATCCACGACAAATCGGAATCATCTTTAGGAGTATTACTACAGGCATCACTAAGACTCGTCTCAGACGCAGGTGGAGACACTATACTAATATATTCATTGCACTTCATTATATTACAGTTTACAGGAGGCTGTGGTTGGTAAATGAAATTATTAACATGAAACTGCCCAGCCATGTTAGGTTGCTCTATATGCGGAGTGAAATTTATAGGTCCATGATTTATTTGGATGGCTTTCACGTTATCACAAATCATATTTAAAGATGGCTCCTCAACAAGTGTTATATCATCTTCAGTATTTTCTAAGTTTTCTTTCTTTTCTTTCATGCGACGGTTTTGAAACCAAATTTTAACAGTCCTTTCGTTTAAATTCAATATTCTGGATATCTCAATCCTTCTGCTGCGTTCCAGATATCTATTCTTCAAATATTCTTTTTCAAGGTCCATTAATTGGTTTGTTGTAAATGCAGTGCGTACTCGTTTAGGTTTTTTGACAGTTTTTATTGTGATATTATTGCCGTTATTACTGGTATTATTGCATCTGCTCGTGGTAGGTCTTTCATGGTCGTTGTGGATGTGATAACTATTATTGAATCCATTTATAGTTTGACATCTCATATCATGGCACTGACTGGATGGTTTCGACAGATTGTTATTATAAACAACATCCATATAGTTTGGTGGATTTATGTGATTGTTTCTACCATTCATATGACTCATATCGATGATCCCAGGTGCTTCGTAATGGTGGTTGTTATGGTAACCGTTCATAGGGCTGTTTGTAGATCTGGTCATAGGTAACTCCAGATAACTAGCAGAGATGTTGCCAATCTGTAAAAATTAAAAGAAATGTGTTAATATTTGCCGAAATATTCTAATACGATGGTAGCTTTGTTGCTGAGGTCAATTAGGACAAAAGCTAAAAGAGTAAGAAAGAAAATACAGTCCAAAAAATTATGATAATCTGCAATGTATACTATGAAAAAAGTTTATAATTAAGAAATATATATACATAATTTAAATAATTAAAAGAATGGGATGCATAAATTCGACCAAAGCGTAATCAAAAATAAAGATATTAGTATAAAATTAAGTTATAGAAGAGTTTCTGCAACTCTACAGGTGCAGTACCCAGTCAATATCTACTACGTTTTCTATTCTTGACACCATAATGTTAGTGCTTGCCATTCTCTTATCTCAAATTTCGGAGCTAGGTAGCCGGTAAACTTGATAGCAAATCATCGTTTATATAAATTTGTTATCTATATGCACAGTTTGTTTTTATTACTAAGAAAAATATTTTTTACCATAAAAATATTTTTGCTATTCATAAACTATAAATATAAATAACACCATAATAATATTATAATTAATTAATTACATTTTAAATTGGAAATAATTAAAAATATTTACCATTTCAGCTTCATGTAAATTATTGTGCTCTGGATTCCACGGTAAGGACATAGCGATAATAGTTTATTTAATTTATCAAGAAAATACAAAGTAGTTATGTCTACGAAGGTTCAAGTTGTTATAATTATCCATCGAAATAACGTGTATTATTTATACGTTATGGTGTTTAACTCATGTAGCGATTCGATGTAAAAGAAAGCCGGATAGGTAATTAGTTAATTTGGCATTGTTTAAACAAAGTTGTTTTGATATCAGTTGTTGATATTGATTCATAAATATTTGCGAAACTATTTTACCTATATGCTTTTTACAATGTTTATTCGTATAAACAACTATGTTTTAGTTGATAAAAATAACTGTATAAAAGAAGTATCTTTATAGAAAACATGTAGTTTAATCACAAACTCCGTTATTTTAACAAAGCTGACTACAACATTTTTGAACCTATATGAAATAGGAAATCACTTTTTAATTATGTGATTTCATAGGTTAGCCTATAGATACCGAAGAGGTTAATGGTGCCATACATGAATAACAACTCATATATTATAGCGGTGTTGAAATGCCACATAGATGACACATAGATATAATTTTTGTCTGTCTGTATGTTCCATACGGTCTGATCGATTTTAATGGAAATTACTATATAGTAAGATTACGTGCTTGCGCAAAGTATATGTGTAACATGCATTTTTAGGGTTCCTAGAAAGTTGTAATTTAGTACAAATTACTTATTAGTTACATCAACAAAATGGTTACATAAAATTTTGAAAAATATATTTTTTCGGGTAGCTCTCCTACATGTAAATTGGGGATGTTAATTTTTTTTTCTCACTCATCCCTTTGGGTGGGGTATCATTGGATAGGTTTTTAAAAAATGTTGTAGGCTTGTGAAGACAAGTTTTCGATTAAGGGACTCGTTTGTAAAATATTAAGCTTTGAAGACCTAATTTTTGTTAGAGTCAAGTGTCCCCCCCCCCTCTGCAGGCTAAACGGTTGGTTCTGGGGGTGGGAAAAAAATCATGGTAGAATTAAATATAATGAAGTTAAAAGAAAATCTCTCATGGCTTATAGAACTTTACAAGTTTTGAGTAATAATAGTCGACCAACTTATAAAATGTACTTAGAGAAGTTTTTAAAGGCGGTGAACCTGTGGTGCGGATATTTTATATTTGTCATTAACGTTGAATAGCTGAAATCTTCATAGCATGAAACTATAAAGCCCTCTCTTCTTAGTCCGCCTTGGTGGGATGGGCAACTTCGGGACATTACATTGCGCGTGGCCGACGCGCACTTTACCAATTTATTTATAATCAATGACTTTATGTCCAGCAGGCAGCCAGGTACTAGCTGTTCATGTAAATATTATAAATGCGAAATCTGTCTGTCTATTACCCTTTTTTTGGCGAGATGAGTGGTGATCTTCGTTGCCGAATTTTATCGATCTAATAACATTTATCGCCAATTTCTTCCGCTGGGACCGACAGCTTTACGTGATCATCCGAGGCACGTAGCGAGACTCGAGCCAGCACGAGCCAGAATCCGAGATGCTGCTGAAATTTTAGATTTTCGAGAAAAACCTTGAAAAAGCCGCAATAGTATTTGCTTGACCCGGTAGATCTAATCCGGGACTTCATAATCTGAGCTGAATAGACAAACCCCTAGATCAAGAGGATACACAAAAAAAATCAAAATCAGTCCAGCCGTTTAAGAGGAGTTCAGTTATAAAGGCACGTACAAAATAATTATACATACATATATTGACGCCAGATCCAGCACGGTGTAGTCCAAAAAACCGTGTCCATATGTCGCGATTCTTGCAGATTTATTTTGTTTACTCCACATTTATTATTTTCTTCATACAAACATGCCAGTTGCGAAGACTCTTGACACCACCTTTGGACAGCACCCAATCCATGATCATGATGTATCAATCTTGTTTTTCTCCAGTACACTTTTATATTTTATATCTGTTTTGTTAACCTGTTTCTTTCCACATTTATATTTTATATCTGTTTTGTTAACCTTTCATCTGACATTCATTCTACACGTTTTAATCATTGGTGCATGTTCTTTCGCATTTTCGAATAACAAGAGGATTATGTCTGTACTAATATAAAGAGAAAACTAATAAGAAGAAAATATTTTGAATGTTTGTAACGAATATACTCAAAAGCTATTTATTTTTTATTTTAACTTTTTTTCTTGCTTGTTTAGCTTACTGTCACTTCACAACTACACTACACAAAAATACACAAGTAGTGATATAAAATGTAGCTTATACCACTACTTGTGTATCTTTCTAATGACAAAATTTAACTAATTGTTTTATCATTAGAAAGATACACAAGTAGTGATATAATATAAGTAGTGATAAATATGTTGATTCTGGTTTACAGATGTTAAAGTGGTGGGAACGAGAGGTGGGCCCATTGCCCTATAAAAAAAGCAGTGATATAAGCTACATTTTTCCCCGATCGCACAAAAGGAAGTAATAATTTTGGGTCAGGCGAATAAAGTCTCAAATGACAGCACTAGCTGTCATTTGAGACCTCAATTCAATTCTTGTCAATATACTAATATTATAATTTTCAAAGAAATTTAAAGTTTCAAAGCAATGTACAGACCGTTGGTACAGCCATTGGTCACACTTTCTTTTGCGAATTAGATTTAGGAATATTATTCGTTAAACAATTTTAATATCACATATTTACGCAGTTATAATCTACAGTATTTGTAAATGATTTGTAGGTATATTTTGAGTAGAAATTTTAAACTTAAACCGACATACCCTTCCAGGCTAGGAGTTCGATAGATCAACGGATTTCATCTTTCACAAGTTGAAAAATAAATAAATAAATATTAAAAACTGTGAATCTCATATTACCAATGAGATACGCGGAGGTTCAATTTTTATATCCAAGATAAGCCAACAGTATTTAGGTCTCTCAATGTGCATTAGGTACAAACAAGGTCTCGGGCGTGTTATGTTTAAAAAAATTGAAAACCTTATTCAGAATAAATTGCTCTATCTTTAATTCGAATCCAGAACCAGATTTCCGAAATTTGATTATTATTTGTAACCTACACTAATAAAAAAATTAGAGTGTCTGGTAACAATATTAAAATAACTGCTTTTTACTAAATGCATAAGGATGTACACGGTACATATACCAAAATAACATTTTTTACAAGTTTTGTCTGTCTGTCTATCTGTTTGTTTGTTCCGGCTAATCTCTAAAATGACTGGACCAATTTTGACGTGACTTTCACTGACAGATAGCTGATATAATAAGGAGTAACTAGCTACTTTTATTTTAAAAATTCTTCCACGCGGACAAAGTCGCGGGCATAGCCAGTAAGTGATATGTGGTTAATTGTTATTATTTATATATATTTCATAGAATGTAACAAACAGATGGGTCTACTTATGCAAAGAGACAACCATCGCTTATTGACACCAAAGATTTTAATGGTGCGTTGCTATTTTTGTAGCATGGTTGAAATGCCACATGCATAAGTTTACTGGCTACCTTACCTTTCAAACAGGAATACGACCGTGAAAAGCATTGAGGTTATTGTAGCAGGAATATATACCTAAGGCGATGGTACCATGACTCGGGCGAGACGTTGCAAAACTCTACCACCTAGTAGTCGCGATAGCAATGACACGTATAGCAAATTATTCTCCTTTATTATAAATGGTGCGTTACTATCTTTGTGGCATGGTTGAAATTAGGCATGGAAATTATTGTAAAATTAGGTTACCTGGTATGTTGTTAAAATTAATTAATATTTAACAGTTATTTATTTATGTTATATTATATCAGTGGTAGCCTATTTATAATAAGTATTAGAAGCAGCAAAAACGCAAAGCCGTCGAGTTAGCGACCAAAAAAAAAAAAGGTCAGTCAGTTTTATAATTTTTAACAGTTATTATTATCATAAATCAAGGCGCTCAAATATTTTTAATAACGTTATTATCCTATATGAAGTTATTGCATAAAATTTTAACAGTATTTGCTAATATAAATAACAGTTGTTAATTGTTAAAAAAATGTAGTACGAAATTTAATATGTTAACTGTTAATTTATCCATGCCTAGTTGAAATGCCACATGCATAAGTATACCGGCTACTCTCCAAATCAGAACATGACAACGACAAGCACCGACGCTATTACGGGAGGAATATGTAAGACGGTACGAAGCCCGGCCGACACGTAGAAATCTACCACCTAGTTATTATAAAGTTATAATCTATATTATATTATTACATATAATAAAATCTTAGAAAAGTCAAAACTGTACATTGAATATTTTTTAAAGGAATTTTGGGGCGTGATCTACAATCGATATCGAAGCCAAAAATAAAGTTTTTAGAATTTTTGTTTGTTTGTCTGTATGTATGTCCGGGGTAAATTCAAAAAGTACTGCATGAATTTACTTCAAATTTTGCATGAATATTACTAATAGGTCGGGTCAACATATAGGCTACATATTATCACGCTATCACCGAAGGGGGAGGAGCTGTGTGGTTAAACAAAGTTCGCACGGACGAAGTCGCGGGCAACAGCTAGTATATCTATATCTATGTATTAATATTAATAATACGTGTAGGGAAAATTTTGGACCCCTTTTTAAGACAACGCGTGAACGGTGGAAATTTGGCACAGTTAAAGTTTACGTTACGTATTACGTCATTAGAAGTGCAGTAAATTAATAAAAATAAACATTACCCTCACGGTCACACCACATTCTTGTGACATACACGGTAACATACACACATGAATAGTATTTTCTTTACAGTTAAAGTCAGTTGTCGAACTTAAAAGCGATTTTATTGTTTAATTTATAGTCGAATTTCGGCCACAGGCGATTGCTAGTCCAAAAAAATAAAGAGCAACTTATTCTATAAATGATAAGGCACTATTAAATATAAACCTCATAAAGCGTTTCATTTATATTCATTGAAAGTAGAATATTTACAAATTGAATGGAAAATCAAAGTTTCAATTAGTTAATTGAATGATAATAATTAATCTATTATACATATAATGAAATCGTAGCAAAGTCAAAACTGTACATTCAATATTTTTTAAAAGAATACTTGGTCGTGATCTGTAATCGATATCGAAGATCGATATCGAAGCCAAAAATATAGTTTTTAGAATTTTTGTCTGTTTGTCTGTTTCTCTGTATGTATGTCCGGGGTAAACTCAAAAAGTACTGCATGGATTTACTTCAAATTTTGCATGAATATTACTAACAGGTCGGGTCAACATATAGGCTACATATTATCACGCTATCATCTACGGGGGAGGAGCTGTGCGTAGTAAACGAAGTCGCGTGGACTCGTGGACGAGGTCGCGGGCAACAGCTAATATAAAATAAAACATAGGTTTAATACCACTACCTTACTTATTTCTGTGACTATTTTGTCAGTATCCGTCACTTTTGTACATCACGGGTAAGGGAGATAGCCTGATAGACATACCTACTTATATGGCCTTACATATGACAACTACAAGGATACCAATCCATTATAACGTTGTTACTGCATATAAGGATTTGGGAAGTCTCGACAGTTTCAAAGTACCTATGATCAAATTCCCGACACGTCCCGTGAACTCTCAGAATAAAATTAGATTCGAGTTAATTTCTGGTGAAATATTTAATTTCATATTATGTATTATTAAAATGCAAGTTTTGGCAAATTGTAACATTTAAGTAAAACATAAATTGGAATCCTATCAAATTTAGCGTTCAGTCTAAAATTAAAGTTAACAGTATAAAAGTTCTTTTACATTACAAAAATTACATTGAAAAACCTTAAGATACTAAAAATGTTAATGGTGCATTACGATATGTGTTGCGAGATGTTAATTACTTAAAACAAACTTAGTAACAATCGTACTCTGCTATTACGTAGGTTGTATTTGGTAGTCAGTCGTAAAATAATTCCCATAATCATAGATTTGTTATGTAATAAAGTAATTTAAATATAAAACAAACTTCACTCATTCGCCAGGCAGTTTGTAAAAGGCGAATAATTGGCTATACGTGTCACTAGCATCGCGACTATTAGGTGTATGCAACGTCTCACTCAAGTCTTGGTACCACTGCCTTACCTATTCCTGCCGCAATAGCGTCAATACTTGTCACTGTCGTGTTCAGGTTTGAAGGATAGCACATAGATATGAAGGATAGCAGGTTTGAAGGATAGCACCACATGGATAGCAATGCACCATTAACATTAATCGAAAACTTGTTTTCACAAACATGCAATATTTTTGGGGAACCGAGAACTAAATTTAAAATAGTCCCGCATTTATGCATCATATTTATAGGAGAGCTGTTTGTGTGCTATGTTACAAAATATTACATATAAAAACTTACGTGTGTGTAAATGTTTCTTTTAAAAGTAAGTTGTTGAAGGATATCAATTCATTGTTTTTATCGTTAGTGCATACTTTTATATTGTAGGCGATATTTACGGTCTACGGAAGAAAAAATAGCAAATGTAAGTCAGAAATAATGTAGCTTTCTACTCGAAAAAAAGCTAATAAAATCAGTTCAACAGTTTCGGAGATAATTTCCTACAAACAAATTCACAAACTTACAAACTTTTCCTCCTTATACTTTAAGTGTAGGTAAACAACCAAACCCTGAAATACGTACATCTGTATCCATCATACAAAACTCCCGTCACTGTCGGGAATTGAACCTGAGCCCCTTCGATTGCGAAGTCAGGGTAGATAACTATTTGATCAACAGGTGGATACATGTTATGTATTAATTACCCATAGGGCAATAAATTTTATTAAATTATATCCTACGAGTTGCCTGCTTAGGATAAATGGCATGTGATATGTCGCACGCGATGGAAGAGAGGTTTGACCAATAAGAAGAACACATATATCGTTTATATCTCGTTTTAACTACCTCATGGTCTAGGGGATAGCCTATTCGGCTCAGATCATGAGGTCCCTGTTGTAATACTCGGGTCGGGCAACAGTGTTTGAAGTTTTTATCGAAAATCTAAATTTTTAGTAGCAGCTTGAAGTCTGGCGGGTGGTGTATTACCACTCCTGTGCCCCGGATGACCACGTATAGCCATCTGTCCTGGATATTGCTAGAAATAGTCAATAATCGTTATCGGGTCGGTAAAATGCAACGATAGGGATTACCACTCTTCTTGCCAACCAACGAAAAAACCAGTAAATCGTGGTGAATTGGAAAGTGAATAGGCATTTTGTTTACTCTGTCCGCAAAGAAACCGAACGTGATGATATTTCGTTTAATGTCACGACAAATGCCACTCGTTGCATCGCGTCGAGTAAACGAGATATAGTAAAGTTTGTTTTATTGGTCAAACTTCTTTTCTATTGCGCGAGACATATCATATTATGTTTATCTAAAGTAGAATGGAGAGAGTTAAATGCTTGTTTATGAGCTATTCTATGCTATATAAAAATCGATTGTTACTATTTAGTACGTTAATATACTCACTAATTTTAATCAAACTACTGCATCATTTGTTGACTCATTACTTAATGTTTCAGAAATTATAACTATATATAACGTAAATTTATTATTTTTAATTTAGTATCGTGATACATGTAATAAGATTAAAATGGTTAATTATTAAATATTGCTTTGTAAAGTGATGTACTATTTGTAAAGGATAGATTATCTGAAAAGCTAATTGAGATTAAACAGTGCTATGGAGTTTAAAGGGGTAAGTTATATTTTATACAATAAAAACATATAACAAATAAATAAATTTTGTCACGGTAGTTCCTTTACGAGGTAAGCAGAGTGATCCGACAATACATATGATAGTTTACCATAAAACACCGGTTTTGTCGGTTGGTGGGAAGAATGGTGATTCCCTTTACCATTTTTTAGCAATCCAAGAACAACACATTTCACTTCTATTACTTGGACTGACAGCAATACGTTTTCATTTTTTTTATACCATAAGATAGCAAACAAGCAGATGGCTCTCCTCATGGAAAGAGAAACCATCGCCTGCATAGATATTAATGGTGCGTTGCTATCTATGTGGCGAGATGACAATGCCACATGGATATGTGTACCGGCTACATTACCCTCCAACCTGAAACACGACAATGACAAGCATTGACGCTATTGCGTCAGGAATAGGTAAGGCGGTGGTCCCAAATACCCGGGCGAATCATTGCGGAATTCTACTATCTAGTAATCACAATGGTAGTGACACATATAGCTAATTGATCGCCTTTTACGACCTATCTGGCAGAACGGCAGTTGGTGTATTCTGCAAAGGGGCCCGAACTAACACGAGGATAATCCTAAATACTTCTTACATATTCGCCTGACTTGAGTGTTGGACGCGGACCTCATGATATGGGCCAAATAGGCAAACTATTGAACCACGAGGCAGTATAATAATACAATTTACTAAGAGCATACTAAGATTCCCGTTTTGAAAATAACCAGCCTAATAAATTCGACTCAAATTGAAGTAGAAAGCACATAATATACAATATTTTACTTGGCTGCTAGATGAACCCGGCCACGCTTCACTGTGGTTTTGTGATAACTCACAAGTCATTCGATTTTTTTTTATATTATAAGATAGCAAACAAGCAGATGGGTCTCCTGATGGAAAGAGTCAACCATCGCCTATAGACACCAAAGTTGTTAATGGTGCGTTGCTATCTTGTGGCGAGGTCTAATGCCACATGCATAAGTTTACCGGCTACCTTACCCTCCAAACCGGAACACGACAGCGACAAGCACTGACGCTATTGCTGCAGGAATAGGTAAGGCGGTGGTACCAGACCCGGGCGAGACAATGCAGAACTCTACCACCTAGTAAAGTAGCGTAAGTTGAAGTATTACTATAATTAGTTCATCTGGAGACGTAAAAAAATTACATATGTATTAAATCCTATAACTACATTTTCTGAATTCATATTCCTAGGTTTGACCGCAATTTTTTTAAGACCAGGATGCGTGATGTAATTTTTTTCATATTTTGCTGTTAACTTAAAATAATGTCCATGACATATCAATGATGTAACATTTTCTTCAATCAATAACTATTTTTATTCAAATTATTTCAAGCATTTAAGAGCATAAACCAAAGAACACACAAACACACACGTGCGAATTTTCTCTTTATAATAGTAGTCGTATGACGTACCGTTAATGGGAAGCCAATCCAGTCCCTTTATAGACCATCTGTCTTTTTGCCAGGCCCTTCATAAAAGTCGAATAATTGTTCAAACCTGTTACTAGATAATAGAATTTTGCAATGTCTCGTCCGGGTTTTACCTGTTTCTGCCGCAATAGCGTTAGTGCTTGCCACTGTCGTGTTCCGGTTTGGTGATTAGCGGGTACACTTACACATTGAAATTTCAACCTACCAAACCAATTACAATGCACCGTTGGTATCTATACGCGATGTTTACATTTTCACATCAGGGAAAACCACTTGCGTGTATGCCATCCAATGGTATAAAGTAAATTAATTTACCGTGTGTTATCTAAATGTGGAGAAAGCAAGCCAGCCTCTCCGGATCATATCATATGGTTCTCAATTTTTTTCTACCTATACCGTTAGGAATTTGGTGTGCAAATATATATCTATGTATGATATCTGAGTTATATTACAAATTATCATAATTGTACTATAGTACTTTGTCAATACCTTATAATAATGATTTTCTACACCTGTAAAGTGCTGCTTAAGTGTGCTATTAAAAATGATAAAGTCAAAAAATGATAAAGTATTAAAAAATGATAAAGTCAAAAACCGTAGCTTTAAAAGGCCATAACTAAGCCTTTTAAAACTACGTCATTATTTTCCTCTGCTTTTTTATATCAATTTTTTTTATATTATAAAATAGCAAACAAGCAGATGGGTCTCCTGATGGAAAGAGTCAACCATCGCATATAGACACCAAAGTTGTTAATGGTGCGTTGCTATCTTGCAGCGAGGTTTAATGCCACATGCATAAGTTTACCGGCTACCTTTCCCTCCAAACCGGAACACGACAGTGGAAGGCTCTGACGCTATTACGCCAGGAATAGGTAAGGCGGTGGTACCAGATCCGGGCGAGACAATGCCACCTAGTAGCCACGTTAGTAGTGACTCGTATAGCCAATCAGTCGCCTTAAACGACCTGCCTGGCAAAACAGCAGTTGGCTTATTCTTTAAAGAAGCTCGCTCGGGTCCAACACGGAGAAATGATAGCAATCAAGCAGATGGTTCTCCTAGTAGAAAGAGAAACTGTGGTTTATAGATACTAAAGATATTAATGGTGCGTTGCTGTCCGTGTGGCGAGGTGAAAATGTCATATGCATAAGTCTACCGGCTACCTTGCATTCCAAGCCGGAACACGATACTGATAAGCATTGATGTATTGCGGCAGGAATAGGTAAGGCGGTGGTACCAAATACCCGGGCGAGACGTTGCGGAACTCTACCACTGCTGCTTGCATACTGGTTTCTGATTACTTGTATAAATATATAACGTATATGTGATGTATAAATGTACAGAAATAAACGCAATTTATATATCTTTCGCGACATACATGGTAATCAACATTTATTCTTGTTTCAGATAGAACTCAAGAATTTGAAAAGATATCAAAAAATAAAAAACAAAAGGTATCGAAGCGCTTTCACAACCAACCAAATAAACTGCTTAGAAAATGAATTCCAAAAATGTCCATATATAGGTGTGGAAAGTAGAAAAGAACTTGCAAATATTGTAAAAATACCAGAACGAGCTATTAAAATTTGGTTTCAAAATCGACGTATGAAAGAGAAGAAATGTTCAGAGAGAGAAGTTGACAGTAATCAGCAAAATACATTTGTTAACGACTCCTTAATTAATTTGAGTAATATTAAATTAGTTAATGATCACTATCGCGATTTGGGAATGTCAACAGCTGCTAATTACAATTTGCAAGAAATAATAAGTAAAACATGCAATAATTTTAGTGATTGTCAAAAAATAAATAGTTCTGGGGTATTATTTGAAAATAAAAAAATAAATAATGTACACAACCAAATTCATAAGAAATTTGTAACGCAAAGGATGAATGAATTGTTGAGAAATAAGTTATCAGATAATTCTTATAATAGTAACTACGATGAGAGTAAAATTGCTAAAATGAAATATGCTGCTAATGTAATAATGAAAAATTTTTCAGCACCAGAGATTAAAACAAAGGATTCTTTCCTGTCCACCGGAAGAAAATCGAATAATGAAGTAAATAAACCAAAATACATTGATCAGTATAAAAAGAAATCAAATATTATGACAAATTCTTCAATTTATAATAGAAAACAACCTGATTCTAATTCCCAACGAAGTGCAGCACATTTTTTGAGTCAGGGCTCGCTTCAACCTCAAGAAGTAAACACCGAGACCATTAAAAGACCTGTATCGACTGATGTGGATGTTAAAACAGCCGTGAACACTAATAAAAACAATTTAAATTGTAATTGTATTTGTAATTGCTGTAGATTAAGAAGTCATTGTAACAATAATGATTTTCATATGCCATACATGCTTATAGTTCCTACATGTGGTTTAGGTAAAAACAATAATTGACGCATGTAATGTTAACTTGTGTTTATTATAAATAGAGCATAAATTGTTCCTTATAAAACTAGTCGTAACATGCACATGTATATTTTTTTTAAATATATATTTTTAATAAATTGTGTTTTTTCTCTTAAATGAAAGTTGAAAGTCTCATTTGTTTGCAATTTAAAACAGAAAATAGACAAAATAATTAATAAAAATTATAAGTAGAGTAAAAAAAGAGTACACATTGAATAGTGTGAAGTATCTAATTATTTAGTACAATTCCAAGAAAGTAATAATTTAGCATATTTGATAGGAACAAGAAGTTAGACAATATTGTTAAAATAAATAAATAACACATTAATCTTAAAAAAAATTGAAGTAAATATTTCACTATTACAAATTTAATTTATTTTATATCTTTAATACTCCACAAATCTTAATACACACAAACAACACATAAAATTAAGTTTAAGTGCATTTAATCAACTTAACAATAGTAACAATAATTTTCGTTATAATATTTATTAAGAACAAAGAAATAAGACAATATTCTTCAAATAAAACAAAGACAATAATTTAAAATGATTAGAGTAAATGTCTGCAAATCTCAAATTTATTTTATGTTGCATATTTACTTAAAATTAAGTTTATGTGTATTTTATCACCTTAATAGTAAAATAATATATTAAGAATACATTTATTTTCCTTAAAAATAAATTAAATTAAAATATATTAAAATAATTTGTCAATTAAATTTGAAATTGATTAAATCTTAAAATACCAAACAGTGACATAATTAAGAAAATTGAAATAAAAAAAAAAGTTTTTCTGTGGTAAATTTTAGCTATGTGCTTTTTCGTATATATGTATGGTTTAAATCGATTTATGTATCTATGTACAAATTAACTTCTTACATGTGACATGTATACTTTACTTACATGTACACTTACTACAGTTAGATGGATACGTACTAGCAGAGGAATCTAGCTAGCTTTTTCCCGTTTTGGTCTCGGGCTCCTTTGAAGAATAGGCCAACTGCCGTTCTGCTAGGCAGGTCGTAAAAGGCGACCGAGTGGCTATGCGTGTCACTACCATCGTGATTACTAGGTGGTAGAGTTCTGCATCGGCTCGACCGGGTCTGGTACCACGGCCTTACCTATTCCTGCCGCAATAGCGTCAGTGCTAGTCACTGCCGTGTTCCGGTTTGGAGGGTAAGGTAGCCGGTAAACTTATGCATGTGGCATTAGACCTCGCAACAAGATAGCAACGCACCATTAACATCTTTGGTGTCTATAGGCGATGGTTGACACTTTCCATCAGGAGACCCATCTGCTTGTTTGCTATCTTATGATATTAAAAAAAAGCGTAAAATTTAATGATTACACCGGCACACAAAAAAAAAGTTGTCTGTGCACCGGGTGCCAACTATCTACGGGCATGTTTTTCAACCCGCTGAACACGAATTTGAAGTCAGTTTAGGCCGTCCGGGCTTCAATTTCGAGTAAATTGCAAAAAACCCCAAAAATAGGAATTTTAGGAAATAATAAAAGTAAAAATTACAGGACAATAGTCGAAGAAAAAGAAACAAATTACAAAAACTTAGGATTCTTGTTAATAAAAAATACAAGAAATTTATTGAATTGTGTTTAAAAGATTTTTTTCTATTTTTTCAGCAGCAGTTTTCTGCTATTTAATCGGTTTTTTGCAATTTTATGAATGTTTGAGGGGACTATGGGCCAAATTCATCCACAAAATTTTTTATACCAAGATAATCCCAATTTTCTTCGATTTTTGTAATTTTTGATGATTTTTTACAATTTTTATTTAGATTAGAGATATTAGATTTAAAACGGTTTATGATTAAAATACGATCGAAATTAGTATTTAACAGATCGAAATACATGAAAATCATGCTTGCATTAGATTTCAAAAATTTTTTTCTTGCCAAAACATCGAATTTTCGCTATTTTTTTGGGGTTTTTTGCAATTTACTCGAAATTGAAGCCCGGACGGCCTAAACTGACTTGAAATTCGTGTTCAGCGGGTCGAAAAACATGTAGATAGGTGGCGCCCGGTGCACAGACAACTTTTTTTTTGTGTGCCGGTGTTATTTTCTTGTTTTAATGTAATGCTATTATAAGAAAACAGAAATAAGAAGGAATGTAATGTGGTTTTTATATACTAGTTAAAAAACTGAAATGGTCTTATTGTTATTAAAATTAATTATTTAGCACCCGGTTTTTATATAAATCTTAGTTTTTTTAACGAAATTGTATTGATAACGTTCAATGGGTAATGTTCAAAATATACATATTTTAAAATAAATTGTATTTATAAATTAACAACAATACATTTAATGCTATATTTTTTTAATAGGAGCGTAAAATAAATAAATTGTTATATATTTATAATAGTAATACCTATGAGTACATAAAATTAGTCATAACATGCACATACATTGTTAAAATGTAATACGTATGCACCAACATACGTATTATATTTTAACAAAGTAATAATTTCATTTTTTTTTCATTGAAGTAGATGTAAGGTAATATGCATACTAGAAAAAGAAAAAATAAATAAATATTCAGTTCATAAAATTATATCTACAAAAATAAGTTGGTACAAATTTATAAACGTTATGAATTTGAAACTTTATGTATCGTAATATAATGACTTATGATAAGGACATTAGGTAACAGATTAACCTATTTGGGTCTTTGACTTTATTTATGCAGATACGATACCGTAAAAAAGCTACTGTCAAGTTTTATAGTTTATTTAGTACCAGTAAGTATTTTATTGAGTTCTAGTAAGAAGTATTGATTTAAAAACAATGTTCACTACCTAAATACTTTTAGGTAATTAGAAGGTGACATTGCCATGTTTATTATAAAATAACGTTTGAATTCACTGATTGCATTAGTTACAATTACGAGTCCAAAATATATACGTTAACAGAGTTTCAATAAATATAATCACACAATGTTTCCAAAAATCCAAGTTGGTACATACCAAACACTAATTACAAAATATTTTCACCATAAAATATTTCATATCGATTAAGTGCTTAATTTTTTGATTCTTTGCTCTCACACTCTGATTCATTTGCAGTAAAATATGTGTAACAGTCACATAAAGCAACGCAAAACAAGCAACAAGAGAAGATAGTTTCCTTCATCTAAGATTGATATGCAATATTTTGACATACCTAAGTGAATGTATTGTTATTTATGAACTTTATTTATGTACACTATTATGAACACATGCCAATTAATTTACATTGATGAAGTCATGCCGAGCTATAAACAGGGGATGGTTATATCAGAAAATTTTAAATCTTAAACTATAAATACGTTAGGTCAAAAGTCTGAGACCATTCTTCAAATGTATTCGATGACACATTGTTATCAGGTTTTGGATAAAGACAGTACTGTGTTTCATTAAGAGAATTTTCAGAGAACTCCGGTGACAAGAGTACATTATCAACATGCACAGGATGCCCAAAGTAATCGTTCTGCATGCATGTGTTGTTAATGACATGATCATTAAAGTAATTAATTTTTTTGTGATCCAAGTTAATGACTTGTGGTAGTGCATATTTTGCATCATGTTCTGTTGAAAGCGGTGAATTTTCGTGATCGTTAGTATAATTTGAATTTTCCGGATACAGGTAACAATCATTGACTTTTGATAAATATTTGAAGTAATAGGCCGTAGAAACAGACATGTCTGTGTTGTGATACTTAGAATTTGTCTCATCAAAGTTATAATTAATGCCAAATTGTGTTGAATATTTATCACCATATTCTGTCGGCCATGGTGTATTTACGTGATGCTTTAAATAGTTTGTCTTTTTGTCATCTAAATTATAAATATTGTTTATTTGCGGTAAATATTTAGGCTCGTATTCATCATACGACGGTGATGTTGATTCAATACTGTATTCGGTATCTGGAAACGAAGATTCTCGAATTTCCTTTTTTTCTTTCATACGTCGATTTTGGAACCATATTTTAATACATCTGTCACTTATTTGTAAGGCTTGTGCTAACTCTCGTCGTTTTGTGGAGTCTATATATTTAGTTTTAGAAAATATACCTTCCAAGAATAGAAGCTGATCAGTTGTAAACATAGTTCGATTACGTTTCTTCTTTATTTTGCTAATTTGAGCTGTTTTTTTATCTGTAAATGAAAAAATATAAATTTAAAAATAAACCTCAATGAAGTGTTTCGAAAATAACATGCTTAAATCTAGACAGGTATGGCTTAGCATTACATAACATTTAAACAAAACATATTATTTATGATTCGTCGCCATATTTACCAACATGTTAACGATTATCGACTATTGCTAACGATAACCGTGACCGATAGCTTTGCGTGCTCATCTGAGGCACGGCAGTGGTAAATACGTATACTCCGAGCTCCGAGAATCTGAGCTGCTACTGAAATTTTAGATTTCCGAGAAAAATTTAGAAGATACCTCAGTAACTACTTTACTCGATACGGGAATCGAACCCGGGACCTCATGATCTGAGCCGAACTCATAGAACACGAGGCAGTTAAGATATATGAGTGAGATAATAGTAAATAGAACTTTCGTGAATTACGTTTAGGCAAATCTAATATCATCTACACACACGGATTATTTGGATACCACGAAATAAAGAAAACAACGGAATTGGCAAGTACAAACATTTGTATCAGGACCGCGATCGCCACACTCACCCATAAAATAAGCATTATTGCATATAAACTACTAATGCAAACATTGTTTCATTGGTCGTTTTCATTTTAAACAGCAATAATCCGAAACACACAAACAGAACATTTAAAAATATACCAAACTGCGTTACAATTAATTTTATTTTGCTACAAAAAAAAAAGAGTATTTGCGTCCTTTTGTAGTCTATTCAAAATAGACTCATCTATTTGTACAATAGTGAAACTTAAGATCGTAATAGTTTCGCTATTCTACAATAGATGGAAGCATTGATTTTCCGTAGTTTTCAGTTGATCATATTTGAGTAGAGAACTTTCTAGAACGATATACGTAATGACTGTTATTACGTATATCTTTCTAGAAAAATTAGGTCAACCTAAAATGAACTTTATATGTAAGGTGTACGGCTGATTTTAGCTTGACTTTCTATTATATCATTAGATATTATATTAAATCAGGAATTTAATTAAAATAAAATGAAAATTGTACTTTCGAATGATATGAAATATCTCCATTTTTAATCATCTGTATTCTACTATCATTTCTGCATTCAAGGATGGCACAATACGGCATAATTCGGTGTATAATAGATTTTCGCACGACAACTATCTCCTAATGATATTGTAAGTATCACTAAGGCAATTTAGAGTAAAAGCGCATAATAGTGACGCACGCGGCACGCCCACTCTTCACTTCCCCTTGTTTTCTTTATTTCGTGTTGGATACGCCTTTTTAAGTTCAAAGTTAAGTTTCTTAGTTTGTTAGTGTAGCTTGCAATTACACACAGAAATACAGAGTTATATAATATGCTCCTTATCAATTAAATAAAATTACTTCAAGGGTAATTTTTAAACCATATCACGGTATGATAAAACACTACAACATGGTTTATTTCTATTTTTTTACGATTATAATATATCTACAAATATATCACATTTTTGACTGTGATTGGAGCGTTTGCTCATATGCACGGTGACACATTTCTTTCCCAATGGCGTGTCTATTGCTATTCGTGTGGTCTGTGTGTTGTAGTATCCAAGTATATTTTCCATATATTAGTTTTTTTTGAGCGTGAAGTGTAAACTTTGGACCCTTTTTTACGACATTTACGCGAACGTTCGAGTTTGAAATTTCGCGTAGTTAAAGGATGACTACAGAAACCTAATAATAAAAAAGAGGCCTAATATTTTTAAATAATGCATTAGAAATTCACGAAATCAATGCATGAAAAAGATAAAAATACACATTACTCACACTACGTTCTTGTGACACTCATGATAATGTTGTAACTCATATAATGGTCACATGTATAGTGTTGGTCCGGGCTCCTTTAAAGAATAGGCCATCTGCTGTTCTGTCAGGCTGGTTGTAAAAGGCGACCGCTTGACTGTCTGGGGCACTACCATCATGGCTATGTGGTAGAGTTCTGCATTGTCTCGCCCGGGTCTGATACCACCGTTTTATCTATTCCTGCCGCAATAGCGTCTGCAGTGCTTGTCATTGTCGTGTTCCGGTTTGGAGGGTAAGTTAGCCGTTAAACTTATGCATTTGGCATTAGATCTCGCCACAAGATAGCAACGCACCATTAACACCTTTGGTGTCTATAGGTGGTAGTTGACTCTTTTCATCAGGAGACCAATCTGCTTATTTGTTATCTTATGATATATTTAAAAAAGGATTTTCTTTACAGCTATAGTCAGTTGTCAAACTTAATAGAGATTTTATTAGTTAGTCTATGTTCGAATTTCTGCTACAGGTGATCGTTAGTAGAGATAAATATGTTAAATTTTGTAAAAAAAATACCTCTACATTCTGTTCTGAATATTTGATGAGGCCACGTTACATGTGCTAGCTCTTGGTTCCAGCTTGTAGTCTGAACAAAAACAAAAATCCGCCATTAATTTTTCCGTAAATATTGAAGATCACATACTTAACTCTAAATTAAAATTCAAAAACCTTGACACATAAATGTTTGTATTTCCGGGTTTGGGTGTTTATTACTCTATTTATATTATGTATTTTTATGTATAAGTAACGTTGATTAACATCCATAACACAAGCAAATAATTTGCTTTCTTTGTAGAGAGTGTAAGAGTGTTCTGTGTTGCAGTTAGATCAGTAAGTGTGATTAGTCCCGTGAATATATATTTATTTATTCCTTTATAATATATAATTAATATCACTTAACCATTTTTAGTTTTATATTAGTAATAACTTTGTTATTAGCACTTATGGATCTTTAAAAATAAACATTTTTATTTTATTTTTTATTTTATTGTGTTAAGATAATACAGGTAGTATTATCATAACACAATAAGATAAAAAAGACTGGCTTTACTTTATATTATTACCTTACTTCACATAATTTGCAGAGCAAAATACAATAAGAGCTGATAATCTTCGAATAGGAATCCTGCAACCTCAGGTCAGAGTTACCATGTTATTGCATTATAATTCAAGTAACAGAAT
Organism: Apodemia mormo; assembly: GCA_036924255.1. Classification (NCBI taxonomy): domain Eukaryota; kingdom Metazoa; phylum Arthropoda; class Insecta; order Lepidoptera; family Riodinidae; genus Apodemia; species Apodemia mormo. Next base: position 13,651,390 of record JAUPFN010000011.1, read on the forward strand.
ATCAAATTTCATATCAATTACGTACACAAGTTGCTTAATTCCTTTCATTAAGTAGATAAGAATTGATCACCGTAAAACGGCTGAGCCGATTTTGATAAATTTAAAAAGAGTTTTCGTCATTCATCTTTGTAAAAAAATATCTTCACACCCGTGCCCAGAAGTGGTAGGCCGAGATAAAAGCAGTGCCAAGTGAAACTTCATTTTAATACAATATTTATTAATTAATAACACTGTGAAACAGTACAATTGTTATTAATTCATTTATATTGTATCCAAACATCCAAAATTTTGTATTTATAATATTAATATAGATTGTATAATGTATCGAAGTACTTACTTGTTCTACTGTTCCATTACACATCGGTGTTAACGTAGTTAGAAGTGCACTTTGAAACATTTTTAAAACATTATGTGTGATCCTTGGTAAGATTTATTAGCTACTTATGATATCTAAGTATATAATTGTTAAATTAATTTTTAAATACGTTTTTTCTTCAAATTCACCGTTACACAATAAGCGTTGTTTATAATTTATTACTCCGCTGCTAAGGTGTTATTTTTTAAATACCCGCATTTTAATATGTAAAATGAATTTTGAATAAATATATACGTAGGATCGTTTAAAATATGTAACAATAACAACGTGGTAATAACGAAAATGCAGCTAAAGCTTTAGTTAGAATGTAATTTGACAATAATCTACATTTTATTTCGAAATTCACTAGAAACAGTAAGAAAACAAAGAGTCCGTTATATTTTTTCTTTCTTTCTTCTTTAAAAAAATGTAACAATAATGTAGAAATAGCTAAATTTCAGTAAATAAAATTTAGGACTTAGATAAAATTACTTATGATAATTCCTTTTCAGTTTATAGGTACGACAATAATTAATTAAGTAGTTTATAATAATTATAAAATAGCACAATTATGAAAGTATTGAATGATAACTTAAGCTAAATATATTTGATACAACTTTTATTAAAATAGTCATTGGGGAAGAAAATCTTGTTTTGCAGTAATTTAGAAAAAATAAAATAATAATTGAATTTTAAAAACTTAAACCGAATTCAGATATGAACTGTACTCATATTTCTTAAAAACGACTGAACTGATTTTGATGAAAAATGGACTTGTTTGTTTGTTTGTTATTGACTTGGATTAAAATTGAAAAAAAAATATCTCAATATCGCTTTTAGCTTTTAGAAATTCGTGGACAAAAATAAAAAATACGAACATACAAATACATTTACGAAATTTAGTACCTACACATGCTTTTGGACGCTAAAAAATCGTCATCTATACATCTATACAAATAAATAATATTGGAGTGTCTGTTTGTAATATTAAAATAACCGGTTTTAATTAAATGCATATAGATGTATACACGTTACACATACCAAAATAACACTTTTTACTATTTTTGTCTGTAGACAGATAGACAGACAGTCTGTCTGTCTGTCTGTTTGTTCCGGCTAATCTCTGGAACGGCTGGACCGATTTTAACGGGACTTTCACTGGCAGATAGCTAATTGACAGGGAATAGCTTAGGCTATTTTTTTTGAAATTTTTCCACGCGTACGAAGTCGCGGGTGCAGCTAGTTATTTAAGACAATGGGATTGTTAATATTACCCGTTAAACTTGTAAGTAATATAAAAAAAATATGTTTTTAGTGAAAAAATATATATTCTTTAATTAATTAATTAATTTTAGTTGGACTTCTTTTTTTACATAGTACAAAGGGCGGCCATAATAGTAGGGGAGCCCAAGAAGGGATTTTGGTATTTACTCGAGCGCGTCAGATTAACAAGGGAGAGGGTACCTCGCATACTGTTAAGGCTCTCCACCAAATATAAACCCTTTCAATAGAGGGGGGGGGGTAACTATGGCAGAAAAGAAAAACAAAATTAAGATGACTTTCGCTTGTGGAAATTGTCAGATTATACTTTTTTCGTAACTATTACATCATTAGCCATTTCCTCCATAACAAAAGAAGATTCAGACGCGCTCGAGAATGTCAAGACAACATTTTCTTTGCAACTTTATGACCCTCCCATTCCCATACGCTACACTTGAATAGTCAGTTTTTCTAAATTTTAGCTGGGAATTAACCCACCATACCCTTCTCTAACGCGATTCAGTGTTTCCATGTTACTGATTTTTTTTTAAATTTTTTATCTGTAAATTTTTCTCCACCATTGAAATGAAAAACATTAGGTATATAACATCTTATTTTTTTCTATAATTTAGTCTACAAAATCCAATAGGTCCCTACGACGCTCGAGTAAATACCCATTTGGTATCTTGGGCTCCCCTACTATAATGCTACATGCATTATCTTTCAGTTAACTAATATAGTAGAGGAGACAGTGGGAGATCGTCCTTCACCGATCTGATAACCAGATGAGACGTATATTTTATCAAATATTATTTACAAACAAATATGCCTATGATTACTTGCCTATCCAAAAGTGCTCATGGCTATTTTTAATTAAATTAATCTTTTTTTCTTCATCACTTTCATACTTTTGATAACCAAATGAAATTTATTTCACTGATAATTTTTAACACAAAGAATATACCTAAGTAGGCTTGCCTACTCATTTCTGGCACTTTTTACTCTTTCTACTCATTTACCTGGCAAGCAGGTGTGAACAGGTAAGTCAATATAGGTGACTCCATCGATCTGCTAGTTATATCAAAGTTATATCAAATTTTAGATTATTTTATTACAAAATCAGTCACATATACTTGCTTGCAAAAAATCGTACTCAAAGTACTCTTGCCAAGCCAAAAATTTGCCATGAGCACTTTTGGATAGGCATATAATTATAGGCATATTTGTTTATAAATAATATTTGATAAAATATACATCTCATCTGGTTAACAGATCGGTGAAGGGCGATCTCCCACCGGCTCTTAGACCAATATAATTAACTGAAACATATTATTAAATAATTCTGATCTCAACTCCTGATCGGGTTCGGTTCCTGGGTCGGGCAATTCTAAAATGTGTTTTTTCAGTTTTCTGATAAAAACAACCTTGCCCGGGATTGGAAAGTGCCTGGTTGGCGATAGGCTTACAGGCGATAGGGTACACTTGTTGTGCCTCTGCCTACCTCTTCGGGGATATGGGTGTGAAGATACTTCTGATCTCTGATGTAAGCCAATAATTTGTGTTATGATTGCAAGTTACTAGATTCCTTCCTCCTTCGATAAGAAAGATTGCCCTTATCAACAACGGTTGTCTGATGATACCTCACCTTTGTTTACTACGAATTTGGGACCTATTTGCTCTTTTTTCTTATTTACAAGATGTAGGTATGTTTGGTCACAATAAAGATCTATTCTTGTCACAACATAATATTATGTTTATGTTTCATAATTTGAGTATAAAAAATAAACATAATATTTGCTTATTTTTCAATGGATTGGGCCCGGACTGTTAATTACCTAATTGGGTGTTTAGTTAATGTTTTACAAGGGAATAAGAAAACTGAGTATTCGAATACCTTTATATTTGTGAGTATTGCGTAAAAACTATTAGTTTATTCGATAAGTTTCCCGTAAAGTAGACTATGTGATACATCATGTCGGTTTTATATGATGGTGTTTTTAAATGTAGGGGTTGTCGAATTCATCCATTACCTCAAATATCGATCGTTCCAGTGGTAAGTTACTTTTAAATTTATTCTCGGATATGACTGTATTTGACTGCTCGTGGTTTTGACTACGTAGTCGATGGGCCTGGGGTTCGATTCCCGACAGGGATAAGCATTTATGTGATGAGCATAATTTTTTATATTTTTTTATTGGTATTTTTGTTGAATATATTTCAGTATTAATATATGTATTTCTATGTACTAATATTGTTGACTAAGACTGATATCACAAGCAAATAATTTGCTTACTTTAAATTATGTAATTTGTCCAGGGATTTTTATATTTACTAGCGATCGCCCTCTGGTTGAAATTCGACCAAAGACTAAACAATAAAATCTCTTTTAAGTTAATAATAATATACACACATATATTCTATTATGTATATGCCTAAAGTCTGTTGTCAAGACTTTAGCCATATACATAATAGAATATATGTGTGTATATTATCACGTAAGTATCTCAAATGAATGTAATGTATTTAATATTTAATGACTTATGCATGTGGCATTAGATCTCGCCACTAGATAGCAACGCACCATTAACACCTTTGGTGTCTATAGACGATTGTTGACTCTTTCCATCAGGATAGGCTCTCTTTCAGACTTTCAGAACACCCAAACCCAGAAATACAAACATCTATGCTCATCACACAAATTTTTGTCTCTGACGGGAATCGAAACCGAGCTTCCTCTATTCCTAATTAGGTTCGCTAACCACTCGATCATCGGGGCGATCAAAATATAAGTAAATACATAATACAGTTTACCCTTATGTTTGACCGAAACATTTTCTCTTCTTAAAAGACTTTTCTTAGGTAGCTTATAAAAGGCGAATAAAAAGCCAAAATCTCACATGCGACTGGAAAGTGAAACTTCTAGGTTCCACTTTTCAGTTGCATTAACATCGGCGATTGTCACTGTCATGCAATGGTTCCGGGATCAAGGTATCTGGTAAACTAATTTGTTTGTTTGATAAGTAACTAGGTATTTTCACGCCTGTAATCCCGAAAAGGTAAGCGGAGGTACAACAAGTGCATCCACGATTAGCCGTAGATACTTAGTCCTACAATGCGATGGGTTGCAAGCCTATCGCCAACCAACCATTTACTCAATCTCGGGTAACGTTATTTTAATAAAAAAACTGGAACAACAATTTTGAATTGCCCGGAACGGGAATCGAACCCGGTACCTCATGTGGTCAATGCCGACAGTGGACCACTAAACCACAGAGGCAACTTTTTAGAGATTCGAGTGTTTGTTTGATATCTTATACATATTATATTATACGGATATGTTTGAAAAAGTTCTTTACAATTCATAGAATAGCAAAAAAACTGATAATTCTCCTGATGGAAAGATGCTAAAGTCTCGCTCGGGTATATGGTATCACCGCCTTGCCTATTCCTGCTACAATGCCTGCCTGACAGGTCGTAAAAAGCGACCGCTTGGCTATACGTGTCATTAGCATCGTGACTACCAGGTAATTGAGTCCCGCAACGTCTTACCCGGGTATTTGGTACCACCGCCTTATGTATTCCTGCCGCAATAGCGTCGATGGTTGTCATTGTCGTTGTCATTGTCATGTCGATGCATCATTGATTGATTGATTGATCAATTCTTCGAAAGGGGCCTGGACTCTCACGGCGAAATTTTTTTTTATATCATAAGATGGTAAATAAGCAGATGGGTCTCCTGGTGGAAAGAGTCAACCATCGCCTATAGACACCAAAGATGTTAATAGTGCGTTGCTATCTTGTGGCGAGGTCTAATGCCACATGCATAAGTTAACCGGCTACCTTAACCTCTAAACCGGAACACGACAGCGACAATCACTGACGCTATTGCGGCAGGAATAGGTAAGGCGGTGGTACCAGACCCGGGCGACACAATGCAGAACTCTACCACCTAGTAGCCACGATGGTAGTGACTCGATAGCCAATCTGTCGCCTTATACGACCTGCCTGGCAGAACGGCAGTTGGCCTATTCTTCAAAGGAGGCCGGGACCAACACGGCGAAAAAACTTATTGCATTTAAAGGTCACAAAACCAATTTTACCAATCGGCACTTGAATAATTTTGTTTTAACGTAGAAAGAATATTTTTTCATTCGATTGTACAAAAATCTATTGTTTGCTGCTTTTTTTAATAATTCGAACCCAAACAACTGACAAAAATATAGTATTGGCCGCCGCCGGACATTACATCTGGCGGTGGCGTTTTCATCCGATTTGCCAAAAGGAAAATGTTATCAATTCGACTTTATGTTTTTATTTTTGTTACTTTAGAATTCGTTTATTTATGAACCGATTTTGAATATTCTTCCAAATCCATTTTAATTCGGTTAAAATCTTATGAAAATTACAGCAAAAGGTATGTCGGTTACTTCAGTTTTACTAGGTTTTAAAAATTCTTAAATGTGTAGGCATTGTTTTAGTAACTTTGTGGCATATTTTCCAGAATTCGTCAGTGGTATTACGTTGTTATCAAGGCAGTGAGGTTTGCGGTTGCATCGCTTGCCAGGCATTACTTTGCCACGTAAGTTATATATATTTTTTGATTATAAAAATATTAATAATGCAAATAATTAAATAAATGCAGAATTAAAGTGGTCAAAGTGAGAGCGTTACGCGGATCGCGTTTATTTCGAAAGAGAATGGGTTTGACAGACAGTACCTATTGGTTTAAAAATGAGAAAAAGTATGCTCAGTTGGTTCAGACATGTTTAAAGAATGACAGATGAACGATACGAATAAAACAAATATACAATGCAAATGTGAAAGGTGAGTCCCCGAAACTAGCGTGTTTGCATGAAAAAAGTTATAAATGTTGAAAGAGCAAGGCAAGTGATATATGGCACTTAAATCACCCTTTTTTATAAATGATAGCAAACAAGCAGATGGATCTCCTGATGGAAGAGTCAACTATCGCCTATAGTCAGCAAAGATGTTAATGGTGCGTTGTTATCTTGTGGCGAGGTCTAATGCCATATGCATAAGATTACCTTTTCCTCCAAACCGGAACACGACAGTAATAAGCACCCGGTTATAAGCAGTAATAAGCATCCGGTTGGAAGGATAAGGTAGCCGGTAAACTTATGCAAGAGACATTATCATCCTACCTCAAGGGTAGCACGTTTAACATAAAAACACTATTAACATGTTTGTTGTCTATAGGTGATTGTTGTCTCTTTTCATCAGGAAAGCTATCTGCTTGTTTGCTATCTTATTATATAAAAACATTCTCTATTACGTTTGCACAAGGCTTAAAATATTTTTATAATTTTAAACTAGTATTGTAAAGTTTCATAGACATCCATCGATCCAGACTTTTATAAAACTAAAAGGTTTATACATTTCTAGGATTACGCTGCAAATTCTTCATATTGCATAAAAACCAATCACAGCAGTATAATGCCTGATTTGAGAAGAATCCGAGCCAGATATAGCCGTAAGTAAATTAATTTTGTACGAAAATTAAATAGAATCGTCTTTGTATATTATGCAGAGCTGACGTCTATATATGTAGAGAACGTGTGGTTATAATATTACCTAAGTTTTAAATTTCCCCTAAATTCTTCCAGCCGTTTTTGTGCAAAAAAATTCCAAACACCTATGTATCTAAACTTTTAACCATACAAAACTTTGCATTTACATTTTAAGTGTGACGTGCGCTTGAGTATTTTCGTTTCGTTTTAAATCATAAGACAACAAACAAGCTGATTGATAGCTCTCGTGATGGACAAATAAAACCATGGCATATAGATACCAGAGGGATAGAAGGAAGCAGGGATAGAATGTCAAATGCATAAATTTATTGGCTACGTTTTTTATTTTTTTTACTACGTTTTTTATTGGCTAGGTTATGATTAGCCTAGCAGTAAGGCAGTTGATCTATTGGTCGAAAGGGGTCCACATCAATACTAAGAAAACAGGATTAAGTACATTTAATGTAATAATTAGTATTTATAATTTTCATTTCATTAAGTAATGACTGTGCACGGTATTAATAACACAGGTCAACAACCTAAAAACATTTTCGATAATTTTAACTAATTCCTACGTAATTTGGTATACTGATAAAGAAAAAAATAAAAAAGAGGATGCATCACCCACCAATTTATTATATTTCATTATTAAGAAAAAAAATATTATGTACCAATATGTGTAATATACATTTTTAACTACTTTAATATTTTGAAGTTGGCAACATTATTTTAATGTGGTGAGGTTGGCAACGAAATAAAATGTTCTGAGATTGGTAATTCTAATAAATTTTATCGCCCTTTAATTTTTTTCACTAACTATAACCTAAATTAGTGTAAATATAATTACAATTTGCTGTGTGTGTTTTATTAAAAATTAAAATGATAAAAAGTGACTGTAAAAATCTCATAACGCTTTTTGTTATATTTATGGTAATTTTGTAATTAAAAAACATCAAAAAAATATTACTGACTTTGTAAAAAAAGTTTACATATCAAAATAGGGAAAAATAGGGAAAACTTCTTGCCAAAGCAAGAAGTTTTCCCTATTTTTTACAGTAAGTAAAGTTTTTATGTCATATTGCAAAAGAATGACGGATAATAAAAATATTGCTATGGAATACGGTTTCAGAATTAAAAATGCATAAGATTTAGGTAAAATTGTTTAAAAAGTTTTCACACATATTTATTTTGTTGGCCTGTGTAATTTTTCATTTTACTCTGCTTCAGTTATGATGTTTATCTTTCTTTACTTAATATAAAACAAACTTGCTCCCGCTATATGTTCGCTTATATCTTTTAAATCACGTAACGAATTTTAATGCAGTTTTCATCAATAGACTGACATTTAAGAAGAAGGTTTATAAGTATAATACATGCACATTATAAAAGAGAAAAGCCGAGAATTTTGAAGATTTGTCATAAAAATATTTTCGTGCTCTTACATTGTACCTCTTGCGAAGCCGGGGCGTGTCGTTAGTAGCTTACAATAGTGTTATGTTAGGGCGTGTTTTTAAATGTTCATTTTAATTTTTCAAAAAAGCTTTTTAATGTTGCTTTTTCTTCTCTGAGACATAAAATAAATCAAAACAATCAACATTTTAATCTGTGTAGAAAAACGCAATTTTTTTTTTAGAAAATGAAAGATATTAAGTTATTAGATATTAACTTAGATATGAATTACAATGCTGCGTCAAAAACTTTAAACCGCCCACGCCATACTGAAAAAGCTGGAAAAATCACTAATTTTGAATAATGCCACTTTTGTTTTCAAGATGCGAATTTTTTTCTATGCTAAACTCACGTGCAATCGGTGCACGTTTCCAACAATCTGTCGTTTCGACTAATTTTGGACCTACATGAAGTTTAGTTGGATGGAGTTCGCCGCCGCGCAATGATGATATACTTACTACATCGATTGAACGTGCGATTAGCCAAAGCGTTGGTGCTTAGGCGTCATTGATATAAAAAACCCAAGAAAAAGAAACACAGTCCTGAACAAAACTGACACTCAGTAGTGTCCCTAATTTCATTTAAATAGTTATAGATATGGCAAAAACATATGTCTTTGCATATCCAACCTTAAGCGCAAGATTTATAGTTGTTTTTACAAAGCAATGTACGAAAAGAAATAAAATTGACAGTGTCACGACCGACGCGAAACTATTTGAAATGAACGCACAATTTAAAATTGTGTGGTCATTTTTGGAGGACGTTTTTGAGACATTGATTGTGTATCTTGAGTTTTTTATATCAATGTTAGACGTATTAGCCTCGTGAAAGTTTTAATAATAAAATATGTAAACGTTTATATGTCTTATCTTTTAGACTTTGCTGATTTGTTATATCATTGGTTTCAGCTGCTCTACCAAAATCTGCATTATTTTCTTTTAATAAAGACGCTTTGTATGTAAAATACAAGCAGCGTTTATCGTACGTGGAATTATTAATACAAAAAAATACAGACTCCCAAGGATATGTTACACTAGACGACAGCCTCGTCAGTAATTTAATGGAAGTTATAGAGGAATATTTTACAAGGACAATTTAACAGTGTTTAAGTCTATATTTACTTAATATAATCTTAACTTTACTATCATATAAATTTAAAATATATCGTGACAAAAATATTAATGATTTTATTTTTAAACTAATCTATATATATATATATATATATATATATATATATATATATATATATATATATATATATATATATATATATATATATGTATATATATAAATCAATTGCTGTTCGTCAGTCTCGCTAAAACTCGAGAACGACTGAACCGATTTGGCTAATTTTGGTTTTTTGGTTAATTGTTGAAGTCCAGGAAAGGTTTAAAAGGTGAGAAAATATAGAAAAAAATAAGAGTAGGTAAAAAGGCAGAACAAAGTTTGCCGGGTTAGCTAGTCAAATATATTTTTTAGTTTTGATTTATTTGGATAAGTGTGACAGATGACACGAATTGAAGATATTACAAATATAAATGACTACAAAAATATAATTTTTTACTAAGATTAATTATAAAAATACTAGCTGACTCGGCAAACGTTGTTTGTCAGTTTGTTCCGGCTCTCTATGAAACGGTTGGATCGACTTTGATGGTACTTTCACTGACAGATAGCCAATGTAATAAGAGTAATTTAGGCTACTTTTATTTTAGAATTTCTTCCAAGCGAATGCAGTTGCAGGTACAACTAGCACTACTAGCGATAGGCACAACTATTAAAAAAATATTTTTAACCAAAATAAAAATGAGAAGCTAATGCTTCTCAGGTAGATATATGAAGTCGTCGAACTGACGAAAACCATTCATAAAATGGACAAAGTATAACATTAATTGCAGTAACGTCACGTAAGACTCCTTAATTTTTTTATGTCATAATATAGCAAACAATCAGCTTGCTCTCCTGATCGAAAGGGACAATCGTCACCTATAGACACAAGATATTATTGGCGCGTTGCTGTACCTGTGGTGATAATATATATAAATAAATAAGTTTGTCAGCTACCTTATCCTCCAAACCGGAACACGGTGATAAGCTATGACACTGTTGCAGTAGAAATAGGTAACGCCGTGTTATTAGACCCGAGTGAGAACTTGCAGAACTCTACTACCTAGATATAGTATAGAAGATACTAGTGACCGGTATAGCCATTGGTTCGCCTGGTACAAACTGCTTAGCAGAATGTCTGGTGGTTATTCTACATTGTAAATTATGTATTACAAATAAACTCACTTGTACTTCCAGTTCACGAATATTTTTAATTTTTTACTGTTCACATCCAACCGGTTTCGCTTATTAAAGCATCATCAGGGATGTTTTACACATATTTTATAATATCTTTAACATATTTTTTACAATTCAAGTTATATTATTAGCTACTCTTTATAGGTGGGTATTAAAAATATACGTGAACTGGAAGTACAAGTGAGTTCATTTGTAATACATAATTTAAAATGCAGTTTCACCAAGTGCCGACGATAGAAACCATCCAATTCTACATTGTCTTGCACGGGTCTGGTATTCCCGTCTTATCTATTCTTGCCGCAATGCCGTCAGTGTTTGTCACTATCATGCTCTGGTTTGAAAGGTAAGGTATCCGGTAAACTTATGCATGTGGTATTACCAGAGCTCCATACGGAAACCAATCTATCATTAACATCTTTGTTGTCTATGGGAGATGGTTTTCCTTTCCAGACATCTACGGGTTGGCTATCTAATTGATATAAAAAATTGTCAAACAGATGTACATGTAAATGTGGTTAGATATTCATAACATTATAGTTTTGATTGCCCCCGATAAAGCTAACGGGGGTAATCAAAACTGCAACATTACGAAGTTAAATCAAAATTCTCCATAACAGGAACAATAGTATAAAACGAGTTATGAATGCGGAGGAAGAAAAGTCTGCCTAGAACATGATTGAGACTTCGTTCTTATCACAGACCATATTTACTCCGTGGTTCTTATTGTCTATCTCATAAATAGACATGTTGTATCATCATGTTTCATAACAGTTTTATATACAAATATTGAAGTATGATTAATCCTGTGGGTATGCAAAGAAGTCCTTCAGTTGAGGTTTTGAGAGTTATAAAATACGCGTGCAGCCCGCTGCATTATAACAGTTTTTGGCGAATTACGCCGGATCACCTAATTTTTTGGGATAAAAAGTAGAATATGTGCTACTCTAGGTCATCATTTACCTGTGTATCAAATTTCATTTAAATCCGTCAAGTAGTTTTTGCACGATTGAGTAACAAACATTCATCCGTCCAAACATCCAAATTTTCGCATTTATAATGTTAATATCTATGAAAGAAAGAATTTAACCCGACTTCTCAAAAAGGTTTTCATTTTAATGTATCTCAGAAGGTAATGATTTTTAATGTATCTCAGAAGTCAGTACCTAATTAATTAACCAATTTGATTTTTTTTGGGAAGCTGCTTGTTACATTTAGCAAAAATCTGATTCAGAGTTCCAGATATGCAGAAGATTGGCAGTAAATTGCATTTAAGTAATTAATTATTTGATAAAATGTTGTTATTTTCCAACAAAAATATTTTTCATTGGCTATTTTCTGCGACTTCGTTCGCGTGATCTACACACTAATGCCACAGAATAACTAGGTAGATAAAATGTAGCTTATGTTACGCAATGATAATATAGCATTATCGTCTCTGTAGTTTATTGGTCCGGTGTCGGTGTTCAACACATATTGAGTACCTGGCCTCGATACTGGGTCGGGCAACTCAAAATGTGTTTTTTCAGTTTTCAGATAATAGTAACGTTGCCTGAGATTGGATAAGGCTTGCCACCTATCACATTGTGGTGGGACTAAGTATCTCCGGCTAATCGTGGGTAATCCCGCTAAATTTAGGTATTTTAAGCTCAAAGAAACAAAAACTATATACACCTAAGCAATTAGCTAAGATAGTTCAAAAATATTTTGCTATAAATGACAGTAATTACATTTTTGGAAATATGTATCCAAAATATACATATTTCCAAAAAAAAGGATGATCGATTTTGATCTTTCGAATGACATTTTAAGCAATGTTTGAGCTCTAAAATTTTTTCTTAGCTACATAATCTATATCCCAAATAAATCGACTGATTTTGACCCAATGTCCGGTACCTATTTGATGCAGTTTTCTAGAGAGAAAAGCTGATTAAGTAATTATGCTGTTAACAACAAAATGTTAATATTTGAAAAGCTGTAGCTTTTGGAAACTTGATTCGATTTTAATTTTTGAAATTGAATTTAACGTAGTTTTTAAAGTAATAAAATAAAGTACAAGGTAGATAAATGATTGGTTAAAAAATGATAAAATTTTTCGTCAATGATAACTCTTTAATGGATTAAACGATGCAATTTATTATGCATTGCACGCATTTTTTTGGAAAGAGCTAATTAGATGTCATGCTCAATCGGTATATTAACCTGGAAGTTATATTTTAAAGGAAAAATCAAAATCTCTTGGACCGAATTGGTTCAAATTTTCAGGAGTTTTTTCAGATTCTAAGTTGAGCGGAATCCAATCGAATGCCATGAACCAAGTTTCGATCGATCAAACCGTTCAAAAATTATGAAATGTTTACATACACATACATATATACAAACATACTAAAGTTATCGTGAAAATAGTCGGAAAAGATTCTTAGGACTTCAAAACGTGGAGATCTGGTGAAAATCAGTAAATTCCTTAAAACAAAAGTTTGTGCAAGCGCTGTTATTCGTGCCCATATATGAATGCAGTTATAGTATAAATAAAACTTTGTTTAATTAAATACATGTTTATTCATTTAAATATATTATTATCAAATTATTTACAATCATTTTTCAAATCTTTCATTACTAAAATATATCGATTACCCATAAAATATAACGAGCATATTACATAAATAACATTAATGGATTTTTTTGAGATTTGTCTCCTTTCTTTTCGTATTATGGTACAGGTATAATTATGCGTGTCAGAAAAGGTTATTGAGCTCGAGCTACGAGCTAACATTTTTTCGTCCCGACACCAGTCTAAACATATGCATAGGTATGAGTTTTTAATCTGACGACGCCATTTGTATACGGAAAAATTATAAAAATTGAACGCGACATATATAATACGTGAAGTAAAAACTTTTTTAACACAATTAAGCAAACGATGGAATTTTGCACAGTTAAATTTTACATTGCAGAGTACTGCAGACTGTACGAATTTATAACGGTTTTCGGCTCAAAATCACGGATCAAATCTATGGTTTCGACTTTCGATAGGCCGTCCCTTACACGCTGTATATGTATAAATTATTGAGTGAATATTTTTTGCATTATATGTATAAATTCTATTCATTTTAGAAATAATGTAGGTATGTTAATGCCTTTGATATGTAGATTTCGTTTGGGATAAGTTTATTTAGAATAAAACTTTCAGTGGCATTGCAGAGGTCACAGAGAATTTTCTTTATGTTGTTAAAAAGCTTTTCCCCGTGTTGGTCTCGGGCTCCTTTGAAGAATAGACCAACTGCCATTCTGCCAGGCAAGTCGTAAAAGGCGACCGATTGGCTACGCGAGTTACTGCCATAGTGGCTACTAGGTGGTAGAGTTTTGCATTGTCTCGCCAGGGTTTGGTACCACCGCCTTACCTATTTCTGCCGCAATAGTACCAGTGCTTGTCGCTGTCGTGTTTGGAGGGTAATGTAGCCGGTAAACTTATGCATGTGGCATTAGACATCGCTACAAGATAGCAACGCACCATTAACTTCTTTGGTGTCTGTAGGCGATGGTTGACCCTTTCCATCAGGAGACCCATCTGTTTGTTTGCTATCTTATGATATAAAAGAAAGAGATGGCTCTCACGATGGAAAGATAAACCATCGCTTGTACCTAGATACCAAGACGTTAATGGTGTGTTGTCATTCGTATGACGGCATGATAGTGTCACATGTATAAGTCTTCCGGCGGCAGGAATATGCATAGCAGTAGTACCACGTAGGCCCCTCGCCCACGGCGACTTTTTGTAGCGATGCATTAGCGATGCTGTTGCGCATCCACATCGATACAGTCGCGAAGCGGTCGGCACCTGTGTGCACTTGCTTACAAAATCATAATACAGTCTTCCACGATCGCGTTTGCATTGCGCTTTTCTCACGATGCAAACGCAATTCAGTAACGGCACAAAAATACTTGCGAGCGCTACAATTGCAAAATGGACTCCAATGAGGCAACATTATCAGTGACCTTGCCTTTGGTGCTGCTTTTACGTATGCAGCCGAAGTGTAAGTAACGAAAGCAGCGTCAATATTCCGGCACCACCGCGCGTTTGTATCGATACAGTCCCAATGCAGTAGCGCGTTGTCATCGCTACTGTAGCGCGTTGCAAATGCGACTAACACGCGTTAGGAGCACTGCTGTCACGCGTTTAGTAAACGCGCGATAGCAAAAAGCTGCCGCGTGCGAGGGGCCTTACACGGGCGAGACGTTGCGGAACTCTACCACCTAGTAGTTACAATTTTATTGAAATGTGTATATAGCCAATCGTTCGCCTGTTATAAACTGCCTGGCAGAATGACAGATGGTTTATTCTTCAATGAGGGCTTAGACCAACATAGGGAGTCCGTGGAGAGGTGCAAATTAAATTGTTTTTTTCCTTGAGCTATGAATTTCCGCAAAGTAGCGTCATAATCTTTAAGATACTAGTTGTTGCCTGTGACTTGGTTCGCGTGACCTAATACATTTCCTTTTATTTAATCGGGTAAGAAAGCAGCTGTAGTTACTCCCTAATAACGTGGCTTTTTACGAGAGAAAAAAATTAATATATGTTAAAAGGTTTTTTAGTTTATCCATTATGAACACATGTTTCACTTAAAACAACGCTTAATAATAATAAGACTATTTTAAAATATACATACACTAAAATTAATTCTTAAATAGTGTGTAGTTTAAAGAGTAATATATGAAGAAAACTTGCTTGCAGAAGTAGATGAACTTGGAAGCTGACTAGATCCCTCAGGTGGTGCTATACTTGTATATGATGGATAAGAATCTTGAACTTGAGGTAAAGTCCGTAATTGTAATGTGCTGTCATCATACGTCGATGTGCTAGGTAGTACTGTAAGTCCATACGCATCCGTAACTGGAGATTGCAGCAACATACCACCAGGTAAACTATTGTAATATGAATTCCCCGCTGAGTATCGCATCATATCATCGCTTAGTTTAAAGTTGACACCATTTGGAATGTAAGTATCTGAAGGCACATTGGACAATGTACTTGGAGTTATTTGTACTGACTCATCACTGTTGTAACGATAAGCCTCGGCTGAATAAGTGGTTCTACTTGTGGCATTATTCGCATAATATGAGGAATATGATAAGTTTGGTGAATATGCAGGAAGTTCTAATGTACTTTGAGAACTTTTAGCTATAGATTTTAATGGTGATATTGAAGTATATTCAGGTGGACGTGATACGTTTTCATTCGGCGTTATAAATATCTTATGATGAGTAGCATGACCATCTGATAATAATCGTCTATGGCGATCATGACCTCCGCAACTGCGTCCATGACTCATTTTAAGATCTTGACTTGAGGAAAGCTCCTTAGAATTTGGAGAACTGTCATCAATAGAAGACGATGGTTTATTATTCTTATTATCTTTTTTGTACTTCATACGTCTATTTTGAAACCATATTTTTATCTGACGCTCTGAGAGTTGAAGATAATTCGCAAGTTCAATGCGTCTTGGTCTACACAGATATCTATTTTGGTGGAATTCATTTTCTAATTCAACTAACTGTGAGCTAGTGTATGCAGTTCGTGCCCTCTTTGTAAATGATTTTCGATAAGATGGTGATTCATCCATATCTGAAATGTTAAAATTACAAATAGTCAGATGTTTTGTGATTTTTGATGTCAACACATTTGAATAAAGAAATAATCTCAAATTAAGATGAAAGGTTTTACGAAACATTTATCAGTCATTCAGTTATTGTTTTACCATAAATACTCGCAAATGTTTTTAAACGATAGGATATTTTAGCATGTTTTCTTTTATGTATTTATCATAAAATACTTATCATTTTATTTAAATAAATAAATAAAAATAATTTATCATTTTATTAGTTTTCTAATATGGTTTTGCCACCAATGTTCGCCGTGTTGGTCCCGGCCTCCTTTGTAGAATAGGCCAACTGCCGTTCTGCCAGGCAGGTCGTAAAAGGCGACCGAATGGCTATCGAGTCACTGCCATCGTGGCTACTAGGTGGTAGAGTTGTGCATTGTCTCGCCCGGGTCAGGTACCACCGCCTTGCCTATTCCTGCCGCAATAGCGTCAGTGCTTGTCGCTGTCGTGTTCCGGTTTGGAGGGTAAGGTAGCCGGTAAACTTATGCATGTGGCATTAGACCTCGCCACAAGATAGCAACGCACCATTAACATCTTTGGTGTCTATAGGCGATGGTTGACTCTTTCCATCAGGAGACCCATCTGCTTGTTTGCTATCTTATGATATAAAAAAAAAAAAAAATTAGGTGACTGTCGATGTTCAGTTACAACCTATTCCTACAAACAATAAAGACGCTAATAATGCGTTTCTATCCAGCTTGCAAGGAGCAGTGAACACCTTGCTGCTTGAAAGTCTGATCCAAACTGAAACACGTTAGCAATAACCACCCATGTTATAATCACAGGAATAGGTAGGCTGTGATACCCACACAGGCCAGGCGTTACCGAACTATATAATAATGTAAAACCCTAGAACTCACAATGGTAATGATGCACGTACTATAAGCATTGCTCGCATTTTAAGAGTCAGGCAACAAGAAGAAAGAAGGAAGTTTCTTTATTAAGGAGTCAGTCCAATACGTGGAATAAAATAGTGCATTTTAAGCTTATTAACTCTTTACACATGTATTTTCTCCCTTCAGGTCTAAGTAAAAATATACCTATGTATGTTGTCAACTGGCATCATCGTTGTCGATTGATTAGATTGTCCATTAAATAGCAAAAAAATTTTTGTCCTAGCTTTATATTATAAACATAACATTAAAAAACCGGATAAGTGCGAGTCGTATACGTACGATAGGTTCCGTACCATTATTTATAAAAAACGGAAAAAATCACGTTTGTATGGGAGCCTTGCTTTTTTTTTATATCATAAGATAGCAAACAAGCAGATGGGTCTCCTGATGGAAAGAGTCAACCATCGCCTATAGACACCAAAGATGTTAATGGTGCGTTGCTATCTTGTGGCGAGGTCTAATGCCACATGCATAAGTTTACCGGCTACCTTACCCTCCAAACCGGAACACGACAGCGACAAGTACTGACGCTATTGCGGCAGGAATAGGTAAGGCGGTGGTACCAGACCCGGGCGAGACAATGCAGAACTCTACCACCTAGTAGGCACGATGGTAGTGACTCGATAGCCATCGGTCGCCTTTTACGACCTGCCTGGCAGAACGGCAGTTGGCCTATTCTACAAAGGAGGCCGGGACCAACACGGCGGAAATATTTATTTTATTGCTTAAATATTTATTTTATTCTGTTGTTATAACGACAATAGAAATACATCATTTGTAAAAAATTCAACTATTTAGCTATCACGGTTCATGAAATACAGACGGACAGACGGTCGGAGATTGGAATCTTGATAATAGGGTTCCATTTTTAGCCTTTGGTACGGAACCCTGAAAATTTACTTGGTTGTCATGTTTGTACCTACTATATTTGGTACCTTTACAGGAGATTATGTAAACAAAAGTACCATAGCTAGCGATTTGAATTCTAATGTCCAGTTATCCTAGAATAATTATATTCAGTGATCGGAATAGATAGCGCAATTTGCCGGGAATACGTGAAGTAATACTAGTATTTATATGCAAAAAAATATACGTCACACAATAAATATCCCTTGCCAACTAAACGAGTTGATCTAATCCCAAACTAAGTAAATTATTTGCTTGTGAAATGGGTCTTAGTCAATAATATCAATACATAGGAATAAATATATAGGTATCGAAATATATATAATAAACATCCAAACCCAGAAATACAAACATCTATGCTCATCACACAAATGTTTGTCCCTGTCGGGAATCGAACTAGTGCACCATCGATTGCGTAGTCAGGATCAGTAACCACTCGACCAACGACGGGGCAGTCAAATTCTGGAAAACTGTGCTACCTATTCCGATCTATGCCTATTACTTAGGTATTCTTATCCCCGTGTTGGTTCCGGTAAACTTATGCATGTGGCATTGCAATCCCGCCACGCGGATAGTAACGCACCATTAAGATCTTTAGCGTCTATAAGCGATGGTTTCTCTTTCCATTAGGAGAGCCATCTCCTTGTTTGCTATCTTATGATATTAAAATAAAACTTAAGATTTGCCTTAATAATCTCAAATTAAGATGAAAGGTTTTACGAAACATTTACCAGTCATTCAGTTATTGTTTTACCATAAATACTCGCAAATGTTTTTAAACGATAGGATATTTTAGCATGTTTTCTAATATGGTTTTGCCACCAATTACGTGACTGTCGATGTTCAGCTACAACCTATTCCTACAAACAATAAAGACGCTAATAATGCGTTTCTATCCAGCTTGCAAGGAGCAGTGAACACCTTGCTGCTTGAAAATCTGATCCAAACTGAAACACGATAGCAATAACCACCCATGTTATAGACACAGGAATAGGTAAGCTGTGATACCAACACAGGCCAGGCGTTACCGAACTATATAATAATGTAAAACCCTAGAACTCACAATGGTAATGATGTACGTACTATAGGCATTGCTCGCATTTTAAGAGTCAGGCAACAAGAAGAAAGAAGGAAGTTTCTTTATTAAGGAGTCAGACCAATACGTGGAATAAAATAGTGCATTTTAAGCTTATTAACTGTGGCATTATATTAAATAACATGTGGCATTGCAATCCCGCCACGCGGATAGTAACGCACCATTAAGATCTTTAGCGTCTATAAGCGATGGTTTCTCTTTCCATTAGGAGAGCCATCTCCTTGTTTGCTATCTTATGATATTAAAATAAAACTTAAGATTTGCCTCGTACGTTATTCCACTACTGGGCTTTGCTTTGACCGAAAAGACACAGACCCTGTTGTATTTTTTAAGACGAATTAGAAGTCATCATGACAAGAATTATGTTGAAGTTTGACCATAAACTAAACAATAAAATCTCTTAAGTTTGGCAACAGATCGTCATATGAATAGCCCGCCGAAATGTAAATATTAACCGTGCTTTTCATAGTCCACCGTTTGCGTAATCTGTATATATAAAAATCAAATACTGTTCATTAGTTTCGCTAAAATTCGAGAACGGTTGAACCGTTTGGCTAATTTTGATTTTGAATTAATTGTTGAAGTCCAGGGAAGGTTTAAAAGGTGAGAAAATATTAAAAAAAATAAGAGTAGTTAAAAAGGCAGAACAACGTTTGCCGGGTCAGCTAGTCTTATATATTAATACGTGAAGGGAAAACTTTGGACTACTTTTTAAGACAATTGCGCGAACGGTGGAGTATGAAAATTGGCACAGTTAAAGTTTATGAGTACATTGCGGAGGACTGCAGAAATCTAATATTTTAAAATAAAATGCGTTATAAATACATTAAATTAATAAAATAAACAATACACACACTACATTAATGTGACGTACATGATATACACACACGGATACGAGACTATTTTCTTTACGGTTAAAGTTTGTTTTCAAACTTAAAAGATTTTATTGTTGCAAATAGAAAACAAATTTGTAAAATGAAGTATTTAAATAAATAAATAATTAGTTAAAAGTGATTTTCAAAGAGAAAATTTAGAGTCTATAACTACATTCACGTCTTATGTACAAAATAAATTATTCTATTTAAACATTACTTTTATATAAATTATTCATATATTATATAAACAGAATATATATAACTTATCTATATATTATATTAATAGAATATGTTTGTTATGAACAAATTTGAAAACAACTAGACCAATAAAAATTCGGACCAAAACACGTATATAGAAAGCTATAACATGCTACATTACAATAATTTATAATATTGCGGATGGATGACTTACAAAACATGTCGCGGAAAATAGCAAATTCCTTTAATTCACTTTTAAGTTAAGGATTTCTGCAAAAATAACGCCTGAATTAATAATAATAAATAATAAATAATCACGGGACAAATTACACTTATTGATCTAGCCCCAAAGTAAGCAAATTATTTGCTTGTGTTATGGGTGTTAGTCAACGATACTAATACATAGAAATACATATATAAATACTGCAATATCTATACAAATAAATAAAATTGGAGTGTCTGTTTGTAATATTAAAATAATCGGTTTTAACTAAATACATATGGATGTACACACGTTACACGTACCAAAATCACACATTTTACGATTTTTGTCTGTCTGTCTGTCTGTCCGTCTGTCTGTCTGTTTGTTTCGGCTAATCTCTGGAACGGCTGAACCAATTTTGACCGGACTTTCACTGTTAGATAGTTGATGTAATAAGGAGTAACTTAGGCTACTTTTAAAAAAAAATTCACGCGGACGAATTCGCGGGCACAGCTAGTATTTAATAAACACCCAAACCCGGAAATACAAACATTTATGCTCATCACACGAATGCTTGTCCCCGTCGGGGATCGAACTAGAGCCCCGTCGATTACGTAGTCAGGGTCGCTAACCACTCAACCAACAAGGCGGCCAAAATTAACTATTTGTAAAATTAAAAATGTAAATTATATTTTAATACCAAAGTTTAGTAGGTACAATTTAGAAGGTGCTTATTTTTAAACAAAACAAATATAACTTATGGCAGCTACTTTGTAAATGCTACTACTACTACTGCTGAATTAGAAAATCACAAACCAAATTGAATATGAATATAATATAATGAAAATATAATATAATGAAAAAGAAAAATGATATTCATTTCGCAGTAAGCTGAAAACTTATTTTATTTGTTTAAGGTAAGTGCCATTATCATATATGTTGTTATAACTATAAAGTAATTTTGATCCATGAAAAAAAAATTACCGTTTGTCAATGAAGGTGATGCGCCAATAACTTGTCTGCTTAAACTAGTACCGGGTTTTTCAATCCACGAAGAATCCTGAAGTAGAATACATATCCATATTAATTCATTTTCATAAACAGCAATATCACTAACCTTTTTGTATCAGAATAAAATAAAATCAATCTGTTTCATGGTTATTAATATCAATTAGAAAATTAAATTGTCATTAAGGATCCGGTTGTTCTGCGGTCTAATATGTGCATGTTATTTTTTAATAACTACAATCTTACTTCCCAAGATATAAGGTACAAAATCGTTCAATTACCTGAGCGGAAAAACTAGATTCGCTTACGTCGTTTATGTCTCTTTCGGAATCTTCAACATCGTTGCCTAAACTGTTTCTTTGGTGACATCGTATTGCTTCATTAGGTGAGTAGTTCCTGTCATAAATAATCTGATTTTCCAATTGCGTGTTATTGATTGTGAAATTTTCTTCACTTTTGCATTCTTCCTGTACCGTTTCACTTGCACCTGTTGCGTAACTATTAACGCAATGATTGGTAATGCTTCCATAATGCGGGATTTGATAAATATATCTTGAGTCGAAATTATCTTGTATAGTAGCAGTGTTATAAGACTGTTGGAGTCCAAGGATATCTTGAATACTAAATCCAGTTGAATCTCTCGAATTGTAGTCTTGTACAAATCCAGCTATATTCGAACTCACTTCTACTTTATTTTCATTAAATGGTCTCTCAAGACCTATATATCGAGCACCTTCAGATAGGATATCTTCCACGTTGTGAGAAGTTAAAGGATTCACTTTATAAAAACATTTTTGTGCTTCTAGTGTATTGGAATTATACTGAATTGTATCTGTGGATACATCAGATGATAAAGAACTTCTTGAATCTTCGTTTGATTGGGAACTTCGAGGTGATGATATGGAAGTCATTGATGTTAGAAAATTGTGAATTAAGAATATTTTATTAGGTCAAAACCGATTAAAATTTCAATTCACTAAGACGACCGCGTCGTTAAAGAATTGTTTACTAAATGCTTTTTTTCACCTGAATGTCGTTAATTTGGTAATGACTTTTTACATTTGTGTGTTACATTTTGAGTAGTCCGATTTCTTTGTGTGCTAACGATAAGGTAGACATACCGAGTTTCTGATAGTAAACGGACACAAGATAATAGGTTAAAATCATTCGGTAGCTAAAACGGTTATCAGTACTGCTATACAGAGCTCCCTACTTACAAGCTTTTACGTGATAATGAAATACTATTTGTGTCATGCGGTTTTTAAGCTTGCTTTTTTTTTGAGATGGTATGGTTCTAACATGTTTAAATGTTGGACATCTTTATCTTATTTCAAATTTATAATTTAAAGGTCTTTATTAATATTATAGACCAAAATGAAACAGCGTCAATCACAGATTTATAAAAACTTTGTGTTGATATATAAAACTTTAGTATACAGTATGTAAAAATTTAGTATTTATTAGTTTTACTAGTATATGTCGGTTTTGCTCGAAAGATATATAGGATTATGTCATATATTTTCCCCCATGTTGGTTCTGGGCTCCTTGGAAGAATAGACCAACTGCTGTTCTGCAAGGTAGGTCGTAAAAGGCGACCGATTGGCTATGCGAGTCACCAACATCCTGGCTACTAGGTGGTAGAGTTCTGCATTGTCTCGCCAGGGTCTGGTACCACCGCCTTAACTATTCCTGTCGCAATAGCGTCAGTTCTTGTCACTGTCGTGTTCTGGTTTGGAGGGGAAGGTAGCCGGTAAATTTATGCATGTGGCATTAGACTTCGCCACAAGATAGCAATGCATCATTAACACCTTTGGTGTCTATAAGCGATGGTTGACTCTTTCCATCAGGAGACCCATCTGCTTGTTTGTTATTTTATGTTATAAAAAAAAAGTATTACCCGACTGCCTGTGTGAAAGTTTGTTGAAAGCAAAAATACAGAGGACGAACAAAAATAATATGGTCTACAACATACGCAGTCTTGTAATCTTTTTTTAATAATAAATATTCATGGGACAAATTACACTTACTGATCTAACCCCAAAGTAAGTAAATTATTTGCTTGTGTTATGGGTGTTAGTTAACGATACTAATACATAGAAATACATATATAAATACTAGAATGTATTTAATAAACACCCAAACCCGGAAATACAAGCATTTATGCTCCTCACACAAATGATTGTCCCCGTCGGGGATCGTATCCGAGCCCCGTTGATTGCGTAGTCAGGGTCGCTAACCACTCGACCAACGGGGCGGTTAACTTAAGTATGGCTTTGTCTCTTACTCGAAAATACCCATTTGAGGCAAGAAAATGATCCTTCAACTTCTACCGACGTACTGTCAAAAAGTTCATAATTAAAATCAATGTCAATAATATATTGTTTTAATTATCTATTTTGTTATTTAAGTAAAAAAAGAAAACCAAATTTATTTAATTATAATTACCCCATCCTTAAAATCAGTTGCCACCAATATGCTACATAGATAACGAGGTTTAATATTGCATTTTTTATACTTTAATGATTATCGCTTGTTATTTGCGATAAACGAGACCAACAGCTTTGCGTGATTTTCTGAGGCATTCTCGTCTTAACACCCCAATACCAACCTGCAACTGTTGCAGACATTTACTTGCGATAACTAACTTTACATTCTCTTCGAGACACCGACAATTTTAAGATCCGATTAGAAGTATTGTTTTATATCGAGTTACTAGTTGACCCAAGTAGATTCACATTGCATCATCTCACATCTGCGTCAGAAACTGCGTCATCAGTATAAGAAACAGTCCAACCCCGTGTTGTGGTACACTCGTGACTCGGGCTTGGTACACCGCCTTGCCTGGTTGGTCGCAGCAGCGCTTGCGAAAAAAGTAGTGCATATTAATGTTGTGTTCTATTTTAAAGGGTAAGAGAGCTGGTAAATGCAACTGCTATCCATTCCGCCAAACGAGAACAGCAAATCTTAATTGTCTGTAAGCGATGGTAATTTATTTCAATTCGGAGAGCCATCTGTTTGCTATCTATATTGGATTAATTTTAATAACTTGTAACACCCATATTCTTACTAATAAACATTTTTATTTCATTTCATATAATAGAACTAACTGTTGCCTCGGGTAAAAAAGTGGATTAAATACGTTACAATAGTAACTATTGTATAATCTTTGACGTTATTTATTAGTTATAGGGATAATAATGATAACTTTTTGGGTTGTTGTTGTCGGGTAAAAATATAGCCTTCCACATGACTGTGGCTATCACACACAATTTTTTATTTTTAAATCTGACTGGTACATCCAGATCTCTGAATGTACCAGTCAGAAGTTTGTTTGTTATGTGGAACGCGCTAATCTTAGCGCGTTCAACCAAACAAACAAACAAACTCTTCAGCTTTAAAATATTAGTATAGATATAACTAGCCCATAAAATATACGTAATATTATACATTTGATGTTAATTATTTAAATCAATCTTGAATCTAGTATAAGTTACTAATAATAAAATATAAGTAATCCCCATGGTCTAGCTGGGTTTAGCTTATTCAGCTCAAATCATGAGGTCCCGGGTTTTATCCCCGGGTCGGGCAAAAGTGTTATTTAGGTTTTTTCGAGGTTTTTCTCGAAAATAAAAAAATTCAGTAGCAGCTCGGAGTCTGGTGGGTGCGATGTTGCCTCTCCCGTTATCGCTAGAAATAAACGATAATCGTTATCAGGTCGATAAAATGAGGCTACACGGATCACCACTCATCTCGCCAATATGACAAACCAGTAAATCGTGGTGAATCGGAAAGTCTATAAGCCTTCGGTTTACTCTGCCTATCCCGCAAGGGAAACAGGCGTGATGATACTGAATATGACCAGCCATCGCTAGACGATGTGTAGCCGTATCCAGTGGTGCATCATTGGAAAGTCCAAGCGGTAATTTGATGCCGTTCGAACTGGTTCGCAACCTCTGCAGCAGAAAGGCATTACTATGTAATGTAATGTAGCTTTTCATAGATTCAGAAGTAAAAATTTTTAAAATCGGTTTAATAGTTTTATTATAAATAATCGATATCTATACATACATATGAATCGCGACTTCATCTGCGTCATGCGTGGAAAAATTTTAGAAAAATTTCCACGCATGACGCACATGAAGTCGCGAGCGCAGTTAGTCTACACTTATACTACGAAGAGGAAGTAATGATTTTAGGTCACGCGAACTAAGTCACAGATAACATCTAGCAGGTAAATAAAACATTTGTGGTTATGTTATTATGTTGTAGTGACGAATCTTTTACACAAGTTACAATGTAGATCACCCGTTACCGCATTCTTATTTGATAATTCATACTCATTATGACTACAATATTACTTTGTTATATATATATTTTTACTTTGAGTATATATTTTTAACGCTATCCGTCTGAAAAATTCGTTTGCCGTTCATTTGCCGCCCGCCTGAAAGGTCATTACTATTATACATTACCTAAAAGTAACTCAACCTATTGTTTTTTTTTTTGGTTTTTCATCATACCTTGAACAAGTTTTGCAAAGAGTTTTTAAAATCTACCCACATATTAAAAAATTGCACCCATGCGAGTAGCTAGTTGTAGCAAAAAAAATCTTAGTAAATAGTCATCGAAGATGTTTGCTAGAGTTCTGCAATGTCCCGCCCGAGCTGCTACAAAAGAGCTGTCTACTGATTTATGCCGCAAAAGCGTCAATGCTTTTTACATTCGTATTACAGTTTTGAGGGTAAGGTATCCGGCAGTACCATCCCATCCCATGATATGGGATCCCAACATATTTTGTGTCTATCGAAGATGGTTGTTACTTTCTTTTAGGAGTGCAAGTAAGTAAGTTAAGTGATAAACAAGTAAATAACTTGTTTATTTATCAGTAATTAAAATTTTCATAGATTGATTTTTATTTTAGGTATTTAGATAGAATATTATACATATATATCTATCTACACGTTATTGTACCATTTAATTATGATTTACCACGACGTACTTATATGAAATGTGTTTCCCATTTTTTTTTAGAAAATTACCCCAGTATGAAACCGGCAGTACTGATTAATCGGACTAAAAAATCCATTTTCATATATAATTGTACTTGTAGAACAAAAATTGCTCATGAAACGTGTTCTTGCTATTATTATAAGATTTTTCTAGAAGATTGCGACAAAATTTTTTCATTACGAACCGGCATACTGTTTAATTTTCCTTCAGCTCGTTCTCCTGTGATTATTAAATTGACACTATCTTAATTGTCATCCAAGTCTACCAATTTTTTGTAGACTTTTAATGGGGACACTTTTTGTCACCCAATCATCAATCTGGACCTGTAATATTATTATGCATTATCATTTTTGGTGTCTACAGTCGATGATTTCTCTTTCCATCAGGCTGGCCATCTGATTGTTTCATGTTTGCTATTCTATGATATAAAAAACTTACATTCACCTGCATTCTAAATATAAGTCGTTTTAGTCAATCTAGCTGCAGTGTGTAGCCGGCTGCGTTATAAATGTTTTTGGTGAATCCCGCGGGATCACCTAATTTTTTCAGAATAAAAAGTTAAAAAGTAGTGTGCTATATATATTTCCAGTCATCATCTATCTGTGTGACGAATTTTATTCACATCCGTTTAGTAGTTTTTGCGTGATTGAGTAACAAACATCCATCCATCCAAACATCTAAACTTTTGCATTTATAATATTAGTATAGATATTCTTTTTTCAATAGTAACCTTCACTTCATAATCTTATCAACCACTATACACCATCTTACATCGTTTTTATCATCGTGACTCTACCACATTTCTTTTGTAAGTTATAGTCACTATGCTGTCTTCAAAATTTATCGATATCCATCCACATCTAAGTCGGTTCACTGTCAATAATCGCTTTCTTTTCAGGAAAATTAAATACCATTATACCTCTGAGTAGATCTTTCACTACCCTATCTTAGTGTCTGTTACCCATAAAACATCTAGACGCCTATAATTAATTTTATCATCTAACTCACCTTTCAAGTTTAATGTACATATTTGACACTCTGCGCTCCTCAGCTCAACTGTTTAATCCTTGAATGATGGGTAGCCGCCTCTATAGTTGCACGTGCCGTATTTCGTTCTAACAAAGGCTGAGTTGCACTCATAGTCTTCGGGAGACTCTCTAATCTGTTAGCATACATTTTCTTTGAAATTGAATTGCAGCAAGTAGATTGAGAGGTTGGCTGATGACTCCCTGAAATAATTCAATTATTGGCTCTTGATAAGAATTTCAATGTAGATCAATCAGAATCTTTATGAATTAAAATTATTTTAACAAATGTAAATAATGTACATACATACACACTAGCTGTGCCCCGCGGTTTCACCCGCGTATAATTTGGAAGAAATCACTGATAGTAGTTATAGTATTTCGGTATATACAATGATTTTGGGCTTATTTTCATATGGTATATAATATAGCGATTTGCCGCACCCGGATGTAGATTTAAAGCGACCAGCTATACCTAATTTAGAAAAACAGCATTATCTTAAATTTATTAAAACATGCCTGAATGACTCTGTGCTTTATTTATAGCGACTGCAAACGATACCTTTATAGAAAACAGCATCCTTTTAAAATTAAAAGGTAAATCCAAGGGTATCATGTGAATCAGAGGTTCACTACTGCGTGGCGCGGTTTGCCCGAATGCTGGTCCAGTCAAAACTTTAACAATTATGACACTGTTTCGAAGAAATTTTATTTGAAGTCCAGTTCCGTTACATAGACTTGGCGGTGTCAGATTACAATAGGAGTGCCGATTTTTAATTTTAAAGAATGTGGAGGTGAATGGGTAGCCTGGTAATTAGCCATTCCGTTTTCGGCGGTGCCCATCGGTGGCAAGTCTCAGCCTTGGTTTGGTCGCCACTGCAAAGCGGCTTTACGCCGAAAGCAGGATTGCTACCGAGCTTGGGCTGCTGCGTCGGCATCTCGTGATGTAAAAACTAGCGCATTACGAAAGGAGTACAACTCATCCTCGAGATTCTTCAAAAGAGCTATCGCCAAGGCAAAAGCGGAACACATTAGCAGAATTGGTGAGAAATTACTTCGCCTTCCTTCTGGCACTCGTGCGTTCTGGTCTCTCGCCAAGGCTGTCTTAGGGAATTTCTCCCAGCCTTCATTTCCATCCTTGCACAGAGAAGATGACTCTCTGGCCCATACCGCAAAGGAGAAAGCCGATCTCCTGGGCTCGTTCTTTGCGGCCAACTCGACTCTGGATGACCGAGGGAACACACCGCCTACCATCCCGCAGTGTGATAGTTCCATGCCAGAACCGCAGTTTCGGCAGTCAGCTGTGCGTAAAGCACTTCTTTCTTTGGACATCCACAAGTCGAGTGGGCCTGATGGCATCCCTCCTGTTGTGCTTAAAGTATGTGCTCCAGAGTTGGCGCCAGTATTGACGCACCTATTCCGGCTCTCCTATTCGCTCGGCGTGGTACCGAATTCATGGAAAACAGCTTTAGTGCATCCCATTCCTAAAAAAGGAGATCGCTCTAATCCGTCAAACTATCGGCCAATAGCCATAACCTCCTTGTTCTCCAAAGTCATGGAGACACTTATAAACTGTCAGCTCCTGAAGTATTTAGAAGAGCACCAGCTGATTAGTGACCGTCAGTACGGTTTCCGTCGTGGCCGCTCAGCTGGTGATCTTCTAGTATACTTGACACATCGTTGGGCGGAGGCAGTTGAGTCCAAGGGGGAGGCATTGGCAGTTAGTTTAGATATAGCGAAGGCCTTCGATCGGGTATGGCATAAAGCGCTTCTCTCAAAGCTGCCTTTCTATGGGCTTCCCGAGAAACTATGCAAGTGGATCACCAGTTTTTTGGCTGATCGGAGCATTAAGGTCGTAGTCGACGGTGCATGCTCCGATCTTAAACCTGTCAATGCTGGTGTTCCCCAAGGCTGCGTGCTATCACCGACTCTGTTTCTTCTGCATATCAATGATATGTTGCGAATTAGTAACATACATTGCTATGCGGACGACAGTACTGTTGATGCTACATACTCCGGCCGTAGCGGTATTTCTCGGGAACACGTCGAAGAGGGCCGGATCAAGCTCGCGTCTGAACTCGAGAATCAACTAACTGATGTCTCAGAATGGGGTCGTCAAAACCTTATTACATTTAACCCCAAAAAGACGCAGCTCTGTGCGTTCACCGCAAAAAAAAACACCCTTTGTCGTATCACCTCGGTTCGAAAATACTCTCCTGACAGCCTCAGCCAGTATTGGAATTCTGGGAGTCGACATATCGAACAACGTTCAGTTCCGCGGTCATTTGGAATGGAAGGCTAAACTAGCCTCCAAAAAGCTTGGTGTACTCAGTAGAGCAAAGCAGTACTTCATGCCAGCCCATCGCCTCCAACTTTACAAGGCCCAAATTCGACCTCACATGGAGTACTGTTCTCACCTCTGGGCCGGAGCTCCTCAGTACTAGCTTCTTCCTCTTGATCGCATTCAACGTAGAGCGGTTCTAATCGTCGACGACCAGGCTATTTCTAATCGGCTTGACTCTTTGGCGTTACGCAGAGATGTAGGCTCGCTCTGCATCTTTTACCGTATTTATCATGGGGAGTGTTCCGACGAGTTGTTCGGACTAATGCCTGCCGCTAAATTCCACCATCGGACATCGCGTCAAAATTTAAAGTTCCATCCTCACCACCTCGATGTCTGGAAATCCACAACCGTGCGCTTTTGTCGACACCTTTTGCCTCGCATTACTCCTTTGTGGAATCTATTACCCTCAGGGGTTTTTCCGAATAGATACGACTTAGGGACCTTCAAGAAACGAGCTTATTCATTCTTAAAAGGCCGGCAACGCAGCTGCAATACCCCCGGTGTTGCGGATGTCCATGGGCGGCGGTGATCACTTACCATCAGGTGCACCATCTGCTCGTTTGCCCCCTCTACTATAAAAAAAAAAAAAAAAAATTGCATTTCTCGCAAATAAAATTGCCCTTTCACACATCAATTGATATTTTTTTTGGTAAATCTATCATATCCGGCTACAATTTAAAGATCAAGTCTTTAATGTTGGTTACGATTTCACGAAGGTCTTTATCTATGTAATTTTTTTTGTTCCCTGATTCAGGAACTTTCCCCTAAGTAACCACTAACCAATCAATATTATCTTGTTTGGAAAATTTGTGCTTCCTCCACCTAAATGACTGCTCATATTGGTATACAGCTTCAAGAATTAAATAGTTTTCCACAATGGGGAAGATTTAAAGCAAGATTTAATACTATCATAACTACAAACTCTTATTAAGTAACTGTACAAATACAGTACTTACACCTATTTACTAACGAATTAGACACATATCAGGCCAAAGCGAACGACTATGTATCCCTCAACAACACCGTAAAATAGACAAAATACATAGATTATTCAACTACTACAAATAAAGTGATTTTTTCAAAGAAGGAACATCCAACGATCCGTATCAAAGAAGTCTATTGCGAAAAGAGCCGGTCACATGTCTACTCCGCGCGGGCCGCAGAATGAGGTTAAAGGTACTTCCACTCATGTACCTTAAAAAAACCGGCTAAGTGCGAGTCGAATTCGCGCACGGAGGGTTCCGTACCATAATCTATAAAAAAAGGCAAACAATCACGTTTGTTGTATGGGAGCCTCCTTAAATAAATATTTTTTTAATTATTTATTTTTAAAGTGATTATTTAACTAAATATTCTGTGGATATTTCAAACGTCTACCAGTTTTCATCGAATAAAATGCAAAAAAAACACGTTTGTTGAATGGGGGTCACCCTTAAATGTTTATTTTATTCTGTTTTAGTTTTCGTTATTATAGCGGCAACATAAATACATCATTTGTGAAAATTTGAACTGTCTATCATGATTTATAAGATACAGACTGGTGACGGACAGATAGATAGACAGTCAAATGCACGGACAGACAGTGGTGTCTTAGTAATGGGGTCCCGTTTTAAACTTTCAATATGGAACAGTTCGGCTCTTCTCGGCAATTGTTGAATTATTATTTATTTTCATTTTACAATTTTTCTTAAACTATGCATCCAAATAACTTGGTATAATAGCCAAAGTTTATCTTTCTAAGGTTTTCGTGTTGATGAAGTAGGTACTTTTCGTTGGTAAAGATTAATATGCCTGCGTACACCTGTGTATAATAATCCTACTGCTCAAAATTCATCTATTAATTTTCAACAATTTTTCGACTCAAAATTCCTTATTGTGTTGTTGTTATAAGAGATAGATATATAGTGTCGCGGACCTTTTTGTAGATCTACTTAAAATCAATAAATTTGTAGTACATTGTACTTACATATACTTATCCGTTACGCCAGCGCACGCGGATACAGCAGTTTGATAGCGCTTTTCTTCCGACTTAGTTTACAAATATCGATATTTCAACTAAACCAAGAATAATTGTAACGTAATGATTGATAGCCTATATGTCCTATACCTTCCTAAATCCTCATGAATGTAGCTATCACACACAAAGAAGATTTTTCAACCCAACTTATCGTTCAAAATATTAGCGTGATTAATCAATAAATAAACAAAAAATAAGTATTAAAGACGTCAACGATGTAATTACATGTATAGGTATTTCAATACTTTAGCGCGATATATTTTTGTGCAGCGTCATCTAGTTAATATGCACCACATTACGCTTTACGCTATCCGATCTTCCGATTGATTTTATTTCCCGTGGGAATGAGATATTTTCCCCCAGTAAAAAGTAGCCTATGTCCTTTCTCAATGTTTTGTCTATGTTTATGCCAAATTTTATCAAAATCGGTCTAGCGGTTTAAGCGTGAAAGCGTAACAGACAGACAGACAGACAGACAGACAGACAGAGTTACTTTCGAATTTATAATATTAGTATAGTATGGATTACACATACATATTTTATAGTAGGAAAGTCTATGTGCTAAATAAGGATTTACTCGAGCGTCATGGGGACCTATTAGATTTGTAGATTAGATGGTAGGAAAATACACCTAAGGTTATAATATATAATGTTTTCATGTTAGTCTTTATAATCTTTTTAATTATAGGCATTTTACAAATTGACATTCCTTTAAGACATAATAATTTTTTCTCTCAAGATTACTAATTTTTTTTCTACTTTATTATTCTGACTAATACAATTTGACATTACAATGATATTATTAATCTATTAATTTTGTTGATAATAATTATTTTTTATAATATACTAATTTTATATTTTAATTTTGTTAACAATAATTAATTACTATTCTATAATATCTTAGCAATATTAAAAATGTTAATTTTGCCACAAATAAAAAAATTTCATTGCATGCTGTTCATACGGCAAAGTAGGAGGAACTAATAACATAATATAAGAGACCATGTAACTAACCCTATTTTCTGCAATAAACATTTGATTGATTGATTGATTAGATTTTTATACGGAAGTTTCAGCTTGATATCCCAGTCATGTTAGCCATAAATCTGACATTATTTTTGAGGCGTATTGTTAATCCGACAGCTTTTTTTCAAATTTAATCATAAAATGTGACAAGTAAAAGCAGAAAAATCATATATTTAGGGAAATAATTAATTTAGTTTATAACACTGTACATGATTGCCTAGATTTATTATTTCTTCTGAAAAATCGATATTATTGTAATATGTTGTCCATGATATTTGATGATGATTATTGATTGAAAAATAATCATTTTTTGTATCAGAAATCTTTGAAATTTATGCTAAATTCACTATAATTTATTTACAAATTTAACTTTAAAACATCAACAAGCCAAGGTGTTGTTCATAAACAAATAATAAAACGAACGCGTTGTTTTCACCTGACTTTAGAAAAATCTTCCTCTGTTTTTTTAAATCTCAATTCGGCTGTATTTTTAAATATTTGTTATTACAGAACTGAGTCGATTTTGAACCGATTTTTATTTATTTTTTTAACTTCTTGCTACGTATGTAGATGAGGGAATTACTGGTTTTGCCCCGATTTTCGAAAATCAGGTTTTCGCCAGGTTGCCACGTTTTGAGATCCTAGGATCCTTTTCCGACTATTTTTATGATGACGTCTGTATGTATATATGTGTGTGTGTGCATGTATATATGTAACTTTTAAACGGCTTGACCGTTCAAAGCGCGGTTAATGGCATTCGATTTGATTCCGCTCAAGACTTCCTAAAAATTAGAACTAAATCGGCCCAAAGTTGTGAATTGCATCAAAATGTCATCCGTTCGGGAGTTATCGTTGACAAAAGAGTTTTTTCTCGATATAAATTCGAAATTTAACAACCCATATTTGATCTTCTACAATATTTTAGTACGTTAAAAACTACGTTCCAAAAATTAAAATCGGGTCAAATTTTCAAAAAATACAGCTTTTCAAATGTTAAAATTACGGTAATTACAGCAAACTTACTTCACATTTTTAAAATAAGTTTCAGGCTAATATACCGATTTATTTAAACATTTAGTCAGCTCTTCTAAACTTCTACTGCGTTAAATACCCTAAATTGGATTAAAATCGGTTGATTCATTTGGGATTTATCAATGTCGATTGAAAAAATTGGATTGTTTCCATCGTCGGCACTTGGTGAAACTGCATTTTAAATTACGTATTACAACAAAACTCACTTGTACTTCCAGTTCACGTATATTTTTAATTTTTTACTATTCACATCCAACCGGTTTCGCTTATTAAAGCATCATCCAGTTATATATATATATATATATATATATATATATATATATATATATATAGTTATAGTTATAAGTTGTAATACGTAATTTTGTAATACGTAAGTAGATTGAAAAAGTTTTTTTGACATTTTTTAAACCTATCGATTTTGCAGGTAATAAAACAATTTAGAGCTCAAAAATTGAGTTTTCCATTTTCCATTCATAATGATTAAAAAAATCGAAGTTGGTTATCATTTTGAATATACACATTTTTTCGAAAATTAAAATATTGTCATTTTTACAAGGATTTTTTACTCTTGGAGCACAAAACTTAGGTATAGTTTTTGCTCCTTTGAACTTAAAATACCTTAACTTAGCGGGAAGTTTCAGGGATGGTTTGCAGGGTCAACCGACTTACATATTTTTATTATTTGGTCTACATTACATGAAGCAGAGGTTGAAGAATGAAGAATAATTTTCCTCGTGTTGGTTTCGGGTTCCTTTGAAGAATAGACCAACTGCTGTTCTGCTAGGCATGTCGTAAAAGGCGACCGATTGCAACCGGTATGCAATTCACTAACATCGTGGCTACTAGGTGGTAGAGTTCTGTGTTGTCTCGGCCGGGTCTGGTACCACCACCTTACGTATTCCTGCCGAAATAGCGTCAGTGCCTGGCACTGTCGTATTCCAGTTTGGAGGGTAAGGTAGCCGGTAAACTTATGCATTTGGCATTAGACCTCGCCACAAGATAGCAACGCACCATTAACACCTTTGGTGTCTATAGGCGATGGTTGACTCTTTCCATCAGGAGACCCATCTGCTTCTTTGCTGTCTTATGATATAAAAAAAAATCATGTATTGTATAATGTAAATCATCCCATATTTTCTACCACACACCTCTATCAAACATTTTCTTCAAAGCTTCAATACGTAGCCTTGAAGATGCATTTTTGGAGTTCTGAAATTGTGAAACTGTGTAATAGCTAAAGGCACGTTAGGCGCATATTCTCCGTCTTGGAGTACTACACTGTGGAACTTAAAACAGATACTCAAGAGATCACAGCAATAGTTCCCATAGGTAGAATTATCGTATTCGGTCATCTCGGCAGATATCATATTTACTCCCACAGCCTTTCTATCTATAAAAATATTATAAATACGAAAGTATGGATGTTTGGATACATGGATGTATGAATGTATGCACGGGTGTTTGTTATTCAATCACGCAAAAACTATTTGAATGAAATTTAGCACACAAGTAGATGTCTTGGAATAGCACATAGGCTAATTCATTAAAAACTTATTATGCCGCGAGCTCCACAGTGCAGCTTTTAGCCACCTCACACAGAGTCAGCCCTGAAGGAGAAAAAGCGTTTGTTCTAGCCACAAGGAGCCAAGGGACGCTAAAATGACAAATCCACAAAATAATCAAAAGCGAATAATATAATTCAGATGGCGCTTATTGAAAAGCAGGGGCCCGAATCACGTAACAAAACGTCAATCGAATCCGAAGCCTTTAGGGCTCATACACATTGTGTGGCATTGTAGTACAACACGACGTTGTATTGTGTTTATGTGTGTAAGAGCTTAAATTGATTCGACTCGATTAGCATTTTATTACGTGAATTGGGAGGTTGAGCTCCGTTGTTTGTAAATGGCAAAAAGTTTGAGATAAGTTCGCTGAACGACAATATTTCTCTCTCCTGATCAAGGACTAAGTCCGGCGCTGCACCCACGCAATATCTTGTAGAGTACATAATGCCTTCATATGCTGCCAACGTCAATTTTGCGCTTGCCGACTTACTAAAAAATGTAACTTATAAACCATAAAGTTCGAAAACACTTTAAAAAAAAGGGTTTTTCAGTTTTCTGAGAAACACAAAGTTGCCCGGGATTGGAAAGTGCCCGGTTGGCGATAGGCTTGCCACCTATCACATTTGTGGGACCAAGTATCTTCGGCTAATCGTGGGTGCACTTGTTGTACCTCTGCCTACACCTTCGGGGATATGGGCGTGAAGATACTTTTCTTTTCGAAAAACGTGAGCAAGAAAGGTAGAATTAAGCATTTTTCGCAGGACTTAATTACCTTCATCTAAAAACCAGGACTATCTTAATAAACATGTCAAGAGGACTTATAAAAGAGCATTTTAGTAAAAAAAATATATTTTGATTTTAAATAAAAATGTTGAGTTTTCGAACTGGTTCCCCGTAGACAGCTGTTTGAGGTGCCTTGTGCCTTTTGTTAAGTTGATAAATGAGTTTTAGCCGTGCGGTACAGCAATCGACGTGGCTTATTTGTGAGATCTGCAATAAAACTGTTATGGCACAGCACCTATAGCATAAAATTTAATCACATTAAAACTGAAAACAATCGGCTTACTATTTCGTATTTCCGGAATCCTGCTTCAAACCTTCACCAAATTAAAATGGAAACACTTGAGAAGTATACAAATTACCGGCAGGGGTTTTTCCAAGCGGATACGACTTAGGGACCTTCAAGAAAAGAGCCTTCTCTTTCTTAAAAAGCTGGCAACGCAACTGCAAATCTTCTGATAGTGTGGTTGTAGATGGGCGGCGGTGATCACTTACATTCAGCCTACTGTCCGTTTGCCCCCCCTTTTTAATTAAAAAAAGGCGTCTTCGAGTAATCAGTGAATATATTTATTTATTTATTTAAATACTTTATTGCACATAATGGTACAAAGGCGTAACTTAATGCTATTAAGCATTTTCTCACAGTTTGCCTTCCGTAATGCTGAAAGAAAAAACTTGGGTAGTGCATAATAAATTAATTATGAGCTATTAATAAAACTTAACACTAGATACTAATTTATCATAACTAACCTATTATTAAGAATATTCTACAAGAGTCATATAAACATTTTAAGAACCTCAGTATAAATAATACAAACAATTAATACTATAAATAAATATAAGTTGACTACTTACATAGAGAAATATACATACATCAATACTCAATAGTAAATTATAGATACATGTTCATAATATTTAATTATATAAATATAATATAAAATACACACATATACAATAATTAAGAATTCTGACGTTTTAAAAAGTGATCATATACCGCAGTTTTAAAAATTGATAGTGTTGATGATTCACGCATCTTAGAGGGAAGATCATTCCATAATCTTATCGCAGTAACAGTGAAGGAATTAAAATATGTTGCCGTATTGTGGTCCGGATACATCAGCGTACTTGAGTGAAATGACCGCTGAAGCCTACCCTGATTTGAAATGTATGCAAAACGTTCTTTTAGATATACTGGAAATGATGGGTTCTTCAGAATGTTAAATAAACATGATAAAACGTGAATATCACGCCGAAAACGAATATTCAGCCTCTTCAATTCCGACCGAAAATGAGTGACATGGTCATATTTACGCAGGCCGAAAATATATCGTATGCATAAATTAAGCAGCCGATCAAGTTTATTTAACAATTCATCGGTTATATCAGTGTAACAAATATCCGCGTAATCAAGGATAGGCAACAACAGTGCATTAACTAGTGTAATTTTAGTTTTTAAAAGTAGAAAGTTTTGTAGACGTTTTAGTGCATGCATAGATGCAAAAAGTTTACGACTAAGTTCACTTACTTGAAGCGACCACGATAAGCTGTTGGTCATATAAATACCTAAGTTTTTTACGGACGTACGGTAGGAGAGACTTTTACCTTTGAGAGTCACAGGGGAGAGTGTCTCCAAATCAAATTGCGCCAGATATCTATCACGACCAATTAACATTACCTGCGTCTTATCGGGATTCAACATAAGTCCATAGTTTTTTGCCCAAGTGCAAACTGCATCTAAATCAGCGTTCATATTTGCGATGCCTTTATCTAGGTCGTTCGGCTTAAACGACAGATAAAGCTGCAAATCGTCTGCATACAAATGGTTGGAACAATGCTGTATATGAGAAGTGACTGCATTTATAAAAACCGAAAAAAGTAAGGGGGATAACACACCGCCTTGCGGAACACCGCTAACAACATCACACCAGTCTAACTGCATTTCATGAGTCCGGGTTTGTTGTTGACGCCCACTAAGATATGGCGTGAACCAGGCCGTTGCCGATTGACATAAATTTAAGGAACGAAGAATAGCAATTAGAATATCATGGTCTACACAATTGAACCCATTGCTGAAATCAAGAAGAGTAAGAAGCGTGATCTTTCTTTCATCCATGGCCCACCGTATATCATCAGTGATTTCTATGAGAGCCGTTGTCGTACTATGACATGGGCGAAAGCCTGACTGAAAATTATTTAGCAGGCCATGTGTTGAAAGAAAATCAGAAAATTGAATGTAAACAATGCGTTCTAAAACTTTTGAGAGGTAAGGTAAAATAGATATAGGTCTAAAATGGGAAGGATCTGTGGGATTATTTTTCTTGGGTATTGGGGTTATAAAAGCCTTACTCCATGAGATCGGAAATTCACCAGAAGATAATGACAAGTTAATGATATCAGTGATGTGGGGTAAAATCACGTCAAGTATTGGTAGAATCATGATTCTGCCTAATCCGTCGTAACCAACAGATTTGGTGGATGTGTTGAGTATAATATTGCTAACAAGGCTTTCAGGAACTGGTTCAAATGTGAAAGGCGTACTATGTTTAACACCAGACAGCTTTATATCATGGAGCGTATTTTGTTTAAGGTATGGATCAATTTTGTGAGATGGAATAGAAAACTGTGTATTTAGAACATTAATATTTAAATGGCAAGGCAATTCAGTCTGCAACTTCCCAATACCCAGAGAACGAAGAAATTTCCACATATTTGTGGGAGAGGAATATTCAATATTCGAAAGAATGTGGCGGCGTTTAGCGTTTCTTACCATTTGATTACAGCGATTTCTTGCTAATTTGAAGGCATCCCAAAGCTCTGGAGAGCGATGCTTATTGAATTTACGCTTCAAACGGTCCCGACGAGCCATCAAATTGCGAATATGATCATTCATCCAAGGTGCAGGGGGATGTTTCATTCGAACAGGTCGCAGAGGAGCATGTTTGTCGTATAGCTCCATTATGAGATTAGTAAAACACGCAACTTTATCGTCTACACTATTCCGTAAATCAAGTTGGGACCAATCTATCTTTGCGGCATCTGAAAGTAGTTTTGATTCATCTATTTTATTAAAGTTACGCTGCATAAATATTTTACATTTACTTTTTTGAGTTCTTAATTTATAAGATGAAAATATCAGGTCATGGTGTGAAAAACCAGGTGCCGCAAGCTGTCCACTGTGGCAAATACGATCACTTTTAGATGTAATTATGACATCTAATAAAGAGTGGCAGTCATTAGTGTGATAAGTCGCATTGAGTGACAGTATCTGTAATATACATAATAAAACGACAAATTGGGAACCTCCTTCC
Source organism: Apodemia mormo (assembly GCA_036924255.1). Lineage (NCBI taxonomy): Eukaryota > Metazoa > Arthropoda > Insecta > Lepidoptera > Riodinidae > Apodemia > Apodemia mormo. Next base: position 13,691,231 of record JAUPFN010000011.1, read on the forward strand.
AAGAAGTCGATCGAAAATTTAATAACAAGTGCATGTGCACTTATATACTCACATAATAAGTTATGCTCTTTTGGTATACCAAAATAATTTTATGTTATTTGGAAAACCATCCGCTATAGTTAAAAATAATATATAGGTATAGAGTTTAAAAAACACAAAGCCTGTTACAGGTTAAATTTAAGTAACAACTTAATTTAAATTAATTTAAATGACAACACATAAAAATAATAATAATTTTGACCGGTGTAGATTACTTACTTGTATCGATTGAAAAAGTCGAGTGTTAAGCATGTGTGTGACATGCTTAACACACAGATACGATAATATTTAATCTGCGTATAAAAACTTATATTATCTGACAGTATCACACACTTCGCAGATACGATAATATACAAAGCGACACATTCACGCGGAATCCTTCAAACTGGCTACAATTGTTTTTTGATGCGGATCGTATTATACAGTCTGTTCCAATGAGTTCACATTTATTGCTTCTTGAATTATGAGACAGCTCCTCAGAAGTCGCCCTAATTCCCAGCTCACCCTAGCCGCTAGCAGTAGTCGCTCAGGACTGAGGACTTACGCTACAACATAATTATGCTAAACTAGCTGCAGCGTTCAGCCTGCTGGATTATAAAAGTTTTTGGTGAATCCCGCGCGGTCACCTAATTTTCATGGAATAATAAGTAGCCTATGTGCCATTCTAGATCATCGTCTATCTGTGTGCTAAATTTCATTTAAATCTGTTCAGTAGTTTTTGTGTGATTGAGTAACAAACATCCATCCAAACATCTAAACTTTCGCATCTATTACAAACTAGCTATGCCCGAGACTTCGTCCGCGTGGGATTTTTTTAACTTCCCACTACGTATTTTTAACTTCCCACTACCTATGTAGATAAGGAAGTTACTGATTTTACCCCGATTTTAGAAAATCGAATTTTAATGTTTGACAAACTGTATGTAACTTTTGGAAATTTGACTCGATTTTGATTTTTGAAATTCAGTGTAGTTTTTTAGGAAGTACTAAATTATTGCAGAAGATTAAAAATGATTAATTAAAAAAAATCAAAGTTATGTCGAAAAAACACTTTTGCAAAATTTTTCGCCAACTATAACTCCCGAACGGATAAATAAATTTTGTTGCAATTTATGCATTGGACGCAGTTTTTTGAGAAGTAAAGCTGATTAAATTTTGTACTATATCGGTTCATTAATCTGGAAATTGTATTATAAAAATACTGTTTCGTCAAAAACCTTTGTGAGGTTTTCCAAAATTTCTCAAAAATTAGTTAAAATTTTCAAGAAGTCTAAGTTGAGTGGAATCTAATCGAATACCATTAACCACGTTTCGATCGGTTAAGCCGTTCAAAGTAATGTGATGTTTACATACACACACTCACACACACACTCACGCACACACATACACACACACACATATATATATATATATATATATATATATATATATATATATATATATATATATATACATACATATTTCATCATAAAAATAGTCGGTAAAGGTTCCTAGGTCATCAAAACGTGGAGATCTGGTGAACAGTCGATTTCGAATCGGGGCGAAAACAGACAGAATCGGGGCAAAATCAGTAACTTCCTTATCTAGATACGTAGCGGGAAGTTAAAAATATATACCTAATTAGAAAGATGAAAAGTTATTTATTAAGGTTTATTTTTTGAATAATTTTAATTTAAGGCAATTTTCGTAGCGGGAAGTTAAAAATAAATTAATTAACACATGGCTTTGTAGTTTGTTATTAATAAAAAACAAAATAGCCTTTGACTCAGAAGCTTATTGAAAAAAATTGCAATAAAAAATCTTGTTGCACTTTTCTTAAATTTATTAATATTGTAATTCTTTAAAAGATATTTTTAATATAAATTTGTATCATTTTTAATAAGCAAGATAAAGAGTCAAGGTTTTTTTATTATTTAAACAAACTACTATGCCTCGTGGTCTAGGGACAGCCTATACGGCTCAGATCATGAGGGTTCGATCCCCGGGTCTGGCAAAGACGTTATTGAGATATTTTCGAGGATTTTTTCGAAAATCTAAAATCTCAGTAGTAACTCGGAAACTGGCGGAGTGGTATTTATATTACACCACTCTCGTACCTCGGATGAGCACGTAAAATTTTCGGTCCCAGTAATCGCTAAAAATAGTCGATAATCGTTAACGTGTTAGTATATACGGCGATGAGGACTACCATTTATTTCACCAACCGACAAACCGGTGAATCGCGGTGAACCGGAAAGTCTATAGACGGTCGGTTTACTCTGCCTACGCCGCAAGGGATTCGGGCGTGATGATACTTTAATTAAAAACAACAACGCCACGTTTTTTTTTCACATATTTGATTTTTGATTCTCACAAATAAAGGAAAGGTAAGAATCTTTTGATTGAATTTGTTTTGATGAAGTTATATGTGTTTTGATGAAGTTATATCTTATTCTGGACTGAACTTATAAGAACATGTTCGTATATTCTACTTAACATTTTTTTTAAGTATTTTGGAGTCCGACTTTAGTGAGTATACTAAGTAGCTTAGGCACTTCAACATCTACACTTTGCAGAAGTTTCATTCATTTTAAAAGTTAACTAATTGATGTATCTAATTTGAAAATATTTAACCGTGTTGTGTAGCGGTCCGGTGTCGTCGTTGAGCATGTGAGGTCCCGGATCCGATTCCCGGGTCAGGCAAAACAAAATGTGCTTTTTCAGTTTTCTGATAAAACAACGTTGCCCGGGATTGGAAAGGGCCCGGTTGGCAATAGGCTTGCCACCTATCACATTGTGTGAGATAGTATTTTCGGCTAATCATGGGCACACTTCTTGTACTTCTGCCTACGTATTCCGGGATATGGGCGTGTAGATATTTTTTTATCCTTGTTTACGTTATGTAATGTAAAAATAAAATAGTGAAATTTCGCAATAGCCTATCCTTACGTTAAATTTTATAAAGAACAAATTCTATTAATATACTCAATTTCGATTAGATGCATATATTATGAGATATTAGCAAAAACCTGAAAAATTACCAGTCATATTTTCAAATATATTATAATTATTCTTATATAAATAAATAAAATGTTTAGATTTATATTTTACACATATTTTACTAAATTTTAAGCTAGTAAAATTGCATTTATAACATTTTAATAACCAAGTACAAATTCTAGAACTGATTCTCTCGGATTATATCCATTATAGCAACACTATAAAATGAAAACTCTAACTTATAATGAGCCGTGCGTTCAAAGGTTTTGTATACATTCCGGGTATCACATTGAACTGGACTTACCACCCGAAACCGTTGAAATTTGTGATGTCTGTAACTTCTAAATTATAAAACTCATGACCTTGAAATTTTTAAGGGATAATCTTTATAGTACTTACTTTTGAACAAAACAATAATAAAGGATTTCGGACCACAGGTTAATAAATTAAAGCTAAATATACGTTTTTGTTTTCATCCCCTATCCCATGGGAACCGTACTGAATTTTGGGATAAAAAATATCCTATAACCTTCTTCGGAGTATGAACTCTAATCATGCCAAATTTCATTTGAATCCGTTCAGTAGATTCGGCGTGATGCGCGGCCTTGATACAGACAGACAGTCAGACAGACAAAAATTAAAAAAAATACATTTTCCGCTTCAGTATCGATTAGTAAGTATCGAGAGTATCTTCCAAAAAAAAATTTAAAATATCTTCAATGTACAGAAATCGACCTCTTACAGTTTTATGATATGTAAATTGGAGTGTCTGTTTGAAATATTAAAATAACCGTTTTTAACTAAATGCATATGGATGTATACACGGGACATATACCAAAATAATATTTTTTACAATTTTTGTCTGTCTGTCTGTCTGTTTGTTCCAGCTAATCTCTGGAACGGCTGAACCTATTGTAACGGCTAGCCGGCTTACTCCACCAATTGTAACGGCTTGCCGGTTACTCCACCAAATGTAACGCCTTTTGCCCGGGGGATTTACTTTAATCTGCTTGGCTGCTTGAGGTACACGAAGATCGTCGGGTTTTAGTATTATATTTAAATAATACCCCAATTTTTCAGAACTTCATTTATTTTTTCGGGCATATGTCTTTGCCCGTCAAGATTACTTCGAACACTTCTATTCTATATACATTTAATCGAAAAACTAAACAATGTTCTACGTTTAAAAGCAGACAAAGCTGCCAGTATATATGTAACACCATAAAGGTGTTACACTATTTTTTTCACCGGGACTTTCATTGAAAGATAACTGATTTGATATGGAGTAACTTAGGCTACTTTTAATTTTGGAGAGGTAGGATGGGCGGGCAGGGTTATTCGCCAAAAAATAGAACTCGTTTCTATTCATACAGACCGACAGACAGACGAAAATTGTAAAAATGTTATTTTCTCTTCTTGTGAAATAAAGAGATTTATTAAAATCTCATCTTCTTCAAACTTCTTGTGAGATCTTGTGAAAACTCAATTTTCGATAATCAGGGCAAAATCCGTAACTTTCTAATATACACACTACGTAGCGATAAGTTAAAAAGTATAATCACCGCGCGGTGCGCTTACTAGTCCGACTTACGGCCTGGCCACGGGAAATTCGCGCCAGCGATTATTCGCGCGGCGCGAACGGCGAAGCGTCTAGCGTTTGAAACAAATATATGGGAAAGTACTAAAAATGCCACGTGGTTTGGCGACCTGCGGCGGGGTGACCGACGAATTTTCGCCGCCGCCGGTTCGCGTGGCCGGGTGGTTAATCCTTGTTAGAAGCAGTGAATTTCGTTATCTGTGTGCGAGTGTCCGTACTCCGAACATAAGCATTTTTATGAATACTTAGATCAAAATTTAAGTTTTTTTTATATATTCGGTATCAGAATCTAGTACCGAACACCCCCTTCCAGTTGACTGGTGAAATGTTGCATATTCTGATGGTGACACGTTGCTATGATACGTTGCTATCGGTGTCGCGGGATGGTAATGCTACAGGCATAAGTTACCACCTTACCCTTCAAACCAGTACACGACTGTGCGAAGCAATGACATTATTGCGGCAGGAATGGATAAGGTAGTGGTACCCAACCCGGGCGAGACGTTGCGCAAATCTATCACCTAGAAGTCAGCATGGTAGTAACATGTAAGGCAATTCGTTCGCCTTTTACGAACTATCAGAATGGCAGATGGTGTTTTCTTACAAGCGGGCTAGCCCTATGAATCACTGGTTAATTAGCTAGCCATATTTTACAAGCTTTTAACAATGTTATGAAATGTATAAATTTTTGGTATGACGTAGCAAAAATTAATGTTTGTAAATCAAAAGTCTGTTAGACACCGTTACTCTATAAATTTTACTGCTTTTGGACAAAGAGAACTATTTCACCAAAGACCCCAAACTCATAACGTCAAAGCGATGATATATTACAATTTGCTCAAAGGGGACCCTTTTTTGTTCTCATCGTAATGGTTTTACTTTAATCGACACGAGAGTGAAACAGCGCTATGTACGTTGTATGAGAGAAAACAAGAGGATAAATAGAAGTGCATCCGTTCCCGCCAACAGTGAAAGGTGATTCAGACATTGAGCTGGAGATGGTTTACTCACTGTCAACAGTCAACACTCAACAGTCAGTAGTAGAATGTACATCAGTGCTGTGAAGTTCATTCTTTTACAAAAAAATTAAAGAAAAAAGTGAAAAAATGATGTGCCTGTTATAAATATTTCCCAAAAAATAAGAAAAAAAAATCACTAAGTACTTAAAAAAATAAAAAACGAAAGCGGTAATTAAAAAAACTCATGTTTGTTAAAATCATTTAAGGGCTTTTAAATTAAAATAACTTTGAAATAAATTGAAATTATTCAGATGATAAAAAAATGTTGGAGGTTTGCGCACATTGCGTGTCTTGTTAGTGTAATTTAGACCAATTAATTAATAATTCGTGAACTAGACATGTTTAAACGATAACGTCATCTTTATTTCTGTCAAATAACGAGGACCACAGGAAACCTGAACTAATTTTTCGCACCATGGCGTGAAGGGAAATGGAAGGCTTTTGCGGAATACAGTACGTCGATTTTCTATCAGATGGCGGTAAGTTCGTACCTATTTAGTATTTACCTTCCAAGGATTTAATTTAGAAAACGTATTAAAAATGTCCGAATGTAACCCACATTTAAATTATATTATTATATATTTTTTACTAATCTGATTGAATAACATATCCAATTCCTATAACAGGTAAATAATTTTTTTATAATTTAATGATTGTAAGTACTTAGAATATTGAAGTTACTAATAATAAATGAAATATCTGCTATACATATATCTTATATATTTTTTATGTACCTACCTATAATTTCTCAACTGGAAATATAAATTATAAATAAAACTAAATGCCATGTATAAACATAATATACTGCATTTGCTTTTATTTATAATAATTATGAATTTTGACGGAAATTATCATTTTTAATTTTGTTTTGTTTATTCCCTTACTATTATGCTAGAACGCCATCTATCAGATATATTAAAATTGACGAAATTAGAAACTCAGAGGTGGTAAAATTGAGGTAAGTATTACTCTGAGTTTTCAAGTGCTGATATAGCATGGAATAGAAAAAATAAGCGATATAGTAGTATATAATTGTATATATATATAGAGATATATATATATACAATTACATACTACTATATAATATACTGTATAATATATTATATAATATAGAGATATAAAGCTTCAATAAGTCCGTAGGCGTATCATCTAACGTTTGCAATTCACCAGCGATCAGCGATGACTCTTAAACGTAATTAAAAAAATCATCAAAAACGTCACCATTTGCTTGCTGGTCACTAGATGCACTTTTTGCAATGTCACAGCATCAAAACTAATCAAGCGACAACGACTACCACTAATGTACAAGGCTGTTATGTGTCTTGCAATAACTAAACAAACACGATAATTTCGCATTGCGAGTTACGTGATCACCCCGCCGTATATCGTGACTAGCAATATGGAATCCTAGGCTGTCGTAGCTCGACATTCTTGGCTACTGTTTATTTGTATTTTTTAAAAAGCAAACGATGTTATATAAGTACCATTATTTGACAAAATCAACTTACCAGTTACTATATAATATATTATATATATTTTATATTTTTTATTGTTACTTTTCACAGCTCTATAGATAGAGCTGTGAAAAGTAACAATAAAAAATATTATTTTATGGTAATGTTGCCTCCCAAAAAATGTAAAAAGGATTTCGTATTAATGGACGCATAAGGCATTGCAGCTTATGCAGATTCGTATACGATTTAAGTTTTGGTCGTAAGAGTTATCCATATTTTGTACTTACATTATAAGACTTTTCTTATTACCCTTAATTTTTATATACCTACTACCTGCGGCGACGTCTATTCGATATTCTTCAAGTTTTCTTGTAATGTCGAAAATGTAGAAATATGTTCCTTATTTTTAACTCGCTGACTTATGTAGCTTCAACTGCGAATATACAAATACAAAACAAATAGACTTTCGTGTCGTCGATATAGTTTTTCATACGAAATTTTATCCCATACTTAGGTGTTTTCAGGGATTGATTTTTTATAATTAGCTTTTGTTTGACCCCGGACATTAACTATCCAAAATTTCATCAAAATTGGTTCTGCGATTTAGCTGTAAAAGCGTAACAGACATACAGGTAGACTTTCGTAAAAATCGAATCGTAAAAATATTTTTTTAGCTTTTTGTAAATGGATAAACAGTCAATGTACGTAACACGTACATTAATAAATCGAAAATCGTGTAATATAATTTCTCATAACCTGGTCGAAATGCAGATATTTATAACGTGTCTCGTTTAAAATATATAATTTTTTTTCAAAAAAGTATTATAAGCAAAATAAACTGATGTCTTGCATAATATCCACCAGAAGACACACATTAAAAGATTTACATAATTTTACCATTGTTTATTTTTTATTTTCACCTTTAGTCATAAAGGTATCCTTAAAATTTTAGTCATAAAGGTAAGTCTTGAAAGTCAAGCCATTCAAAAGTTATGAGAAGTTTACAAACTGATTTCATCGTAAAAAGTCAAAAAGCTCCCAGTTGGTACCTCAAAACATCGAGATCTGATGAAAACTCACTTTTCGAAAATCGGAGTGAAACCAATTTTACTTAGCGGGAAATGCTAAATTAGAAAACTGTTTCACGTGCGTTTTACCTGAAAACAAAATATAATATAAATTTATATGATACAGATTATATTTATAATAAAAATCTGTACTATATCGTATTCCTATTCATATTTGAGTCCATTACGTAAATAAATTAATTGTTTTAAAGGGAAAGAGATGGACAAATGACTTACTTATGTGAAACTTTTTTATTTTATCATAGGTGATAAAATAAAAAAGTTTTATGTAAGTCATTATTTATTTACGTTAGCATTATATTATATATTTAGTATATCATTACGTTAATTCAATTAATATTTTTAATATGAATATGAATAAAAATAATCTATAAGTATAGATATAGTATATATTTTTATTAGACATATAATCTATAATATATATTATATAACTATTTTATCTGATATAAATAATACGGTGTTAAGAAAAAGCTTATATTAAACAAATATTTTCAATAAAACTGAGGGAATTGACTTTAAGCCTATTTACTGAATTAGTTCAAGAGTGCCGGGTCATTATGGGAAAATCTTATGATGAGGGCTGAAATATCATATCAAAACTTAAGACAATTTAATAACCTTTCTCATAAGAGCGGTTATACACTGCATCCGAATCCGAGCAAATATAAATCTAGGAAAGTCTGACTGAGACCGGATATTGCTTTTTGCACTATTTTCGATGAAAGTCTATGAAAATCTAAATTAAAAAAAATAACAAACCAAACGAAAGCTATTTCAGCTACAGAGAGCGTAACAACTGAGTTTACATTGTTCATTGGGTCTGAGTAATCAGCATTTTCCAAATTTTTCGCTCTTAAAACAAAAACTTAACAAAGTCAGTTAGAGCGTTGCCTAGCCTTAGGCAAGGTCGCTGGATCAGATACAGTCGGGTCAAAATTAGACATTTTAAATTTTTTAAAGTTTTTCTTGGCACTGAATTAGTGATAAAACCCAACACAAATATAATTTCACTTCAAATTGTTGAATGACGGAAAGTAATCGAATTTCGTAACTAAAATATCGTGTATAACCTTCTTTCTATACGTGAAGGGAAAACTTGTACATCTATTAAGACAATAACGAGAAATGTAAAGTCTGAAATTTGGCTAATGTTTTTAAATAATATACATTAGAAATACATTAACAGAAATAAACAGTAAACCCACTACTTTTATGTGACATACATGATAACACACACACACGCATATAATAAATTTTATATAAGTATATTTTTATTAACATCTAAAATCTGTTGTCAAAGTTAAATGAAATTTTATTATTAAGTCTATGGTCAGATTTCAACCACATTGCGATCTTTATTACTAACTAGCTGTTTCCCGCAACTTCGTCCGCGCGGAATTCGTTTACTACGCACAGCTCCTCCCCCGTAGGTGATAGCGTTATAATATGTAGCCGATATGTTGACCCGACCTGTTAGTAATATTCATACAAAATTTGAAGTAAATCCATGCAGTACTTTTTTAAGTTTACCCCGGACATACATACAAACAGACAAAAACTCTAAAAACTATATTTTTGGCTTCGATATTGATTGATATTGATTGTAGATCATGCCCAAAGTATTCTTTTAAAAAATATTCAATGTACAGTTTTGACTTTCCTACGATTTTATTATATGTATAAATTATTATATGTATGGATAATAATATTTGTTCTTCAACTATTTCAAATCTCATCTGTTCGGATCGGATGTATTACGTAGTCACTCTTAGGTATTTACACAGTCAAGATTGAATAAATTATATTCATATAATATAATTTGTATATGTACACTGTGCATATTTAAGGTTTTAAAAATCTACGAAAACATGGCAACTTAATTATTGAATAAAAAATGACTGCCTTAAAACGGAATGTTAGCAGCAAAATTAATATCGCTCTTGAAAGTTTACAGGCTGTGTTAAGTTGTTCGCTTGTATCATGCCAAAATCTGTAGGGGAACTTTGAATAAGTAAAACTTTCCGGAAATTCTGCAAGGTAATAGTTGCGGGATGAGTTATTAGTGACAACAAAGACGTTAGTTTTAAAATCTTTATTTAATGAAAAAATACGCTTTTTAATCACTATACAGATTCTGTCGTTATTTTTGGGGAAGGCAATGTCTCTTAGAAGAAATTAAAATAGTTAAGTAGGTACCCGTGTATTCTTATAAGTAAAAAAGGGATTTTTTTGGTAGAATCTTGACGGTTATCATTTTTTTTCCTCCGAGAATTCAACAGTACAAATATCTAATAAACAAATTATAGGATTAATAAATTATGAACTGACAGTTGGCCTAAAATATAAACAAAATAGTGCAATAGTGAGTGAGCATCTCAAAAACAGCTCCAACGATTTTTCATGAAAAGTATGCAGGTGGTTTTGGACGTGTTAAATCGATCTAGCTAGGTTTCATTTTTAGAAAACATCGGTAAAACAACATGCTAAGCTCGATCATCCAGGTTTTATATATAATAATAACATAAAAATGACATATAATAAGCACGTGTGTGTACTAAATGTTTTCTTTTTAATTTAATTTATTACTAATACATATTATATCTATATACATATAATAAAATCGTAGGAAAGCCAAAACTGTACATTGAATATTTTTTTAATAGAATACTTGGGGCGTGATCTACAATCGATATCAAAGCCATATTTTTTAGAATTTCATAGTTTTTAGAATTTTTGTCTGTTTGTCTGTATGTATATTCGGGGTAAACTAAAAAAGTACTGTATGGATTTACTTCAAAGGGTGTAGCAGGATAAGTATGATGATTTGGCCCCCAATGTCAACTCATGTCCAAACTTATAACATAGCATGGCCTCGATGTACGTATGCAATTTATAAGAATTTTTCTGCCGTATTCCGCTTTAATCTAGAGATATGGGTGCATGTTTGATTATCCTTCAAACAGCCATATCTCAAAAACTAATTAAGCTAAATGCAAAAGACCAACGTGAGGTTGTAGGTAACGTTAAAGAGTATATTTTATATTTTTTTCAGATTATTTAAATAACTACGCGCATTTATAAATAATAAATAAATATTTTATCTTTCATTTTTTTAGTGTTCTTGGTGACTTACAATCACCGAAAAATTATATGTTGTAGTACTTGACAAGCCCTACTTACTCATGAAAATTATATTGAAAAAAAGTTGGTGCAACATTTCGAAAAAAAAAAAAAATTCGACATGCACCTGTGTTTGCCATAGAGGAATTTTTGGAGAAACGTTAGCTAATGCTATTCAAAAATATTTTGTAGTTTCGACATTAATCATTTACAGTTGAAATTAGTTCAATAAATCATAAATTGAATATATGTATATTCATGTTCTATTTATATGTTTATACTAGTACAGAAGGTAGAATGAATATTTTAAATAATTGCTAGCGTTATATCTTTATAATGTTTAGTTATTTGTACAATTGTTACATTTAAAACTCTGTTCCTAGTCATATAAGGATCTTTCTTGCTTGAATATTCTTAGTTATAATGTAGGAGGACAAAGGTACATATAAGTATTGTATAATAATTTAAATTACTGCCATAGGAAATAACTCACATGTAATTATAATTACAGTCGAATCTCTTAATATTATTGAACTCGATCATCTAAAATCTTATTTCACTGTTTTCTTTTAAAATTAAAAAAAAATACAGTACTAAAAATACAGACCAACTCTTTTTTTATCCCCACTCTACTAATATTTCATGTGCGCAAGTCGACGCAGTTATCTGCGTGACATAAAAGAAAAAACATACGGCGTATTCAAGAGAGGAATCAAGTTCAGACTTGTCATCACGTTGCTCGCTGCTTCGTACACTTAACGTACTCAAAACTAATTTCTTCATTTATTCTGTCTTGTTGTTAATAACGATGTCAGGTAAGTGCAAAAACTGCAATAAGTTTTTTCCGTAAGATAACTGGATATCAAAAAGTTATTAATACTAAGAGAAGAAGCTAAAATGTTTAGTGATTGTCTCAATAAGTCAATAGTAATTAACGATAAAATCGTTAATTACTATTGACTTTTAACTTTTTATTACTATTGACGATAAAATCGTTATTTACTATTCCAGTCCAGTTATCTTACGGAAAAACTTATTGCAGTTTTTGCACTTACCTGACATCGTTATTAACAACAAGACAGAATAAATGAAGAAATTAGTTTTGAGTACGTTAAGTGTACGAAACAGCGAGCAACGTGATGACAAGTCTGAACTTGATTCCTCTCTTGAATACGCCGTATGTTTTTTCTTTTGTTATGTCACGCAGATAACTGCGTCGACTTGCGCACATGAAATATTAGTAGAGTGGGGATAAAAAGAGTTGGTCTGTATTTTTAGTACTGTATTTTTTTTAATTTTAAAAGAAAACAGTGAAATAAGATTTTAGATGATCAAGTTCAATAATATTAAGAGATTCGACTGTAATTATTATGACGTATGAGTTATTTCCTATGGCAGTAATTTAAATTATTATACAATACTTATATGTACCTTTGTCCTACATTATAACTAAGAATATTCAAGCAAGAAAGATCCTTATATGGCTAGGAACAGAGTTTTAAATGTAACAATTGTACAAATAACTAAACATTATAAAGATATAACGCTAGCAATTATTTAAAATATTCATTCTACCTTCTGTACTAGTATAAACATATAAATAGAACATGAATATACATATATTCAATTTATGATTTATTGAACTAATTTCAACTGTAAATGATTAATGTCGAAACTACAAAATATTTTTGAATAGCATTAGCTAACGTTTCTTCCAAAATTCCTCTATGGCAAACACAGGTGCATGTCGAATTTTTTTTTTTTCGAAATGTTGCACCAACTTTTTTTCAATATAATTTTCATGAGTAAGTAGGGCTTGTCAAGTACTACAACATATAATTTTTTGGTGATTGTAAGTCACCAAGAACACTAAAAAAATGAAAGATAAAATATTTATTTATTATTTATAAATGCGCGTAGTTACTTAAATAACTGAAAAAAATATAGAATATACTCTTTAACGTTACCTACAACCTCACGTTGGTCTCTTGTATTTAGCTTAATTAGTTTTTGAGATATGGCTGTTTGAAGGATAATCAAACATGCACCCATATCTCTAGATTAAAACGGAATACGGCAGAAAAATTCTTATAAATTACATACGTACATCGAGACCATGCTATATTATAAGTTTGGACATGAGTTGTCATTGGGGGCCAAATCATCATAGTTATCCTGCTACACCCTTTTGCATGAATATTACTAACAGGTCGGGTCAACATATAGGCTACATATTATCACGCTATCACCTACGGGAGAGGAGCTGTGCGGAGTAAACGAAGTCCTTGCGGACGAAGTCGTGGGCAACAGCTAGTAAAATATATTTTTTTGCACTTCTTCAGAATGTAAACTTTACTTGTACTAGATTTCATAATCCTCTATTCGCGTAACTCTACCACCTAGTAATTGTGCGACACGTAACTCTACCCACCTAGTAATCAATTGTTCGCCTTTTCCGAATTACCTGGCAAAAAATGGGGGAAGTTCTTCAAAGGGGGCCCGGGCCAATACGGGAAAAACTGAATACTACTGTAATACTTACAGAAAAGTTTAATACTCTGTTAATCTTTGGCCGGCGTGTAGCAGTTAGTTTATATTATAATAAGAAATTACTTGCGAAAGGGTTAAAAAAGCATCTAAGAGCCCACTCTTAGATGCTTTTTTAACCCTTGACGCAAAACGACGTGTGTTATAAGTTTCAGGTGTGTATCTGTGTGTCTGTCCGTGGCATCGTAGCGCCCTGGCGGATGGTTTGATTTAGTTGCGTATTTTTAAATTGAAAAGCCTGTTTTGCGAGATGGTTCTAAGCTATGATACAATAGAATCTGTTCAGCAGTTTCAAGACCACCAGCTCTTTTCGAATTGATGGAAGGAAATAAGCAACTTGTAAAGGCTTTATCAATACTAAATTTTGTATTTTGTTACTATATTGATATTGCAATTACATGATAACATAACCTGATACTTTAAGATCCTCATTTGAAGATCATCAGCATTTATTTAACTGGAAATTTTCGTATGTAAATAAAAGATTTTCTAAATATTGCAAGACACTTTTTAACGACTTTCTGATATCCGTTTGTACTTGGCAGACTTGTGAAAGCACAGTGATAATACAATATTATAGTACAATCTATCTGGGCTTATGATATAACCTAGATGTAAGGACTGGAACTCTCTGGTGCAAACTTCTAACAGGACAATCTTGTTTGGACTCATTGATCTTGTTGCTAGAAGTACTAAGTTTGATGAGTGCTCATGATGACGAGGATCTGAAGATGGAGCTGAAAAAAGTGCTACCGAAACTCACGTGTAAAAAATAGAAAGAGATGAGATAGTCTAGTTCGGATTCTATGGATTTTGGATAACGTGTACTTTCCATTACATATAATGTCAAAGATCTGAAGACGGAGCCGTAAAAGTGCCATTGTCACTCACAAATAGAAATTGCTATTACAGTGGAGTTTGGAGCTATTTTATTTGTCACAGTAAGTTCTTTCTCGTTATGATAAGTCTTTGAAGATTGAGCCGAAAAAGTGACATTGGAACTTCAAGAATCCAGATTTAAAATGCAACTACAATGAACTCCTTTAGTAAACTACGTAATGTTTTCAAAAATAAGCACTTCATTCATTCAAATGAGCACTTAGTTGTCTTGTATTAGCAAACACCTTAGTGCTGGATGATTTTCAGGATCTGATGATGGAGTTGAAAGGTAACCATGAGAACTCTTAAACTAAATAAGTTAAACTAATCGAAATTAGAATCATTTGTTCTGTTTGGACAAACACTCTAGAATCAACAGCGGCAACCGTCCTGATAACCTCTGAGTTGCGAGCTCAGGGTGCCCTGGGGAAAAGCTAAGCTGTCTTGGATCCCGCAACGAAATTAATCAGAAGTATATAGGAGGAGTAGGAAAATACATCCTGTTTCCCTCCCTTTTTAGCAGGAGACAGCAAAATGTTAAAAGCATAAAAATGCTACGAAATGAGACTTTTACAATCAGGTTAAGCCTGATTGCTATTGCACCACGGAAGGACAAACACTCTAGTGATAGACGGTTTCTATAGTCTAATGATAGATATGGAAGTACGTTATGGGAAGTTTGGAATAAAATAGAGCAATACCATATTCCCCGTGTTGGTTCCGGGCTTCTTTGAAAAATAGACCAACTGCCGTTCTGCCAGGCATGTCGTAAAAGGCGACCGATTGGATATGCACGTCACTAACATCGTGACTACTAGGTGGTAGAGTTCTGCATTGTCTCGCCCGGGTCTGGTACCACCGCCGGTTTGGAGGGTAAGGTAGCCGGTACACTTATGCATGTGGCATTAAACCTCGCCACAAGATAGCAACGCACTATTAACACCTTTGGTGTCTATAGGCGATGGTTGACTTTTTCTCTCAGGAGAACCGTCTGCTTGTTTGCTATCTTATGATATAAAAATTAAAAAAAAATATCGACTTTGGATTCATTTAATTTGTTATTATAAAGACTTTGGAGCGGAATGGCTTCCGGTGCCTGATAATAGAGCTGAAAGATGTACCCTAGAACTGCAAAGCTAAACCAGGTAAACCCATCAAGTGGGAACTAATTTGGTTTGTTTTGGCAAACAGTTTGATGCTGGACTATTTCTAGTATCTGGTGATGAAATTGGAAGGAATGGGAACTTCTAAATTAAATAAAATAAACCTATCAAGTTTGGGATCCTTTGTCCTGTTTTAACAAATATCCTGGTGCTAGACGATTTCCGGAGTTTTAAAATAGGGCTGATGATGAAAGCTATGGGAACTTTGGAATAAAGAGAAGAAAGAAGAATTGAAGAAGTCCATGAGATTTTTTAATCTAGGTAAACCCATCGAATATGGGCTAATTCGGTTTATTTTGGCAAACACTTAGGTGCCGGATGTTTTCTAAGATATAATAATGATGTAACCGGAAGGTGGCCATCGGAGATTAGGCTGATATAATTGGCTTTTATTACTGCGAATCTCACAGGGTTTGATGATGGAATCAGAAAGTGGCCATGGAACTCCCGCACTAAACAAAATAAGCCCATTGCATATGGTCTGATTTGTTATATTTTTACATACACGCTGAATCAAAATGATTTCCAGGGTTACATTGTAGCCATGAGAGCTTTGCAATAAAACAACTCAAGCTCATTGAGTAAGGAACCATGGTAACCTTAACCTGATGCTGCAAGATCTCCTCGAATCGATCCCATCGAAGATCATCAGGGTCTTTTTACGTTTTACTTTTAAAATGATATGCATGTAGCAAAATTGCGGTCTGCGGCTGTGTCGGGGGTTTTGAATTTTTGAGTTTTTTCTTGTTATTAAACTGAAATTTATTATCAACCTATCGTATGATAATAGTCAACTGTTTCACATTCGCGAGGCGTGCCCTGTAAATGATGTTGAGACAAAGTTAAAGCGATTTAAGGGAATAAGTAAAGTCAGTGTATCAGTTGATCGAAGATATAAATCACGCGTTTTACAGAAAATATATGTAAGGATGACGTAAAACATCTAGGTATATAAATCAAAAATATTCAGACTAGTTTTATTTTTCATGTTGACTCGGGATTCTCGTGATTAAAAACTCTTCCATTTAGGCAGTTCGTAAAAGGTGAATTGAGCCAAACTTTTCCCTCCCATTCGTGGTTACACAACTTTGTGGTTACAATGGCCCTACCATTGTAACCACAAAGTTGTGTAACCATTTACAAGCTTTAATTAGATAAGTCTTTCAAAGCACTTTCATATATTGTCAGTGTAGCTTGCATTTACACCCATAAATACAGAGTTTTAATACTAACCGAAGAATTAAATCACTCGAGGGGTATTTTATAAGTCTTGGCTTCTTTTTCGACCAGATAAAATAGCACAACACGGCATATTTCTAACTATTCTCGATATGATATATCTAGAAGACATTTACAAGCATTAAATGCGGAAAACGTGTAGGCATTTTTGGTGTAGCCAGTCATATGAGCAAAATTTTGCTTGTATGAGCTATACGTTTTCCGCCCAACACCGTGTCTATTAGTATTTACGTTGTATGCGATTGTAACTAAGTGGAGAGTGCAATCTCGCCTGCCCACTTAGAATAAACAGCGTGTGATTATATCCTGCTCGATAAAAGATATGTTTAACCAATAAGAAGAACTTAGAGTTTCGCTGTACTTTTAATTTTTTATAAAAGTAATTCTATATGCACACAATTTCTATAGATTTAATTAGGTGTGAAAGTAAAAAAATGTAATAAAAATATAATTAACATTGTAATTATAATAATAATAATAATTCACGGGACAAATTACACTTACTGATCTAACCCCAAAGTAAGCAAATTATTTGCTTGTGTTATGGGTGTTAGTCAACGATACTAATACATAGAAATACATATATAAATACTAGAATATATATAATAAACACCCAAACCCGGAAATACAAACATTTATGCTCATCACACAAATGCTTGTCCCCGTCGGGGATCGAACCCGAGCCTCGTTGATTGCGTAGTCAGGGCCTCTAACCACTCGACCAACGGGGCGGTCAATGTAATAATAATGGCAAATAATGGCCAAAAATGTAATTTGTTGTACATTTATTCTAATTTTAAGTGGTCAGAAATAGTACTAAAATGGTCAAAATCAGTATTCAGTACGTCTACTATTGATATATCTCGTTTGTCGTGGCATTAAGTATTGTTATAGGCAACATTTATTTGTCTGCTTGAGTAATTTGTTTTTGTGACAAGAAAACGTTTGTCGTGGCCACCGACCACACAGTCCATAGACACCTAATAATAGGCGATTGACTTGTGTCAACACATCTGACTTATAGTTCCGATGTAAATGTCCACGCGCCAATGAGTAGTGATTGGGTAATCAGTGTCGACCAATCGGATGCTCTGTATATTACTATCTTTCACTGTGACCTTGAATAGCCAATTACGGCGTTGCAACCCCACTTCGTTTTACCTCAGCTAGTTGCCAGAATGCATTCAATACGGAAAATCAAACATTAGCCGTCTATAGACTATGTGGTCGGTGGTCGTGGCGTACATACTAAAATAAACGAGATATTATAAGATTATTATTGTTATTGGTTCATCTTATTCGGCAAATCATTTTTTTACGCATGACATATTATCCCAAGCTGTTTATCTTAAGGGATCTTATACATAAAGATGATACAACGTAGCATCGTTCTACGACGACGTGGTACAGCATCTCAGAAATATGCAACGGACAACGTAGAAATTAATACAATATTTATTAATTAATGACACTCGTACTATTTCACAATAAGGTAATAGCAATTAATTTCCAACCGGTTTCACTTACACAAACATCCTCAGGGGATACACAGTTACTAACTCCAATGTAAATACCCTGAGAATGTTTGTGCCGATGATAAAAAGTGTGTAATAACGTAAATATTCACGAAACGACTTGTGCCACGACATACGGCACGGCTCTTACTACGGTTAATCTAATAAAAAACGGACCGCACTAGACGTATTTTTTGTGAATTTCCTTAAATTCAAAATAGATACATTCAAAACTGGGTCGTTGTGATGTCCTATACACAGGAAAGGATTATCTTTCCTGTGTATAGGACATCACAACGACCATGCACATGCAGTACGTGTATAGGTACAATTTGAGCACGTGTGTCGATTCCCGCCTCGCGGCGTGTCGTCGCTAGTCGGCAATTGGCTTTTGTTTGCGCACAAAGCAAGTGTGAACGCTCAAATTAGTCTGTAAATACGGCAAACATGTAGTCTCCAACTTTAAGTAATGAAGATTGCATCAAATTATTACATCTTTATGAGTTTCACCGAGTGTTATTGGATACCAAAGACACGGTCTTTTTTCGTATTACGTAAATTTGGGGATATTTTCCTGACAGCCAGTATTGGAATTCTGGGAGTCGACATATCAAATTTCATTTGGAAGGAAAGGCTAAACTTGCCTCCAAAAAGCTTGGTGTGCTTAACAAAGCGAAGCAGTATAAGGCCAAAATTCGATCTCACATGGAGTGGATTTCTTCTTCTTGATCGTATTCAGCGTAGAATGGTTCGAATCGTTGACGACCAGGCTATTTTTATACGGCTAGATTATTTGTCATTACGAAGAGATGTAGGTTCGCTCTGCATAGTGCATATGTTATCGCATCTATCATGGAGAGTGTTCCGACGTGGTTCCAACAAATTATTCGGAATAATTTCTGACGCTGAATTACATCATTGGATATCGCTTTAAAATTCAAAGTTCCATCCTCACCATCTCGATTTCTAGAAATCCACAACCGTGTGTGTTTCTCGTCACTTTCTACCTCGCACCGTTCCTTTGTGGAATTGATTAGCTGCGTGGGTATTTCCGAACGGATACGACTTAGGGATCTTCAAGAAAAGAGCTAATTCATTTAAAAGCCGGCAACGCAGCTATTAAACCTCTGGCATTGCGGTTGTTAATGGGCGGCACAGATCACTTACTATAAAGTGCATCCCCTGTTCATTTACCCCCTCTTCTGTAAAAAGATACTAATGTATAGTGCCCTGTAGGCGTATACATTTGTATGTGTATTCAACTACACCTGTACGCGTATTGAATAAATTGTATGTCTTAAATAAACATTTTCTATTCTATTCTATTTTTAACATAACTAGATTACGCGCACGTTGGAACGCGTACCATGAATTATTAGTTAAGGTGGAGCTAGCCTCGTGTTAATCATTCGAAGCAAATACCTACGTTACATCTCATTCAATGAGGTCTTGCCATCTCTTTTTATACAGCTGTGTTAGAAAGGGAGGGTAAGATTTCGGAAGATGACACCAGTATTAAAAGTTGTGTTTCATGCAGTTGTGTTGTGTTTCACCAGATATACTGCAGCTTCATGGTCCGTACAAGCCTTTGTACATTGCAAATTGAACATACATCCAAACGCGACGCTGAACTGTATGGTCCCCTCTACGTCTGTCTGTTTGTCTATTCGCAATAAACTCAAAAACCACTGCACGGATTTTCATGCGGTTTTCACCAATGGATAGATGAATTAATGAGGAAGGTTTAGATATATAATTTATAAAGGTTTTTTGTATATATAACCCCTGTGAAACCGAAGCGTGTCGCTAGTTATATTCTAAAGTTGTGAAATACATTCATCTCTCGGTTCTAAATAAATTGTAGGTAAGTATACCGCGGTTATTTCAAAAGCAACGTTGCATATATATCTATATACCTACATCATACATATAACTGCTCCCATTACTGCTCCAGATTTTATATTGTATTTTGGTCTTTAATCAGCATATTATAAATGTGAAAGTTTGGATGTTTGGATAGATGAATGGATTTCTGTGATTGTTACTCAATCACAGAAAAAGTACCGAACGGATTTGAATGAAATTTGTCACACAGGTATATGATGATCTGAAATAGTACATAGGCTACTTTATACTCCAGAAAAATTAGATGATCCTGCAGGATTCGCCAAAAACTTTTAATGTTGCAGCGGGCTGCACTCTGCAGCTAGTAAGACGATATTTTTAAATAATCACAAAATAATAAATACCTGTATAATAATATTGTAAAATTCGTGTAATAAAACGATTTTACAATAAAACTTATCAAACTTATTTTATATCATGATTTTGCGATATTATATATTCCAAATCCGTATCTACTGTAATGTCTTATGGCGCATGAATACTGAGGGAAAACAAGAAAGGATTTTATTAAAAACGTTTGGAAGCACAATGCTGACAGATGCTGTGAATGTTCACGCTAACGCTACACTTCTGAACTCCTGCCAGTAGCAAAGTTGGTACGCAGCAATAGGGCTGTCATAACTATTATATTAACTTCTGTGTTTGTTACATATTATCTTGGGTCGAAGCATTTTATCAGTACTAATCACGGATTAAACTGGATAGGTCTTTCAAGGGAATTTCTTAGGTTGTTAATGTAGCTTGCATTTACACATTGAAATACAGAGTATAATACCTACCGATGAAATATAGTTAATGTATTTTTAAGCCTTAGCTTTTTATTCGATATGATAAAATAACACAGTATAACACACATTTCTATATTTTCACGATATAATATATCTACAAGCGTTTGACTTTACATACGTTTGCTCATATGGACGGCTACGTATTTTCCGTCCAAAACCGTGTCTATTAGTATTGTGTGGTTTGTAGTGTTAATCAATAAGCGCCATTGATATAAAAAACCCAAGATCTGTGTCTCAAAAACTTCCTTTAAAAATGAGCGCAATATTTTAAATTGTGTGCTCATTTCAAATAGAGTCGCGTCGGTCGCGATACTTTGAATTTTATTACTTTTCGTACATTGCACTGTAAAAACAACTATATATCTTGCGCTTAAGGTTGGATATGCAAAAACATATACTTTTGCCATATCTATAACTACTTGTGTGAAATTAGCGACAGTGCGACAATAAGAGTGCAAGTTTTGTTCGGGACTATGTATCTTGGATTTTTTATCAATCAATGACAACTTTTATATCAATAATAAAAAAATGTCATCATGTAGATTATATTGCGGAATAGGCAGAATGGAAAGAACCTCAGTTAAATGCCAGAATTTAAGACTCAAACTAGAAATCGGAATAAGATTTGAAATGAGTTTGAGACTAAAAACAAAAAAAATGGCTAAGAATTTAGAAAATCGACGTCACGATCTTTTAGTAGGCTCTACGACTAGAATTAAATTTGTGTTTATGCTAATAATGTGGTTAAACTATTTTTAAATATTATTGCCGTACTTGACTACTTGGGTGAATTGGTTACACCCAGAATACTGTGTCAAGACATTATCTTTTCTTATGAGAAAAGAGCGGGGAGTTTTCCCCCGGTTGGGTGATATTTTCATATTTAACACAACCCTGAGCTAATGCCGTAGTGGCTTTTATTGCTATATCGTGATATTCTCAATCCTCAGATACATTTTGCACCCAATAACATCACATCTCCGAAACTCAATGTTGATTCGAAAAGCTATTTGCAGTTTTATAGTGATTTAATGCAGACTTATATTTACTGAGATAGACATGTCATTCAAATAAAATCTTGAAGTGAGTTGATCGGTAGATAAACAATTTGACATTATTGCGCGTAAGTTTTTTTTGTGCTATGTGCTTTTTTTCGTCTGATTCAGACCTCTTTTGAAGAATAGACATTTGCCTTTCTGCCAGAAAATAGTAAAAGACGAACAATTATACATGATAAGCGTGTTGCTACTGAGTACTGGGTGTAATTTGTACCAACCAATGATATATATATTACATTTTCCCTAGAAATTCTGCACTGAAGCCATTTGACGATCATCCATCTACAAATATGTAAGTGGATTGTAGAATCCTACAATTGTTGCTCATAGTGTTTGTTGAAAAAGAAACTAAAAAAGGGTTTTACGATTATTAAATAATATTTTTGTATAAAAAATGAAGCTGCCGCTTATTGATAGCTTTTCAAATAGCGGGCAAGAATTGTTGTAGCCATAAAGTCAGTTATTATAAAGGCATTTCGATTCGGTGGTTATGAAATCTGGAAAACTAGCACCGTTTTTTCCCCGTGTTGGTTCCGGGCTCCTTTGAAGAATAGACCAACTGCCGTTCTGCCAGGCAGGTCGTAAAAGGCGACCAAGTGGCTATGCGAGTCACTACCATCGTGGCTACTAGGTGGTAGAGTTCTGCATTGTCTCGCTCGGGTCTGGTACCACCGCTTTACCTATTTCTGCCGCAATAGCGTCAGTGCTTGTCATTGCCGTGTTTCGGTTTGGAAAGTAAGGTAGCCGGTAAACTTATGCATGTGGCATTAGACCTTGCCATAAGATAGCAACGCACCATTAACACCTTTGGTGTCTATAGGCGATGGTTGACTCTTTCTATCAGGAAATCCATCTGCTTGTTTGCTATCTTATAATATTAAAAAAATACCTTGTCACGCAGATAGTAACGCACCATAAGTATATCTGGTGTCTAAACAGTCGATTTTTGTCTTAGTAGAATACTCTTAGTGATTATGTTACAAAACCTTTTTTTTTTAATAATTTATTACAAGCCAAAAAGACTTGTCTATTTCGATTTATGAAAAAGTTTTTGATTTTACGAGTGCCATAAAATTTAGCGGCCAATTATATACGGAATAATTTACTTTTTACGTTAATGACAGTGTTCTGGAGCGCCAAAAATAAAACAGCTATATTTACGGTTAATAAACTCATTGCATGAATTGTGGTCTCCAGACAATTAACCTAAGGTTTAACAAAAGTCTTCCCAATGTGTTTTTACTACGGAATATTGTTTTAGGTTTTTGCGTATAATCCTTCGTGTCCTAGCCATGTTACAGTTCATTGCCTTCGGCAAGTGACAATTATGTTAGGGGATTGTCCCTTGGGTGAATACCTCAAATACATTGGGTTTTCGCTTTTGAACTTTAAATACCCTTACTATTAGGACACATTTGCCAAAACTTGTGTAATCTTTATAGTGACCATGTGAGAGAGGCGTTAACTGTGCAGCTCACTGCTAAGCTTTTTACCTAAGTATGTTATAGGTAATAGTAGACTAGAAAATAAAACAATATTACAGGATTATTATACTTAATACAAATTTTTGAAAATGTGGAATAAATATTATAAATACGAAAGTTTGGATGTTGGGATGGATGTTTGTTACTCAATCACGCAAAAAGTACTAAACGGATTTGAATGAAATGTGGCATACAGGTAGATAATGACCTGGAATAGCACATAGGCTACTTTTTATCCCGAAAAAAGTAATTGATCCCGCGGGATTCGCCAAAAACTTTTATAATGCAGCGGGCTGCACGCTGCAGCTAGTGTAGAATAATTCAAATTACGGCTTATTGGTCTTCGCTTGCGTGACCCAAAAACATTTTTTTCTTTTACATAGGTTAAAAAACATACTATGTTATTTCGAAATATATAGATTTCCATTGGTGAGAGAATTTCAAACTCGGTTTTCTGGTTTCTTAGTTTTTTTAGTGTTTCGTACCTAAAAGTTAAAACGGGACCCTATTATTAAGCCTCCGCTGTCTGTCCGTCTGTATGTCTGTCACCAGGCTGTATCTCATAAACCGTGATAGCTAGAAAGCTGAAATTTTCACAAATTATGTATTTCTATTGCGGCTATAACATCCAATTAAAAATAAATAAATAACAAAAATAACAAAAAAAAAATAAAATAAAAAAAATAAAAAAAATGAAAATATTAAGGGGGTCCCCATAATTTAGTATAATTTCGTATTTTTAACTTCCCTTTCTCTTTCGGTTTCTCTTCCCATCAGGAGAGCCATCCGCATTCGAGTATTTGGTACCACCACCTTACCTACTGCTGACGTAATAGCGTCAACGCTTGTAATTGTTGCTTTTCGGTTTTCCGGGCGGGAGGGGGTGTTGGTCGAGTGGTTAGCGAAACTGACTACGCATCAATGGGGCTCGCGTTCGATTCCCGACAGGGAAAAACATTTGTGTGATGAGCATTTACGTTTGATTTTCTGGGTTTGGGTGTTTATTAAATCTATTTGAGTAGGCATTTATATATGTATCTCTATGTATTAGTAT
This sequence comes from Apodemia mormo, assembly GCA_036924255.1. NCBI lineage: Eukaryota > Metazoa > Arthropoda > Insecta > Lepidoptera > Riodinidae > Apodemia > Apodemia mormo. Next base: position 13,716,158 of record JAUPFN010000011.1, read on the forward strand.
CGTTAACTAAAACCCATACTACAAGCAAATAAATTTCTTACTTTGGGATTAGATCAATTCGTGTAATTTGTCCAGTGATATTTATTTATTTATTTACCTGTTCCCTACGACATCGTTTACGTAACTCACACACGTGACGACCTTTTACTTAGTCGGGTAAAAATAAGTCTATTACTCAATGATACAGTATCTATATATTGCTTAAAGAATTTTTAAAACTGGTGAATAGACCAGTTTTAAAAATTGTAATATCAATTAACGCATAGATAAACGCAAAATTTATTAGTTTTGCGTTTATCCAAATGCAAAACTAATAACGAATGTGTTTATCCATTACAAAGAAATAAATCTTACCTCTTTATTTTATAAGTATAAATAAAGTCATAGATTACTCAATAACACATTTAAAAGTAAAAAATCCGAGTTGGTTCATCAATATGTGTATTGTGTGTATAAATTTTCGCCAAAAGGTACTCCGTATAAATTAATTCTTACCAAATAATAGATACTAATCCCCAGTTGAATCGTCTGATTCATTAAGTGAGTTGAGGCAAGCAAATACGTTTTGCACCCGAATAAAGTTTCAGACGTTAACTTCGGTCAACATTTGCTAGGTAGATTTAGCATGGGCGAGTTAATTATCGCTTAACAATTATAGTACAAATACTATATAAAGGAAAATCAATCAGTATGATTATGGTGTTTAATCTTAGGAATGACTCAATTTTTATGTTTCGTGAGGATGGAGTCAGTTCACATCGATTTTTAGTTCATCGCTGATGTAACGATACCACCTATTCCTAATGTAATAGCATCAGTGCTTGTCATTGTCGTGTTTCAGTTTGGAGGGTAGATTTATGAATGCGGTAATACCATTCTGCCACACAAATAGCAATGAACCATAACATATTTGGTATCTATAAGCGACGGTATTTATTTCCATCTGGAGAGCTATCATCTTGTTACTATTACCAAAATACTAAACCAGCGCGGCACAGTCTGAAATTCAAGCTGATGCTAGATTGTGTTTAAATAACAAGTTTTTTTTCCTTAATCAGACAGGTGCAGTTCAAGTTCGCTAAGACCCTATATTTTCATCCGTAGACTACATGATACTTCCTGTTTTCACACCTTTTTGAAGCTCAATCTAGTTTTTAATCAACGATTAAAATGGCTACATTTTATGATTACATATGAAAAAAATGGTGGCTGGACGATAATTGAAATTTATTTCGCCGTATGTAATCACAAAATGCGATATTTTAATTCCCATGTCGTTCCTGGTATTTCAGATTTATGGTTTAATTTTAAATAATGATTAAATACAAACAGTTTAATCTCTATTTTTTTAAAGAAATATATGGAAAGGTTATTTTGTTACGTCTAAGCAAGGTCGAGTTACTGAATAGGCTAACTCATGAAGTAACTATCTGAACCGAATAGGCTAATTCTTAGAGTTAACTTATTCGGTTTAGATTATGAGGCCCCGGGTTTGATGCCCGCGTCTGGCAAAAGTGTTATTGAGTTTTTTTCGAGGTTTTGTTCGAAAATCCAAAATATTAGTAGCTGCTCGGGTTTGGCGGTCTTGGTGGCAGTTTGGTGGGTTTGCAAACTGAAAGACGAAAGTGACTATCACCTACGCTATTGTGGTAGGAATAAGTAAGCGGTGATAACTCACTCGGGTGAGATAGTAGTGAAACGACTCGACGACCGTTTAAAAGTTGTAAGGCAAATAATGTATTCTTTAAAACCGGCCTTAATCACTATAGGGGTTGACTTTAAAAATAAATAAAAAATGGTAAAGTGCGTATCGGGCAGAGAGCACATAACCAAGGGCCACGCGCAATGTTTAGCAAGGATTCCGACGTTTTCTATCACTATAATACGGACTAATAAGAGGGCTTTTATTGTTTCATACTATGAAAATTTAAGCTATACAACGTCACTGACGGATATATCCGCATCACAGATTCATCGTCTATAAAAACTTTTCCAAGTACATTTTATAAGTTGGTCGACAATTATTAAAAAAACTTGTAAAGCCTTCTTAACCGTGATAAGTTTTCCTTTTAATTGCATTATATTTACTACTACCGTGAACTTTTTCCCATCTCCAAAATCAACCATTTAGCTGGCAGATATTTCAAAACCGAGGACCTACATTCATCAAAAAACTGTTTCCACAAACCTTTGATAGGTTTTTTAAAAACCTATTCAACGATACCCCATATTATGTGGTGAACGAGAAGAAAAAATAAAATTCCCACTTTACATGTTGAGTAGTTACCCTAAGACTTATTTTTTAAGATTTTATGTAACTACTTTATTACCGTGACTGAAAAATATTCATCACAAATTCTAGCTTTCTTGTTCTAAGGATCCGAGCTAGACTGCGGATGGACGGACGGACGGATGAACATAGCGAAACTATATAGGAAGTCTTATAGTTTACTTTGGAACCTTAAAAACAAATACCATCATTCCTATGTCCTTTAGCAGGCAGACAGTGCAAAAACGAAGTCACTTGGTAATAGATGGACTTATTGACCTACTGGGCACATATCGTCTCGGACAAGTTATGTTTTTTAGAAAGTCTAAAACATTCTAACTTCGAATTATTCGAATCGGGTTTGAACTCACTTTCGTATTATAATTCGTAAATTTTAATTTTATTATTTTAATTCGTAAATTCGTAAGTTGTAGGTATACTTATTTCTTTTCGTTTTATGAAATGTGTTTCAAGTTGTGTGTTGTTGATACTAATCAGCATACGATATGTAATTTTGACTGCCGATATTCAACTGAACTTAAACATCTCAATCTAAAAATGTTATTTCAAATGGATGAATATTCAAATGTGGGAATCACTATAGCTACTAGCCTGCATGCAGTCTGAGTGTTCAAATAAAGTACACCAAACCATTGAGCGAGCAGTGTTCACCCGGAATAAAAATAGGAGTGAGAAGTAGCATGCCATTTTTCCACAGTATAATTATGTAAAACAAAATAATTAAAAATAAAAAAATTCCTTCAAGGTACGGTGTTGTTAAGACGCCACCACAATACCGGGACTTCAGTTTTCTATACTACCGGGATTTCAGTTTTCAAAAAAGCTTCGAAATACTTATGCTTAACCCGGTTATTGAACCCGAGACCTTGACTGAAACCGAATAGCTTAGCCGTTAAATCAACGAGGCAGTCCTATTTAAAGTCATTATTTAGCTCTTTTAATCTACGTTGTATGCATTGGATTGTTTTATATTATCTAAAAATACGAACCTTTGGCTATTTCAATTGTTACTTTTATTGATTTTATTTACATAGTAAGTTGTAAATAAATAAAAACATTCACTTGTAGTAGTGTGGGAAGCAGCACTCTGGTTCACTAACCGTACGTTAGAGAGACTCCCCCCAACGATTTAACGATTAATCGTCTGACGAGAAGGGCTGTGACTGCATTACCACATTTACTAATATCATCACTTGATTTTACTATAAATCGAAATAAACAACTATTAAACTATAATTATAATAACTATAATAATAATAATAACTATTAAACCCTGAAATAAAACCCTAAAAGTTTTTTTGTTCAATAAGGGAATAAAATTTGGGTCCTCAATATATTTTTAAAGTCTACGGGCAGTATCGCTCAAATCTAGATTGTACCACAAATCAACGATCACCAAAAGTACTATATTAAATTATAAAATCAAGTAATAGCGAGTATATAGATTTTGATAAAAACTGAGTAAAATAAAAGAAGTGTTGTTAATTACATAAATATAATTATTGTAGCCTGAAGGTAATAGGGAGCATATAATTTCCTAGAAATGTAAAGAAAAAGACATATAAAACAGTAATTTAATGTAATGTTTAATTATATTTTGTTTGTTAAAAATACGTTAAAAAACGTTGTATTGTCTCTTCATTAGTCAGTTGCGCTGTAGCCGTGTTGTAACTGCGTAGTATTCACGCCGAAAAGGCACAGTTGCCGTGATGTAACCACGCCATAGCCATGCCGAGCTAACATGTCTATGCTATAATTGCGCGATTCGGGCCCTTATCCCTCAACGTACCTGAACAAAAGTTTTTTTTACTATGCAATTTTGTACTCACATCAGAAAGTTACTGCACCCACGCCACACACCTACAATAGCCAGGCTATACCTGCTTGCGCAGGACAAGTGCCTTAAATGTGCTATAATTGTACCGTGATGCAGTACCACGTATAAGTAATAGTACCACTGGCAGTAGTAGTGCCATACTCACGAAAGAACCGCGACGTCATTACGCCGTTACCACTATCGTAGGGGAGCCCAAGCGGGGATTGTAGTATTTACTCAAGCGCGTCAGATTAACACAGGGAAGATACCTCGCATACTGTTGAGGCTCTCCACCAAATATAAGCCATTTCTATAGAGGGGGGTAACGAAGGCAGCAAAAAAAAAAAACAAAATTAAGATAACTTCGGCTTGTGGTAATTGTCAGATTATATTTTTTTCGTTATTCTTACATAATTTCCTATATAATAAAAGAGAATTCAGACGCGTTAGAGAATGCCAAAACAACGTTTTCTCTGCAACTTTGTGACCCTCCCACTCCCTTACGCTACACTTGAAACGGCAGATTTTCTAAATTTTAGGTGGAAATTAACCCACCATACCTTAATCTGACGCGATTTAGTGTTACCATGGCACAGATTTTTTTTAAAACATTTTTTTATCTGGAGTTTTTTTCCTCCACTATTGAGATGAAAAACTTTATATAACTTTTTATTTTTCCCATAATTTAATTTACAAAATCCAATAGATCCCTACGACGCTCGAGTAACTACCCATTTAGCATTTTGGGCTCCCCTACTATAAGACTTATAGTATAATTGACTACGTAGGTACAAGTTGGATACAAACTACTAACTGATGGCGATCGCACGCGCTTATTGGTCATTTCAAATAGCGCGCGATTCCTCGACTTTCTGTTAAAATCATTACACACTTTCGTTGCATTTCACAAAATCTACCGCGTCAATGTGGTGTTAGGTGTACTCGTGACGAAACAGTTAGATAGACTTGTCGTACCCATATTGTATGTCTTTAGTAACCGTACCAAAGCCGCACCTGAACATGCCTTTGCAGTGCACGGAAAACGCATCGTACACATTTTTGGTGTAGTTATGGTGCGATTTTGGTACGGTTTCTGTGTTAATTAGCAGCATCGCAATAGGGCGTTAGAAACGTACTGTAGACACCACGCCGACAACGTAACGTTTTAATAGTTATTTTGTGGTTTTAACGTGTAGCACCCGCGGCGTGGGACGTGGATGTAAAAGTGTGGTGGATGTGGGTGGATAATTGTGCCGCTGGGGTCTTCTATTTTGTCTAGACCATCGGTGAGTTCTATCCATTTATTAAATCAACGTCTTTCGTTTTGGTGCCGGAAAGACATATGCAACATTTCGCGTATAATAGCAAATTTAATCAATGTCACCTTTTTTGCATACATTTTCTACTTGATGATGTATATTTTAAGTTAGGTAATGATAATAAAAATGTATAACGGCTAAAAGCTCTAGTTTACTTTTAATGATATTCAGCTATTTTATTTCTTATTTCTGTGATTCATTTGCATGCTATGAAGTAAAATATGGTCTTATTAAATCCTAAACATCACGCTGCGATTGATATTTACAATGTAGATTTTATGTAGGTAGATAGGTTAATAATAATGTTGATAATCTGTATATTTAGAATAGAAAATGTAATAATTTATGCTATTGTAACTAAACAATATAAAAGCATTATAGCTAATATATGGCAAGAAGTTACTTATTATCTGCACTTTTCTAGATGAGAGCGATTCTACAAGATTTTTATCTGCGTCAGTGTACCTCTGAACGATATGGACACAAGTCGTCGTTTTGTGGTTGTATTCGAACCCGCTCCCAATTTTTTAATTTATTTTTCTTAATTGGCTATTGTATTTATTTTAAATCCTAAAGAACTTTAATCTTACAATGAGCTATATCGACATAATAAATGTCAGCGCAGTAAGATTTGATGGCTACTTAATTTTTTTTTCATATCATAATCTTTTTTTATTATTATCGTGTTTAATTTGGATTTTTTTAATCAAGACCTATCATATCACCTGACAAATCTATCGGTACATGGTGAATTGAAGTATTTATTGACATTCCATTCAATCTGCTTACCACGCAAAGGAACTAGCGTGATCATGTTTTTTTTATTAAATTTATTTTAAGTCGTGTTACTTAGCTTAGTAGTAGATAGTAATAGTACCTAATAGTAAAAAAAATAAGAAAAATATTCCAATAATTGTTAACGAAATGCTGTAATGCCAAAAGCCAAAAAAAGATGTTTCAAATTTTATCCTCAAATAACAATAAATAATATTACTAGACAAATTACACGAATTGACCTAATCCCAAAGAAAGCAAATTATTTGCTTGTGATATAAATGTTAGTCAACGATGTTATTAGATAGAAATAAATATTTTATTAAAAAAATATTTAGTAAACGTTCAAACCCAGAATCACAAATTCCTGTCGCTTTTGGGAATTAAAGCCAAGCCCTATTAATTGTGTAGTCAGGGTTGCTCATTACTTGACCATAGTTTGAGTAAAAATGTGTCGAGTTTCTCAAGGTATTTTTAATTTTTTTCAGCCTTGAAAGCCTGGTATTCACGAGACGCCCGAAGCGAAAATGGTACAGCTCAAAATGGCGGGTGAAAGATCAATAGGACCTAGCAAAAGGTAATGCCATCCCTTTCACCCCAAAAGACTTTCACAATACTATCATCTCACTTCATCGTGATGTCACGAGGCAACTACGAGAAGTCGTATGATAGAATGGATTTTGTTACCAAATTTAACTTAAAAGAACTTTTTGAAAACAAAGTAATTTGCATATTTTGTGACATTTATCTTTTCTCTTCCTAAAAGTAAAAAATTTAGAAATATTATTCTGTTGTGACCTTTTAAGATCATCTATTATAATAATTTGCAAGTAACGGTGTTCGCGGCCTTTTACGGATTCAAAAAGACGCGGGGCTGTCTTAAAAGCATCCTATTTATGCTGATGCAGTCTTTGAATTGAGTAATTATTATATATATTTTTTTATATTTATTTAATAGGTTAACAAATAAGCAGAGAGTTCTCTTGACAAAAATGTGTAACAATCGTATGTATATACGTACCAAATACGTTAGTGATGCGATAGCATCCGTTTTTTTTATAGTATAAGATAGCAAACAAGCAGATGGGTCTCCTGATGAGAAGAGTCAACCATCGCCTATAGACACCAAAGGTGTTAATTGTGCATTGCTATCTTGTGGCAAGGTCTTATGCCACATGCATAAGTTTACCGGCTACCTTACCCTCCAAACCAGAACACGGAAGTGACAAGCACTGACGCTATTGCGGCAGGAATAGGTAAGGCTGTGGTACCAGACCCGGGCGAGACAATGCAGAACTCTACCACCTAGTAGTCAAGATGTAAGTGACTCGTATAGCCAATTGGTCGCCCTTTACGACCTGCCTGGCAGAACAGCAGTTGGCCTATTCTTCAAAGGAGCCCGGGACCAACACGGGGAGGTGTTGACATGCCACAGGCACAAGTTATCCGGCTACCTTACCTTCCAAACCGGAACACGATAGCGACGAGTACCGACACTATAACGGCAGGAATAGATAAGGCAGTGATACTAAAAATTGTTCTGATAACATACCTCGCGTGCCAAAGTTTAGCCTGTCCGGCTTGAATCATGAGATCTTGGGTTTGATCCCTGGTTCAGGAAAACGTGAAATTAAGATTTGTTTAAATCTTCAAACATCGAAATCCCTATAACACTTTAGCTGATGTGGATGTGCTAAAACTTCTGTGTCCTTGATGAGCATGTAAAGCTGTCGGTCCCAGTTTCCGCAAGAAGCAAGCGATAGTCAATGTTTTGTATAGCTGGTATTGCGGACCACCTAATAAAATGGTAAATAGGGGTAAGCCAGAATGTACCTTACCGTTCGGTTAATTCTGCTTCCCCTGCAGTAGAAACGGCATGATAGTTTTTTTTTTCATTAAGTACGAGCTGTTATTAGAAACCCGCTGCGTAATTAAATATTTTTGGAAGGCCTAAGAGAGCATAAATATTTAAACAAAAACTTTAGGCCATATATTATATATTACAAACTTCGTTTAATTTTATCAGGCTATTATTGTATGATTGAGTAGGTAACAAAAATTCAAATGTACAAACTTTGGCAGATTTTTGATAGAACAAGCCATTGCCTGCCGCCACGCTCACGTGAATTGGAACCTTATTTTTTAGAAACAAATTGCCTATCCAACCTTTTCGAGGTTTTTCCCTTTCTCATTTATCTATACACATTAAAGAGAGTCGTCTTATATTGAAGATATTTCTGAAGAAATATTGAGATATATTATACTTTTTGCCTGTTTTCAGTTTGTTTGTTTACGCATTATCGAGTCGAACCAATTGCCATTTAGTTTTAAAGTTAAAACTGTTGACATGTTTCATCTATATATGAGTGGATTTGGTTAAAGTGGAATATGTTATCTGTTCAGTAGATTATTTACTTTAGGTTAATTAAAAAAAATTACACATTCATTATACTATAATAAAGAGAAAAAAATGTTTTTTGTTCATAAATACCAGACTGGTAGTTTTTTAATTTAATTTCTTTTTTTTTTTTTTTAACCTATAATAATCTATATCACTGATTAAAACAGACCATACTGTATTTTAAATAAATAGGCATCCCTATATGTGCGTGTCAACGAAATCTTAATATCGATTTTTTATATCATAGGAAAGCAAAGCAGATCTGGTGTACAGAATCTCTTGACGTAAAGAAATAACCGTTGCCTTGCGACATCAGAAATGTTAATGGTGGGTTGCTATCCATGTAGTAGGATGTCCTTTCACAAGCATAAGTTCAACCCTTACCCTTCAAACCGCAACTAGACTAAGTATTGACGCTATTCCAGCAAGAGAATATAAAGCGGTAGCGGTGGTACCAAATAGAGACGGAGTAAACCTCTACGACCTAGTATTCGTGACAGTATGACATATATTAGGCAATTGTTTTTGTTCAAATTTACTGACGTAATGGCGAATGATGTATTCTTCAAAAGTTGCAAAATGTTGGATCAACATTGTATTATTTTTGAACCATCAAAACGATTGTAGTTTTTTGTATCTTAGAATAGCAAATACGTAGATGGTTCTTCTGATAGAAAGAGATATCCATCACCTAAAGATACCACAGATGTAAATAGTGCATTACTATCCTTGTGGCGGGGTCTTAATGCCATCAGCATTAGAATACCGGTTCAGTCCCCAAACCGGAACACGACCGTTAAAAGCACTGACGCTATTGCGGTTTAGGTAAGGTGGTGGCGGAACCGGACGAGACATTGCAGATCTAGTGGCCATGATGGTAGTGACTCGCACAGCCAATCGTTTTTCTTACGAACTGCTTGAGAGAATAGCAGATGATCCGATCTTCAAAGGCGGGCCAGACCACCAAGGGATAAAACGGGGTAACAACATGGGATAGTGTAATTCACATTATTTAATTATGTTCAATGTAACGCTTAAAGCTATATAACTGTTAAGAGGAAGACCGAGACACAACTTTATTTATTGGACCAATTAACTTCCTCACTGTAGGAGTATGTTGCTCTTAACTGTTACAACTATATCTTTCTTGACCGAGTGCCCTCTTTTGTACATTTTATTATACGCAATTTGATGAAATCTATTTACTGTAGACTTGATAAATAAACACTAGTATTTGGAAGTATTCCTTTCAAAAGATGTTAGATATATACATTTTATGATATACTAGTTGTGCTCCGCGACTTCGGGCACAACTATTTTATATAGAAAAATATATAAAAAAATTTGAAATAAATGACGTGTGAATATCGTGTTTGGACTCATTCGTCAGATTTCGTTGCTGTGCAACTGAAACACGCGAAGCAATAATGTGGTTTTATAATAAAAAAAATGTATCGTGTTTTTGTGGAAGTATATTAATTTAATAAAAATAATACATTCATGCGACATACACGATAATATACACACATTTCATGATATATGACACTAGGTTCTTTCTGCCTACCTCATAACGGATCTGGCGTGAAGATATGTATGTACGCATGTGTATTATTTTCTTTGCGATTAAATTCTGTCGTCAAATTTAAAATACGATTTTATTGTTTAGTCTATGCTCGAATTTCGACAAAGAGCTAAGTTCTGTCTGGCTCTTCTTCACGCCTAAGCTACTGATCCAATTTGGATAAAATTTGGTACAAAGATAATTTTAGACCCAAGAAAGGACATGGGATAGTTTTTATAGCGGAAAACCCACGGAAAGGAGAATAATGCGGGATTTATATTAGAAAATAAACCGATTTTTATTAACTGGCTATTATCTTCAAAACCGGAATACGACAACATCAAGCACCGACACTATTTTTTATAAGATAGCAAACAATCAGATGGGTCTCCTGATGGAAAGAGTCAACTATCACCTATATACACCGAAGATGTTAATGGTGCGTTGCTATCTTGTGGCGAGGTCTAATGCCACATGCATAAGTTTACCGACCACCTTATCTTCCAAACCGGAACATGACAGTGACTAGCACTGAAGCTATTGCGCCAGGAGTAGGTAAGGTGGTCCCAGACCCAGGCGAGTTGATGCAGAACTCTACCATCTAGTAGTCACGATGGTGGTGACGCGCATAGCCACTCGGTCGCCTTTTACGACCTGCCTGGCAGAACGGCAGTTGGCCTATTCTTCAAAGGAGCCCGAGACCAACACGGGGGAAAACATTATTGCGGCATGTACCTTACCCTATAAGGCGGAGTTTCCAAAACACCGGCGTGACGTTGCAGAACTCTACCACCTAATTAGGAGTCACAATATTAGTATTAGCCTTTTACGAAACGCCTAGCAATTAGGCCGTTGATCTATTCTTTGAAATAGGCTCGTATGAATACTGGAATCAATAAATATCACAGTTACAACCTAGTAAATAACTATCCATAAATACGTGAAAAGAAGTCGCACTTTGCCGTATTAATATATCCATATCCTTACTTGTATATATACTTCTTTTTAATATTATAAATGCGTTAGTAACTTTGTCTGTCTGTTTGTCTCTTCTTCGCGCCTAAACCACGGAACCGATTTTGATGAAATATGGTACAAAAGTAGTATGACGCCCGAGGATTTTCCGGGATAAAATAACTTTTATCTCGGAAATTCCATGGGAAAAATAACTGTGCGGATAAAACCCCAGGACTTTTATTATAGAAAATTTTCCACGTGGACAAAGTCGTAGGCACAACTAGCCTTTAATAAAGTAAAAACCTGTTATATTTTAATAATTTTACATCAAAAATACATAAAAGTCTGCAGGATTTACGACAAAGAAAATATTGGAGTACTGAAAACATCTACTCTGAATATAAAATATTACCACATAGACATAAACTTAATATGGATTAAGTGTTCAAGCCGATAAGTTGGCTATGAATTGGAATACTTCAGAGAAGCGGAGATAACGGAAATTGATGTTCAAAACTTAAGGAAATTTAGTAAACTCAATACCTCGGGATTGTAAAAATATAATATTTGCTGTATTTGCGAAAACAAAACTTTTTGATATTTATTGAAGTTTTAAAAACAATCCACCTTTTACCAATTTATCAATGACAAGTGCTTGTTAACCTTTTTTTTAGGACGCCATTTCTTTGGTAAAACATGACTCAAGTACAATTTTAAGAGAACATTTTATTTAACATTGATTCATGTAAAATAAGTAGGTAGTCATCAAACTCCACAGTTATGACGTTACTTGACAAGAAGTTGGTCCACTGGTTCCATCACTGACCCTTCAGCGGTACAGACCAGCGGCGTCACAGGTGTAACGGTACATACAGGCAGATAGACAGCAAAAATTATATAGTCTGTCAACAGTTCAATCTCGTCTTTTCACTGTATGCCAATTTTCATCACGATCGGTCAAGTCGTACTTAAATTATAACAGCACATACAGTAAGAGAGACAGATAAATGAAAATTGCACGTTCACAGAAAAATGGCAATCACGTGTTTTCACCATATAATTTCAATCAATATCAGAAGAACCGTTCTCGATTTATAATGGGATATATATAGACAGACATACAAAACATTTTTGAAATGGTAGAATCTATTGTAGTGAGTCATAAAATTAATATTTTTCACGGAATCTGACAAAACAAATTGAATGTACAGCCAGAAGTTACAGCAGTTTGTATATTATACTCGTACCTAGTTATATAGATATTAAATATATTAATGTTTACCTGCGGTTATAAAACTATATTTTCTAAGATACGCACCTAGCTTAATTCAAGAAAAAGATAAGATAAATCAGTGAATACCAGTGAACCTTGTACCGTCACAAATGATAATTATTTAACTTTATTTTATGTGGGGACCAGTCTAATTTATAACTTTATATAAAATTTTGTAAATATAGGAAATATCTATAAATAACATTCTTAGACAAAATTATGTTCCTCCATATTAAATTAGGAGCAGGAAATGATTACCTCTCCACTTTTAGAAATCGATTAAAACGCGTTCTCACACAAAAAGAATGGGAATAATATATATATTTTATTTTTAATACAAGATAGTAGAAAGCAATGGAAAATGGCAGTAGTTTAATTAAAGCTATGCATAAAGCTTACTCACGGGTCGGCGGTAATCGATAAGTTAGTGTGGACATAGCGGCTCTCGATTTATTGCGCCTAAAATCGATTGCGAAGCCGATTTTTATGGGCCTGATATTGACCTCGATTTATGGGTCTTCTAACGATGTATAAAATTATTATAGCCTTTTTATTCTTGTTTAATACATTTATATGCAACTAGTATTACGAATATTGGTAGTAAAAAAATATCCGGTTACTGTTTGCCTGTATGCAAAAAATGAGAAGAACACAACAATAAGCTTACAGGCTTACAAAGCTTACAAGCTATCTCATATGGATTCGAATTATTTTCTGGGCAAGTCGTTCTAAATATTTTTTTAGATTTTTCTGAAAAAAACTAACATAATTTACGATAAACTAAAAAGCTTTTCCGGTTTATTGTTATAAGTTCCCACCGGTTACACAGTTAAATTTGATTACATTAGTTTCTAACGTATTCGTAATATCCAAAAGATTAAGTAAAAATACGTTATTTTTCTATCGTTGTCTAAAACAACACAAATTTGCTACCACAGAATAAATTGAAACGTATTTTTAAGTAATAACTTTTAACAGCGTCTTTCTTCATACAAAATATTGGGCAAAGAACTTCCTAAATTCTTATTCTTGAGCAAAAACAAACGATAAGACCAACCGCGAACTTTCTGCCTTGAATCTTTAATACCTCGAGGGAATATCTTTATGGGCTTTGATGTTGCTCGTCAACAAAATCGGCCCTCGGACACTTGTTAAGCTCTCACCTAGTATGAGATGATATATCTCAATCTCTTAGGGATATTTTGTTTCAATCGTGTTCATTAATGGACTTCGAATAAAATATAATTCTATGAAATATCGTTGAGGGGGTTTGCTACAAGCAAATCTACCATTTAATAATCAAAAAAAAATCAAAACTAAGATCCGAACTAGCGCTTATGTAATGAAATTATGCTTATTTTGATGTAAAATTTATTTATTCTAGAAATGGATGAAAATCACTAGTCTTAAGATAACTATTTTTATTTGCCAACGCGGTAGTTATGCCAGGAAAAATTAGATAACCTTATGTTGGCGTAAGGTTTAAACTTTTAATTTACATTTAATTTATTCATTAAAAATTAGTGTAACGTTTAATGAAAAGTCAATAGTTAATCATAGCTTATTTTATCCACCTGCAAGCGAAATTGAAGCTTATAAGCGCGCGCGAATCGTGCGAACATCGGCACGGGGTTGTTACTTGTGAAGTTTTTGTACCTAGTTGATGTATTATGCGCAAGCGCGACGTAGCCGGGACTGTCGTGCGAGCCGAGTAACGAACCACTGCCATTGGCCGCCCGGGCGGCGCACTTGCCGTATAAACTTACCTAAACTGCGCATTGACATCCTTTGATATATAACCTAGTATTGAACGATCTGCAACGTGACCTGCCTTAGTACAGTGTAACAAAATTTACTATTTTTTATATATCATAACATACAAGTAAATACGAGAGACATTATAAGGAAAAACTTGGTTCACTTGGCCTTCAAGAAAAGAGCTTACTCATTCTTAAAAGGCCGGCAACGCAACTGCAAGACCTCTGGTATTGTGGATGTCCATGGGCGACGGTGATCACTTACCATTAGTTACACCTTCTGCTCGTTTGCCCCCTCTTCTATAAAAAAAAAAATACAAATGGACTTTCAAAGAAAGCACTGATGCGTTTCTCTGCGTGTGCGGGGAGGACAGTGTCACATGCATAAGTTTCCTGTTACTTTGCTTTAATAAATCAGATTTTTTTTTATGTCATAAGATAGCAAACAAGCAGATGGGTCTCCTGACGGAAAGAGTCAACCATCGCCTATAGACACCAAAGATGTTAATGGTGCGTTGCTATCTTGTGGCGAGGTCTAATGCCACATGCATAAGTTTACCGGCTACCTTACCCTCCAAACCGGAACACGACAGCGACAAGCACTGACGCTATTGCGGCAGGAATAGGTAAGGCGGTGGTACCAGACCCGGGCGATACAATGCAGAACTCTACCACCTAGTAGCCACGATGGTAGTGACCCGATAGCCAATCGGTCGCCTTTTACGACCTGCCTGGCAGAACGGCAGTTGGCCTATTCTTCAAAGGAGGCCGGGACCAACACGGCGGATTACGACAGTAAAAAGAATTGAAGCAATTGAGGCAGAATTATTGTTTACTAGCTGACCCGGTAAAATCGGTTCAGCCGTTCTCGAGTTTTAGCGAGACTAACGAACAGCAATTGATTTATATAGATTTGCCGGTAATGATTTTCCGTAAGTATTGTTTCGCTTTGATATTTTAAAACGAAACTATACATACATATACATATACACACACACATACACACATATATATATATATATATATATATATATATATATATATATATATATATATATATATATATATATATATATATATATATATATATATATATATATATATATATATATATATATATATATATATATATATATATATGTGTGTGTGTGTGTGTGTTTATGTATATATGTATATATGCTGCTGTAAAATTTTGATGACTATATAGATAAGTCATCACAATTTTACAGTAGCAGTAGAAAGCATTATAGACAGACAGGCAGACAGACAGAAATACGAACAAACTTTCGATTTTGTAATATTAGTGAAAAAAAATTGATATTATAGAAATAATTGGCATTTGTTTTTTTTAATCTTTATATAATATAAAGATTTAAAAAACCAAATGCCAATTAATATATTAAGATCATACTCGGACGTGTTTAATTAATTCAATAATTGTTTTAATTTAAAAGGTCTATTTCAATAATATGGCTAATTTCTAAAATTTTAACAATTTTTCAATGCCTCGTCTGAGTTAAATGTCACCATCTTACACTAGCCGCACTAACGTCAATGCCTTTTCACCGTCTTGTTCCGATTTCGAGGGTAAGATAACTTATGCATGTAGCACTAAATCTTCGCATCACGAATATCAACGCATCATTAACCTCTGTGGTGTTATATGTTTTTATCACGAAAGAAATCTTTTGCATTACGACCGCCCCGTTAGTCGAGTGGTCAGCAGGCCTAACTACGGATCAACGGGGCTCGGATTCGATTCCCGACAGGGAAAACATTTGTGTTATGAACATAGATATTTGTATTTCGTATTTTGGGTGTTTATTAAATATATTGCCGAATTTAAATATGTATTTCTATGTATTAGTATCACTGGCTAACACCCATATCACAAGCAAATAATTTGCTTATCTTGGGGTTAGTTCAATTCGTATAATTTCCAGTGGTATTCCAGTGTAAGTGTAGTGAAAGTCCAGTTGTATTTATTATTATTATAAATCTTACTCTATGATGTAAAAAGTTTTGAGTTGTATCAAAAATGTCTTATTTAATTTGAATTTGTTTACTAAGTGTGCAAAATATGAATACTTCTAGATGTCGTTTGAAGCCTATACTGCATTAATCAAGAAAAAATTGGTGCGTGCAAAAATATTTGAAACCAACGTATTTGCAAAGCAACTAGGTGCTATTGATTTAAAGTAGTGTTTCCTTAACTTTTAATAGACATGGAAAACTTTAAGGACTTTAAAGTTACCATGGACATCTGTTAAAAAATACTGCGGGATAATAAAACAAAATATTTAAAAAATAGTTATATTTACCACTAGCTGTTGCCTGCGACTTCGTCCGCGCGGACTTCGTTTACTCCGCACTGCTCCTCCCCCGTAGGTGATAGTGTGATAGTATGTAGCCTATATGTTGACCCGACCTGCTAGTAATATTCATGCAAAATTTGAAGTAAATCCATGCAGTACTTTTTGAGTTTACCCCGGACATACATACAGACAAACAGACAAACAGACAAAAATTCTATAAACTATATTTTTGACTTCGATATCGATTATAGATCACGCCCCAAGTATTCTTTTAAAAAAATATTCAATGTACAGTTTTGACTTTCCTACGATTTTATTATATGTATAGATTCTACCTTGATATTAAATTAAATTTTATCTAATATGAGTCGTTGAGAAGGATGTTATCGTTTGGATTTTATATGATAAATAAATAATCGTTATTTTAACAATATTGATATTGAACTGAGCAGTTGTGGACCCCTGTTTGCCATAACATGACGTGCATAGGGGTTATCATAACACGGGGTCTGTGTTGAACCCCACTTTATGAAACCCTGATTTACAAAAAAAAGGCAAGTGTATTTGTTTATCACAGGGTATATTGTTTATTATAGGGTATATAATACGATATATTGACCTGGTATTTATAGGATTTGTGTGTAACAATTAAATAAATGTTCTATAAAAATACTTAATTCTAATAATAACAATACCTATGTGACAGTAAAAATGAGTAATTCTTGTACATATTTTGCGTTATATGGCAAGCGGGAGTGAACAATTTCCTCTTCGATCTAAGTGTCACGCACCGTTGTAAATATACGCCATTTACGTGACGAATATCTTAATATATATTTATTTAAATTGTATTTAAAATACTATGTTTTTTATTAAACTTTCTAGACAATCAGATTTAAAATTGGATTAGTGAGTACTCTGATTAAAAACTAATGAAATTAATACGAACTAAAATAATCGCTCGTGATCACTGTTACTGTAACTTGACAAAAATATTGGAGCTTCCTAAATGTTTCTTTGTGACAGCTGTAACATATATTACACAGGTTGATAGTACTCGATTATGAGTTCTGATACGGAATATACACTAATATTATAATCATTGACATAAATTTAATATATCATCCATACTAATATTATAAATGCGAAAGTCTGTCTGTCTGTCTGTTACGCATTCACGGCTAAACTGATGGACCGAGTTTCATGAAATTTGGCATGGATATAGTTGAAGATCTGGGGTCAAACAAAGGCTAATTTTTTTATATACTTATAATTATATATTATATATTTATATACGTTGCTTTTTATATAGGAAAAATTAGATGATTCACCAAAAATATTTTCTTAGTTATCCTATAAAAAAGTAAGTACAAACACCCGCGCTTAGATATCGAATTTAATTATTAAGAACAGTGATGTGCCGCCTGGACCGCGCGCCTTGTACGCCGCGCGTACAGTACCCGGCGATAAATATTGCACATCGACCTTTGGAAAGAGACAATCGGCTAATTTCGGCTTCGTAGAGCGTTATCTCTGTCGCACAAAATACAAACAGTCCGGTACCTATTAGGAGCTGTTAAAACAAGTATGATTTGCTTCTTTTGATATTTTTGTTCTTTGTATAAAATACACTAATTTTTCTATAAGTGATGGCTTTAGGTTGGGGTAAAATAAAATAAAAAAACATTTTTACATTATGTTTACGTATTTAATTATTTTGGAACATTACAGCTTTAGTGTACATAATAAACACCATTATACCTATTGCTAAAATGAGACATTGCAATAAAAATAATAATAATTCTAATTCTCAATTACTTCCATTTCACTATCTGTGCTCTCAAAGAGGTCAATATCACTGTCACTATCAGCCGTATTTATTACTAATCTATCAGTGTAATTGTCTAAACTGTGTTGAATGCTTCTATATTCATTCTCACATTTGATTGCATGATCGCAAACCTTTTTCCACTCTTCAGCGCCGATCATGTTTACTTTTTCAGTCAATAATGTTTTTACTGTAGTTAAGTTCATACCCACATTTCTAGAGGCTACATAGCCTTTCAGTTGAGACCATATATTTTCAATTGGATTAAAATCCGGATGATATGGTGGCAATCGCAACACAGTGTGCCCATGTTCGGCAAGTATTTTGTCCACAGAAAACTCTGTATACCTCTCCTTGTGCTGACATATAATAGCGTAAATCTGGGTTTTTGTTAATTTTGGATCAACTGGAATTTCATGTCTGTTTAACCAGTTGATCATTTCCCGTTTAATGGTGTTTGAGTTGGGGGGTCTCTCAACATACTTGTTGTGATAGGGTGCGTTGTCGATAACTAGAACAGAATCACTGGGTATATTTGGGATTAATTGGTTAACCAGCCATTTCTCATAGTTATCGTTATTCATTTCATTGTGATAGTCACCTGTAGTGTCCGTGGATTTATACGTTAAAAAAGCACCGGGTACAAAGCCTTTTTCATTTCCCGCATGAACTATTATCAAACGTTGACCTTTTGAAATTGGCTTTTTTACTCCTTTTTTCTTATCGTCACTCCAAGATTTCCCTTTAGTGTGGGATGCATGTATATATGACTCATCCATGTAGACGATATTTTTTCCTGTTTCGCGAAATTTGCGTATTTTATCAAGGTATTCCATTCGTTTGAGACTAACGTCGTGCTTTTCCATTAGAATTTTTCGATTATCTTCCATTTTAGTGAACTGAAATCCCATGTCATGAAGTATTTTTCTCAATGTTTTTTCAGACCCATTGTAATTAATAGCTTCAGATAACTTAGCTTTTAATGATTTTATTGTTGGCAGTTCATTAAATCGTAAGTAAGGCTATGTAGCCTCTAGAAATGTGGGTATGAACTTAACTACAGTAAAAACATTATTGACTGAAAAAGTAAACATGATCGGCGCTGAAGAGTGGAAAAAGGTTTGCGATCATGCAATCAAATGTGAGAATGAATATAGAAGCATTCAACACAGTTTAGACAATTACACTGATAGATTAGTAATAAATACGGCTGATAGTGACAGTGATATTGACCTCTTTGAGAGCACAGATAGTGAAATGGAAGTAATTGAGAATTAGAATTATTATTATTTTTATTGCAATGTCTCATTTTAGCAATAGGTATAATGGTGTTTATTATGTACACTAAAGCTGTAATGTTCCAAAATAATTAAATACGTAAACATAATGTAAAAATGTTTTTTTATTTTATTTTACCCCAACCTAAAGCCATCACTTATAGAAAAATTAGTGTATTTTATACAAAGAATAAAAATATCAAAAGAAGCAAATCATACTTGTTTTAACAGCTCGTAATAGGTACCGGACTGTTTGTATTTTGTGCGACAGAGATAACGCTCTACGAAGCCGAAATTAGCCGATTGTCTCTTTCCAAAGGTCGATGTGCAATATTTATCGCCGGGTACTGTACCTGTACGCCGCACTGTCACCATATTTTTGAATATTACTTCACTAATTTCATGTCAAAATATTCAGCGGTTTTTACGTGATGCACGTAAAACAGGGAATAATAATTTCAACCGTCAAGTAAAATCAACATGTACTAGGATGACATAAACTTATATATTTACTTCTTGCCAAATTTCATCAAAATCGGTTCAGTTATTTGGCTAAATACGTGAAAGTGTTACATGGCATACTACCCGAACCTGATTGCAGCACTTCTTACCAGTTTCAATTGTGCATCCAAATATTTTTGAAACCACTTAAACATACACAAAATGTTTCATCAAAATTAGTCTAGTCGTTAAAGAGGAGTTTAGTATTATACACACGAGGAAAAAAAATGTATATAAAGACTACATTTGTCTGTAAAGTTATTTGTAACTAGCTGTTCGCCTTGTCGTTCGCGTGACTCTAAATCATTTCGTCCTCTTACTCAGTGGGGTAAAATATTAGCCGACATGTCTTGTTGCCTTTTTATGTAAAATATAATACACATAGTCTATGTTTACTGCACTAGCGTTTTTATATGTACCACTCTGATTTGTTCATAAATATATATTTTTTATTTCAAGTTTTTTGTATTTGGTGATATATTTTTTTTATATATTGTCAAATACCTAATTATTTTGTCTTGTTTTGTGTTTTTATCCTTTGTATTTTATTTTGCTACTGTATGTGTTAATTACTGTAAGTGTTGTGGTGTATGTCTTAAATAAACGATTTCTATTCTATTCTATTCTATTCATGGATAGTGTAGCTTTCTAATGGTGAAGGAATTTTTGAAATCGGTTATGGAGTTTTTGATCTTTTTAATTCCTCTATTTATAATTAACTAGCTGTAGCGTGCAGCTCACTGCATCATAAAATTTTTTGGCGAATGCCGCAGGACCACCTAACTTTTCCGGGATAAAAAGTATGCTAGTCCAGGTCCTCATCTATCTATGTGCCAAATTTCATTGAAATCCATTCATTAGTTTTTGCGTGATCGAGTAACAAACATCCATCCAAACATCAAAACTTTCGCAATTATAATATTCTCTCGTGACTTTATTCGTGTCCCCTCAAAAAAAAAATTACTCATTTTTTCTCAGTGGGATAAAAAGTTGTGTAAAAGTATGTTATTCCTTATAGTGTAGCTTTTTATTGATAAAAGATGTTTTAAGATTGGTGCATTAGTTTTTGATTTTATTCATTTAAAAAATACAAATATACAAACTTTTTTTTAATATAAGTTTAGTTTTTATATCATTCGATACCAAACATGCAGATAGTTATTTATTTATTTATTTATTTATTTCATCAAAAAATTAACATAAACTTACAAATATTTCAACATCCTTAAACCTCGTTGTAGGTTTGTGTGGATGTTGCAAAGTTCTCCTGGTAGAAAGAGAAAACCATCCCATAAAGATATTTCTCTCGTTACTATCCGTGTGACGGGATGATTATGATGCATGCATAAGTTTCCCGGATACCTTTCCCTTCAAACCGGAACACGACAGAGACACACACTGACGCTATTGCGCGTGCGGCAGGAATAGGTAAGGCGGTGGTACTTGACCCGGGCGAAACAATACAGAACTGTACCACCTAGTAGCCACGATGGTAGTGACTCGTAAAGCTAATCGATCACCTTTTACGGCCTGCCTGGCAGAACAGCAGTAGGCCTATTCTTCAAAGGAGCTCGGGACCAACACGGGGAAAAGGCTTGTTACTAGCAACAACCAAGACCGATAGAATTATGCTCTCCAAGGTACGGAATTCTTGTATATAAACAGTAGGCTCTCAGTTGTAATTGAGATTTTTCTGGAATAAAATATTCTATAGAACATAATAACAATAATCCACTGCGCGAAAATGTTCGCAGTTTCTAAAAAAATCGCGTACAAGATATAGGTAGCGGGGAAGTACCAAACCCGGACAAGACGTTGCTGGACTCTACGATCTAGTAGTCACGATGGTGGGGAGACGTTAAGCCAATCATTCAAATTTTACAAACTGCCTGGCTGAATGGCAGATGGCATTTTCCTCAAATGCGGTCCGGACCAACAAGGAAATTTTCGTTGGATTAATCTGTTATTGTACCTAATATCTGATGTTATATTGTTTAAACAAATACCGATTACAAATAGGAAATATTTTTTTATACAATTCAACTCAAAAACTGCTTAACCGATTTTTTTAAACCACCTTTATTAAGCTACATTATTCAGGGAGGACATAGGTTACTTCTTTATCCGACTGATTAAAGAAAGCAATGATTTTGGATCACGCGAAAGAAGACGCGTATATTTTTGTAGCATTTTCAGATTCAATTCATAAAGAAATCATATATTTTATTTAGAAAAGCTGAAATTGTTACTCGCGAGATATCAATTTATCATATTATACTCGTTTTAAAAGAGGCATTTTGCCAGAAACATTATATCTTTACATCTATCTCTTTGAGTAAGCTTTTTATTATCCAGTGGCAATCACATTTTTTCATATACCTAGTAAAAATAAGGAATTCGTATTCAGTGAAAGCATCTCTATATATTAATACACGAATCAAGAAGTTTGTAACTCCTTTTACGAGAATCACGCGAAAAGTTCACATTGTAGAGGACTACAACCACATAATATTTTTAAATAAAATATATTAGAAATGCATTAAATTAATCAAAATAAATATTTTTATATAATGAAATAGCAAACAAGCAGATGGCTTTCCTGGCCGAAACCAAAAACCATTGCCTATAAATAGAAAAGATATTAATAATAATAATAATTTATTTAATTATAATTAGATTATAAATCTTGGATATCGTTTACATTTGGTAGAAGTAAGCTATGTTTGATTGATAACCGCGCAGCATCGACCGCGAGTAGATTTACATGTCGTCGATATAGTTTTTCATACAAATTTCATCCCCTATTTAAGGCCTTTAGGGGTTAATTTTCGAAAAAAAAATTCAGCCTATGTTTTATTTCAGATCTTAAACCATTTCCATGCCAAATTTCATGAAAATCGGTCTAGCAGTTTAGTCGTGAAAGCGTAATAGACAGACAGACAGACTTTCACATTTATAATATTAGTATGGAAGTATGGATATGGATATGGATAACAATATTGATTTACTGTAAGAATATAACAGAGGTTCCCAAATTAAGTGTTGCCTGTATTTTGGGATAATCATATGAAATAATATGTACAGATTTTTTAATTATAATGCTTAAGTCTGATAAAAACATTACTATAGTACTCAAATTAAATAATATTTTATTATTATAATTGAATTAGAGAATTAGATTAGATTAATAAATACACATTAAATACTTTACAGTTATTTCAAATGTCTCAAGCTAAAAGAATAAAAATTAAAACAAAAATTGAAATATAAAAGGAAATTAATGAGATAATATGATTCAGGTAAGATGATATGGACTAGAATTAGCCTTTATAATACAACTTGCTGCAGCGTGCAGCCCGCTGTATTATAAAAGTTTTTAGTGAGTCCCGCGGGATCACCTAACTTTTCCGGGATAAAAAATAGCCTATATGTTATTCTGGGTCTTCAGCTATCCACATACCAAATTTCATCGTAATCGGTTCAGTAGTATGTGCGTGAAAGAGTAACAAACATCCATACATACATACTCACAAACTTTCGCATTTAGAATATTAATAGGATAATTTACATTATGACCTAATTACCATTTTTATCAAATGTTAAATATTTGTCACACAAATATATTCTGCTTTGATTAAATTTAATGTAAGTATTAATTAACTTTAAATGTAGGTAAGTAAGAGATGTACATATATAATGAAATCCTTCATATGTAATTCGTACAACTAACTAGAGCCTCTGTTGGCTCATAATCAAGCTCCAATAGCCAGCACTTTAGAATGCGCTTTACAGTACCCGGCGATAAATATTGCACATCGAACTTTGGAAAGAGACAATCGGATAATTTCGGCTTCGTAAAGCGTTATCTCTGTCCCACACTACCTATGTGACGTTTAGTCAGTCGTTGTTCAAGTACGATAGAGTGCAGTCGCGTCCCGAAAAAAATATATATTTAGAGTTGATAACACCCACAAATTTAAATAATTTAAAGTTGTAATATGGCATCTTTCGGAAAAAGAGGGAAACCTTTACGAGGTCAGTCACGTGAAATTATCTACAATGTTTATAAATACTTTGTAAGCGAAGCTGATAGATTTAAAAAAAAAGTAGATGAAAATGTAAGTTGTTATTTTAAGAAGATTCAAGAGCGAGTTGCAAATGCCACTGGAATTTCAAGAAGAACTTTGAACAATATATTAAACGAAGTCAGTACTGAAACACATTCGACTGAAATTAAGTTCAGCACTCCAAAAAAAGGGAGACCAAAAAAGCAATTTCGTTTGGATATGGACGATTTTGATTACGATGTTGTTCGAAGAATGGTGTATGATTTTCACTTACGATTTAATGAACTGCCAACAATAAAATCATTAAAAGCTAAGTTGTCTGAAGCTATTAATTACAATGGGTCTGAAAAAACATTGAGAAAAATACTTCATGACATGGGATTTCAGTTCACTAAAATGGAAGATAATCGAAAAATTCTAATGGAAAAGCACGACGTTAGTCTCAAACGAATGGAATACCTTGATAAAATACGCAAATTTCGCGAAACAGGAAAAAATATCGTCTACATGGATGAGTCATATATACATGCACCCACACTAAAGGGAAATCTTGGAGTGACGATAAGAAAAAAGGAGTAAAAAAGCCAATTTCAAAAGGTCAACGTTTGATAATAGTTCATGCGGGAAATGAAAAAGGCTTTGTACCCGGTGCTTTTTTAACGTATAAATCCACGGACACTACAGGTGACTATCACAATGAAATGAATAACGATAACTATGAGAAATGGCTGGTTAACCAATTAATCCCAAATATACCCAGTGATTCTGTTCTAGTTATCGACAACGCACCCTATCACAACAAGTATGTTGAGAGACCCCCCAACTCAAACACCATTAAACGGGAAATGATCAACTGGTTAAACAGACATGAAATTCCAGTTGATCCAAAATTAACAAAAACCCAGATTTACGCTATTATATGTCAGCACAAGGAGAGGTATACAGAGTTTTCTGTGGACAAAATACTTGCCGAACATGGGCACACTGTGTTGCGATTGCCACCATATCATCCGGATTTTAATCCAATTGAAAATATATGGTCTCAACTGAAAGGCTATGTAGCCTCTAGAAATGTGGGTATGAACTTAACTACAGTAAAAACATTATTGACTGAAAAAGTAAACATGATCGGCGCTGAAGAGTAGAAAAAGGTTTGCGATCATGCAATCAAATGTGAGGATGAATATAGAAGCATTCAACACAGTTTAGACAATTACACTGATAGATTAGTAATAAATACGGCTGATAGTGACAGTGATATTGACCTCTTTGAGAGCACAGATAGTGAAATGGAAGTAATTGAGAATTAGAATTATTATTATTTTTATTGCAATGTCTCATTTTAGCAATAGGTATAATGGTGTTTATTATGTACACTAAAGCTGTAATGTTCCAAAATAATTAAATACGTAAACATAATGTAAAAATGTTTTTTTATTTTATTTTACCCCAACCTAAAGCCATCACTTATAGAAAAATTAGTGTATTTTATACAAAGAATAAAAATATCAAAAGAAGCAAATCATACTTGTTTTAACAGCTCCTAATAGGTACCGGACTGTTTGTATTTTGTGCGACAGAGATAACGCTCTACGAAGCCGAAATTAGCCGATTGTCTCTTTCCAAAGGTCGATGTGCAATATTTATCGCCGGGTACTGTACCTCGGTAGTTATACAGTTTTTAAAATTGCATGTAGACACGACACGGTTGTAGGTAACTATCGATGAAAATTGGCCTAGTTTTTTTGCAAAACGAGTTCGATGTGCTGTTAAGGTTTTTTATATCTTTTTTTTTTAATATTTAGTCGCCTCTGTGGTCTAGTGGTCTAGCGTTGGCGTTAAATACATGAGGTCCGAGGTTCGATTCCCGGGTCGGGAACATAAAAAAAGTGTTTTTTTAGTTTTCTGAGAAACACAAAGTTGCCCGGGATTGGAAAGTGCCCGGTTGGCGATAGGCTTGCCACCTATCCCATTTGTGGGACCAAGTATCTTCGGCTAATCGTGGGTGCACTTGTTGTACCTCTGCCTACCCATTCGGGGATATGGGCGTGAAGATACTTTTTTTTAAATATTATTTCATATGTTTTTGAATTTCTATAACAACCCTTAGTATATATATTTAACGAACAACGTACGACCTTTGCTATATTGTACCGAGCATTAGTCGGATACTGCGAATTCTTTCTAAACATGACATTCAAAACCGCCCGTTCAGCTCTTTCAACTTCAATCATTAGGGTTTTAGAAGCAGAACCCCAGACCTCGATACTATAGGTTATTATTTATTTTTATTTTTATTTATATTCACGGGATAAATTACATTCATTGATCTAACCCCAAAGTAAGCAAATTATTTGCTTGTGTTAGTCAACGATACTAATACATAGAAATACATATATAAACACTAGACTATATTTAATAAGCACACAACTCGGGAATACATTTATGCTCATTACACAAATGGTTGTCCCTGACGGGGATCGAACCTGAGCTCCATCGATTGCGTAGTCAGGGTCGATAACAACTTGACCAAGGGGGTGGTATTATGTAGTGACAAACCGCATAGTACACATGTTTCAGCTTCTCAACATCGGCAACGTGACGTAATGCTTTCATGACAACAATGGTTTTGCGAATCCTTGACGAAACACGTTACAGATGTTTATCTAATCGTAGGTTTTCATTAACAGTTAGACCCGGATATTTGATCTCTGACTCTCTCTGGATTTCTTCGCAACTACATCTTTTAATCTGATTACTGGATGAACCGTTACAGCTATGAATTTTAATATAGTCCTTAGACTGTGGTTGAGTTGCGGCTGTTTTATGAAAACATAAATATTTGTTTTTTTTTTTACATTTAAAGTAAAGCAGATTGCTTTACAACCATTTACGTATCACAAGTGTCCCGTATTTGGTGCCAATAATTGCACTGTCCCAGTCATGATCATTAAAACCATAGCGGTGTCGTTAGCATAACATATTATATGAGAGTTGGGTAATATCTTTAGGAGATCATTATATATGGCAAATAAAGTTGGGCCAAGTATATTCCCTTGTGGGACGCCAAAATGTAACAAATTAGAATTTACTTTTATGTGAGTATATTTTACAATTTGTTTCCTGCTTGATAAATATCTTTCAAACCAGTTCAGGGTTACACCGCAAACTGCACATGATTCTAACTTCCGTAACAGAATCGGGATAGAGACCGTGTCAAAGGCCTTAGCGAGGTCAAGAAACACACTGACACAGCAAAGCCTCTATCGATGTGAGATACAATTGAGTTAATTAAGTACTTAATAGCACCACTTGTTTATTTATTCCGTCTAACTCGGAATTGCCTATGAGATAAGCAATTGTTTTCTAAAAATTGTAATAAGCGCCTATTAACAATCTTTTCTAGTATTTTGGACAATGCGCTAAGAAAATATATGGGATGGTAATAAGAAGGCACATCCTTAGGACCACCTTTGTGTATTGGCGTTATTGATGAGATCTTTTATTTATCAGGGAAGCAACCCAAACTCATGCTTAGATTATATAAATTGTAAGTGGTTCTGCTATTTCAACTGTTACTAATTTCAGCATCCTGTTTGTTATTCCATTCAGACCTGGAGCACTGTCGCTTTAGATACTAGTTATTATACTTTGAACCTCTTTTGCATCTGTTGGTGTTAGAAAGCAAGAGTTTAGGGGCCAACTAGTAGCAGAAATATTTGCAGCCAGTTCATCTTCCGCTTTATACAATTTGTGTAAAACATCATTACCTAGTAGTATGTGTTAACTACTTTAAGTGTAGTTGCTAACACATACTTTGTTTATGTTTGGTTCTCTGCTAGAGTAAGTAGATCACTGCTAGCATAACTTTTTTGTTTCATGTGGCAAATCTTTTTAATGCTTTCCTATAGTTTCTTAGGGTTTTACTTATTAGTCTCTAGTTCTCTGCTTTCCTGCTGCCTTTTCAATTTCTTCAAGAGATTGTTGCAGAAGTTTCTATATCTACGATAAGCGATTTTGAGAACTTCATTAATGGTGCGTTACTTTTCATGTTATTGGGTTTTAATGCCCAATTCATAAATTTAGCGGCTACCTTACCATCCAAACCGGAACATGGTAGTGACAAGTAATGACGCTATTATGGAAAGAATAGGTAATATCAGACCCGGGCGAGATTTTTTTTAAAAATAATATAAGATAGCAAACATGCAGATGGGTTCCACCTGATGATAAGAGTCAACCATCGCCTATAGATACCAAAGATTTTAATGTTGCGTTGCTATCTAGTGGCGAGGTCTAATGCCACATGCATAACTTTACCGGCTAGCTTACCCTCCAAACCGGAACACGACAGTGACAAGCACTAACGCTATTGCGGTAGGAATAGGTAAGGCAGTAGTACCAGACCCGGGCGAGTCAATGCAGAACTCTACCATCTACTGAAATATTTAACATACTACTATTCATTTGACTCACATAATATACACACATGTAGGAATACAACGGGTAGGTACTTATTTTGTCAACTGATAAAAAAACGCAACGAAATGAGACGCATCGAAACGCGTACAGTACCCGGCGATAAATATTGCACATCGACCTTTGGAAAGAGACAATCGGCTAATTTCAGCTTCGTAGAGCGTTATCTCTGTCGCACAAAATACAAACAGTCCGGTACCTATTAGGAGCTGTTAAAACAAGTATGATTTGCTTCTTTAATATTTTTATTCTTTGTATAAAATACACTAATTTTTCTATAAGTGATGGCTTTAGGTTGGGGTAAAATAAATTAAAAAAACATGTTCACATTATATTTACGTATTTAATTATTTTGGAACATTACAGCTTTAGTGTACATAATAAACACCATTATACCTATTGCTAAAATGAGACATTGCAATAAAAATAATAATAATTCTAATTCTCAATTACTTCCATTTCACTATCTGTGCTCTCAAAGAGGTCAATATCACTGCCACTATCAGCCGTATTTATCACTAATCTATCAGTGTAATTGTCTAAACTGTGTTGAATGCTTCTATATTCATTCTCACATTTGATTGCATGATCGCAAACCTTTTTCCACTCTTCAGCGCCGATCATGTTTACTTTTTCAGTCAATAATGTTTTTACTGTAGTTAAGTTCATACCCACATTTCTAGAGGCTACATAGCCTTTCAGTTGAGACCATATATTTTCAATTGGATTAAAATCCGGATGATATGGTGGCAATCGCAACACAGTGTGCCCATGTTCGGCAAGTACTTTGTCCACAGAAAACTTTGTATACCTCTCCTTGTGCTGACATATAATAGCGTAAATCTGGGTTTTTGTTAATTTTGGATCAACTGGAATTTCGTGTCTGTTTAACCAGTTGATCATTTCCCGTTTAATGGTGTTTGAGTTGGGGGGTCTCTCAATTTATTTGTTGTGATAGGGTGCGTTGTCGATAACTAGAACAGAATCACTAGGTATATTTGGGATTAATTGGTTAACCAGCCATTTCTCATAGTTATCGTTATTCATTTCATTGTGATAGTCACCTGTAGTGTCCGTGGATTTACACGTTAAAAAAGCACCGGGTACAAAGCTTTTTCATTTTCCGCATGAACTATTATCAAACGTTGACCTTTTGAAATTGGCTTTTTTACTCCTTTTTTCTTATCGTCACTCCAAGATTTCCCTTTAGTGTGGGATGCATGTATATATGACTCATCCATGTAGACGATATTTTTTCCTGTTTCGCGAAATTTGCGTATTTTATCAAGGTATTCCATTCGTTTGAGACTAACGTCGTGCTTTTCCATTAGAATTTTTCGATTATCTTCCATTTTAGTGAACTGAAATCCCATGTCATGAAGTATTTTTCTCAACGTTTTTTCAGACCCATTGTAATTAATAGCTTCAGATAATTTAGCTTTTAATGATTTTATTGTTGGCAGTTCATTAAATCGTAAGTGAAAATCATACACCATTCTTCGAACAACATCGTAATCAAAATCGTCCATATTCAAACGAAATTGCTTTTTTGGTCTCCCTTTTTTGGAGTGCTGAACTTAATTCCAGTCGAATGTGTTTCAGTACTGACTTCGTTTAATATATTGTTCAAAGTTCTTCTTGAAATTCCAGTGGCATTTGCAACTCGCTCTTGAATCTTCTTAAAATAACAACTTACATTTTCATCTACTTTTTTTTAAAATCTATCAGCTTCGGTTACAAAGTATTTATAAACATTGTAGATAATTTCACGTGACTGATCTCGTAAAGGTTTCCCTCTTTTTCCGAAAGATGCCATATTACAACTTTAAATTATTTAAATTTGTGGGTGTTATCAACTCTAAATATATATTTTTGATCGGGACGCGACCGCACTCTATCGTACTTGAACAACGACTGACTAAACGTCACATAGGTAGTGTGGGACTGAGATAACGCTCTACGCAGCCGAAATTATCCGACTGTCTCTTTCCAAAGTTCGATGTGCAATATTTATCGCCGGGTACTGTATATTTTTTTAATATTAGACCACGCTTAACTTTTTACAGAGTAGTCCGAATCAGACCACTCTTTTTTATTGAAATGAGTATTTACCCATTTAATTTTAAAAATTTCAGCCATAAGGGTATTTAAACGAGCGAAGATTGTTTGTACTCTCACTGATTTTAATGTATGATTACGCATAACTTTTTACAGCATGATTCTTCTTCTTTTATTGGATAGAAAATACACCAAGAATTGTCTCGTATAATTTTTGAAAAAGAAATCAACCCAAGAAGGGACGAAAATGGAGGTTAATTGATTTTAATGTAGGTACGACCACGAACAATTTTTCATTGCGTCAGTTAAATTTTTTGTTAAAATGGTCTTATTTATGGTTGAAATCTGTTTAAACTTAGAACAGATTATAATGTGTGTATGGTCGAATTTCGACCACAGGATGATTATTTATTTTAGACATGTCAAGTCTTTCTTTTTACCTATTTTTTTTCTAGGTAAACACTTACCTAGCGTTATAAACGTACTAGCTGTCCCACACAGCTTCACCTGCAATAAGAGTAACGGGTCATTAATATAAGAGAATTCAAACAATCTTTCTCAATCTCTCCTTACAACCTTATAAGGGGCCGTCCATTAATCACGTGAGGCTTGAAAGGGGGAGGGAGGGGTCCATAAAAAATCACGAAATATCACAAGGGGGGAGGGGGGGTGTAGCAATATATCACGTATTTATTTGCCAGATACTTATCCAGTTATTGGTGTTGAAAGTTTTGCTAATCCGTGGTCCGAGGACACTGTACATTAAGTACCGTTTTCACTTTGTGTAGTGCGAGTGCGAGTGTTTGATGCAGGTGCTTATTATTAAGCAAAAAATACATGAATACTGCCGTTGTGCAGTGCAAGTGATTAGTAATCAGCGTCTTTTTTACACTTTTACTACGCTGAATACTAATCACTCGCACCGATCAACGGCTGTCTTCACGTATTAAGCACCTGCATTAAACACTTGCACTCGCACTAATCAAAGTGAAAACGGGGCTTTAATGTTCATGTAGGTATTAGTACAACAAACCTTTTTCGCATTCCTTGTATTCTTATGTAAGCCAAAAATAACCTGCAACCTTTCTGTTCTACCTCTAGATGTTATTATTGTGGTCTTTAATTTTCTATAATATAATTAGATGATACTTACATTGTATTTCCTAAATGTTTAAAAAAATTTAAGATTATTTGTAGGAACTAAAAAATACACGTGATATAGGGGGTGGGGGTGGGGTAGTCTTAAACATCACCATATATAACCAAGGGGGAGGGGGGGTTCAAAAATGCCAAAAAAAACATCACGTGATTAATGGACGGCCCCTAAGAGTAGAGTTCTACAATGTCTCATCTGGGTTTCGGTATCACCGCCTTACTTATTTCTGCCGCAATAACTGCTGTGATTGTCACTATCGTGTTCTGGTTTGGAGGGTAACGTAGAGGGTAAATTTATGCATGTGGCATAATCATTCCGTCACGCGGATAGCAACAGCCTATTAACATCATTGTTGCCTGTAGATTTTTTAATAGAAGAGGGGGAAAACCAGCAGGAGATACAACTGTGATCATCGCCGCCCATACGTACATCTCTGCTTAATGCCAAAGAATCAAGCCGTTTCGAAATTGCTATTGCCATCAGGAGAAGCATTTCTTCTTTGCTATTTTAAGAAATATGAAATGCTTTCAGGGGTTGATTTAAAAAAACATAGTTTATCCACTGGTCTCCAACTATCTCCTTGCCAAATTGTAAGAGACAAACGTTCAGACAGAAGATCGTATTTACAATATTGATATAGATTATTTATTTGAGTTCTATAATTACATTCGTAATACGTCTTGAAAACTGGTAATTTCATTGTTTTTAAACAAAAAACAGCCTAATTTCATGATAAATGTAAAAACAAGCTTGTACGAAAAATACGATAAAAAGGTTGCTTTCTAAAAAGGGTTTTTGTCGGTCGGAAGGAGGCGTCAGATCCTTCGTCTATTTAATATCACTAAGCAATCCTTAGGATAATGTATTCAGTAACGTTTACATATTTGAACTCTTTACCCAGTGTTTAAGCTAGTTATATGTTTTTCTCACAGAATAGTAAGTTCCCTAATTTTATAAACAGAAAAGTTTTGGTTGTTTTCTAAATGTGATTGAAAATAACTAACTTGTTTTTTGCCCTGTGGTTTTATCTTGTTTTGCTCGGACTTAAATTTTCAAAAACAACCTATTTTTGCAGTCGCGTAGGTCTCAATAACAATCTACTGAATGTCAGCCTAATTTTTTCAGTGATATTTTGAACTTAGAAAGGAAAGCAGTTAGTTTCATCTCGACTTTTAAAAATTGAATTATTAATCATCTCGACGTTTTGCGACATTTTCATCATAAAAATATAAAAGCAGGAAAATTCTAACTATTATTATGATGAAATTTGTGTGTATGTGTAATTTGTGTAAATAATGATGAAATATGTATGTATGAATGTGTGTGTGTATATTATATATAAACCTCTCATAATCTCGAAACGCGGTTACCAGTGTTTTTGGTCTTATCTAAAAAAAGTATCTTCATGCTCATATCCCCGAAGAGGAAGGCAGAGGTACAACAAGTGTACCCACGATTAGCCGAAGATACTTAAGTCCCAGAATGTATGTATAGGTAACAGGCCTATCGCCAACCGGGCACTTATCCTATCCCGGGCAACGTTGTTTTTATCAGAAAACTGAAAAAAACACAAATTAATTGCTCGACCCGGAAATCGAACCCAATTTTATCTAAAATTAGCTTTTAAAAAATCTGTTTTAAAATCTCCTAAAGAAATTGAAAAGTTTTGGTACTCTAAGCCCAAAAATACATGTTATAGGTATTTTTTTCATTTTTAGTCAAACGTGCCTGCAATTAAATTAATTTATATTATGATGGGTTAATTTATTATATTTAGTTATAGCAATATTGGATGCAATACTAACTAAGAAATCACCTACCAGGTGGTCCCTAATTCAATTTTCGGAAGATTCCCATACAGTTAGGGAATTGCCGTGATGATATTTCTTACTAATATTCACTTTTTTTTTCTTTAACTAAATCGGAACAGCTTATTCTAACTTTTCCTAGAAAAAAGAATACGTGTTACATGGATTAATCTAGATAGTTGTCAGTGTAGCTTGCATTTACACCCCGAAATACAGAGTACTTACCGATTAAATAAAATCACTCTAGGGTTATTTTAAGCCTTGGTTTCTTATTCCGCACGATAAAACAGCTCACTATGGCATATTTCTATTTCTCACTATGTAGGGTAAGTTCGCCTGTTCTCGTCGATCGCCCAGTTCGCGTCCATTTGGAGGATCTCCTTTTTATAATACTTGAAAATAAGTATAATAACACACTAATAAGGTCAACAGTAATTTCTGTCAATACCTTAATGTATAAGAGGCACACATAGAAAAAAAATCTTTACAAGCAGTTCTGGAAGTTAATCTCAGCTATGTAACAAAACAGTGTGGACGTGTGAAATATTAATAAAAAAATAGTGATCAGCAGTGCGTTTGGCGATAAGTTTGTTATTGTTTTATATACATTTAGGTTACACAGTTGTTTTTAGATCTTAATAATAAAGAAATAATTTTAATTTTTTTAAAGCTGATTGATTTTTTTTATTTGTGCTTAACAAGTAATAATTTCTCCACATAAAACATAGATCAGGATATAACTAAGTTCAAAATACAGTAACAAATAATGTATGGAGAGTATGATGCAAATAATTTTTATTTGATAACATTTGACTGTGGTTGGTTGAAAACTTACTAATTATCTTGCCTAATTTTAAATGGCAACATTTTAAGTACATCACATAAAAAAAATACAGACTACAGTTAAAATACCTCAAATAAAGGCTACTGTTAAAAAATAATATCTTTCTTTACAGGCTTTACTCAGATATAATAAACACGAGGAAATTTTTACAAAATTACAAGGCTTTTTATCGTAAGGATTTGTCTAAATACGAACATTTTAACAACCAGCTATGGACCTACCGTTGTTCTTTTGTCTTCACGTGTTAATGTATAATTTAACGCAGTAAAGAAGGTAAATATTAAAAATTTTACTGTGTCTATTCTCATACATTTTAAAGCACATTTTTGTGATACCCGCAAAATTCATGTGTACTTAAGTTTTAAGAGTTATTCTCGAGGTTATAAAGAGTAAAAGGAGGTAAATGTGCAACGAAATGCACTTCATAATGTTTTATGGATTCGCGAGGTTATAAATCTTCATTTTTAACACAGAAATAATCTTAAAAGCATCCCGTCTCGATCTGGGCTTCTTACATAGTATACTCATGTTTTTCTAAGTTGGTAGTAGTTGTCAGTGTTTTCCGAGAACTTGAATCAGGCTATCTTCATCAACTTACCTACTTTTATCTGTTACCATACATACCAAACATGTACACATACACATGACTGTTTATATCTCTCATACAGATAAAATATTTTACCGGATGTTCTATTTATAAGTCGGCCTAAATGTCCTACAAGAACTCATGGAAGTCATGAACTCCTCTAGCTCGTATAAATTTTCTTACTTTTAAAACAAACAAAGATCTTTCTTTTCTGTCAAAAAATTAATACTACTTTATTTACGAAAAATAAATAAGTTAGAAATATGTCAGACATGTAGAATGAAATGTAAGAAAAGGGAATTATTTTTTAACAGTCGACACAATACAGTACCCGGCGATAAATATTGCACATCGAACTTTGGAAAGAGACAATCGGATAATTTCGGCTTCGTAGAGCGTTATCTCTGTCGCACAAAATACAAACAGTCCGGTACCTATTAGGAGCTGTTAAAACAAGTATGATTTGCTTCTTTTGATATTTTTATTCTTTGTATAAAATACACTAATTTTTCTATAAGTGATGGCTTTAGGTTGGGGTAAAATAAAAAAAAAAACATTTTTACATTATGTTTACGTATTTAATTATTTTGGAACATTACAGCTTTAGTGTACATAATAAACACCATTATACCTATTGCTAAAATGAGACATTGCAATAAAAATAATAATAATTCTAATTCTCAATTACTTCCATTTCACTATCTGTGCTCTCAAAGAGGTCAATATCACTGTCACTATCAGCCGTATTTATTACTAATCTATCAGTGTAATTGTCTAAACTGTGTTGAATGCTTCTATATTCATTCTCACATTTGATTGCATGATCGCAAACCTTTTTCCACTCTTCAGCGCCGATCATGTTTACTTTTTCAGTCAATAATGTTTTTACTGTAGTTAAGTTCATACCCACATTTCTAGAGGCTACATAGCCTTTCAGTTGAGACCATATATTTTCAATTGGATTAAAATCCGGATGATATGGTGGCAATCGCAACACAGTGTGCCCATGTTCGGCAAGTATTTTGTCCACAGAAAACTCTGTATACCTCTCCTTGTGCTGACATATAATAGCGTAAATCTGGGTTTTTGTTAATTTTGGATCAACTGGAATTTCATGTCTGTTTAACCAGTTGATCATTTCCCGTTTAATGGTGTTTGAGTTGGGGGGTCTCTCAACATACTTGTTGTGATAGGGTGCGTTGTCGATAACTAGGAACAGAATCACTGGGTATATTTGGGATTAATTGGTTAACCAGCCATTTCTCATAGTTATCGTTATTCATTTCATTGTGATAGTCACCTGTAGTGTCCGTGGATTTATACGTTAAAAAAGCACCGGGTACAAAGCCTTTTTCATTTCCCGCATGAACTATTATCAAACGTTGACCTTTTGAAATTGGCTTTTTTACTCCTTTTTTCTTATCGTCACTCCAAGATTTCCCTTTAGTGTGGGATGCATGTATATATGACTCATCCATGTAGACGATATTTTTTCCTGTTTCGCGAAATTTGCGTATTTTATCAAGGTATTCCATTCGTTTGAGACTAACGTCGTGCTTTTCCATTAGAATTTTTCGATTATCTTCCATTTTAGTGAACTGAAATCCCATGTCATGAAGTATTTTTCTCAACGTTTTTTCAGACCCATTGTAATTAATAGCTTCAGATAACTTAGCTTTTAATGATTTTATTGTTGGCAGTTCATTAAATCGTAAGTGAAAATCATACACCATTCTTCGAACAACATCATAATCAAAATCGTCCATATCCAAACGAAATTGCTTTTTTGGTCTCCCTTTTTTTGGAGTGCTGAACTTAATTTCAGTCGAATGTGTTTCAGTACTGACTTC
The DNA here is from genome assembly GCA_036924255.1 of Apodemia mormo. NCBI lineage: Eukaryota > Metazoa > Arthropoda > Insecta > Lepidoptera > Riodinidae > Apodemia > Apodemia mormo. The sequence continues at coordinate 13,753,075 of JAUPFN010000011.1, forward strand.
AATTAATATATTGTTCAAAGTTCTTCTTGAAATTCCAGTGGCATTTGCAACTCGCTCTTGAATCTTCTTAAAATAACAACTTACATTTTCATCTACTTTTTTTTTAAATCTATCAGCTTCGCTTACAAAGTATTTATAAACATTGTAGATAATTTCACGTGACTGACCTCGTAAAGGTTTCCCTCTTTTTCCGAAAGATGCCATATTACAACTTTAAATTATTTAAATTTGTGGGTGTTATCAACTCTAAATATATATTTTTAATCGGGACGCGACTGCACTCTATCGTACTTGAACAACGACTGACTAAACGTCACATAGGTAGTGTGGGACAGAGATAACGCTTTACGAAGCCGAAATTATCCGATTGTCTCTTTCCAAAGTTCGATGTGCAATATTTATCGCCGGGTACTGTACATGATGCTGTATGAACATAATAATCTTGTTATCTTCTTACATCAGAAAAAGAAAACAAGTCACGTCTGTCTCCTTTGTTAAATGATTTTAATAAATCTTATCACCTTTTAAAATCAAATAATTTTATGGTAGATTAAAAAATGTATAAAATTTATATTGTCAATATATTAGAACATGAATGGTTAACAATTTAATACTATAAATTATCATTTGTCCAAATTAAATTTGCCATAATCCTTGTTGGAGTTTTGTGAATTGTAGCATTTAGAAAAGTGTCCGTGATACAATTATTTCAAAAGAAATTGTTAATCCATACTATTTTTTTATATGTATCATAAGATAGCAAACAAGCAGATGGGTCTTCTGATCGAAAGAGACAACCATCGCCTAAAGACACCAAAGATGTTAATGTTGCGTTGCTATCTTGTGGCGAGGGTTAATGCCACATGCATTAGTTAACCGGCTACTTACCCTCCAAACCGGAACACGACAGTGACTAGCACTGACGCTATTGCGGCAGTTGCGGCAGGAAAAGGTGGTACCAGACCCGGTCGAGCCGTTGCAGAACTCTACCACCCAATAGTCACGATGGTAGTGACACACACAGACACTCGGTCGCCTTTTACGACCTGCCTGGCAGAACAGCAGTTGGCTTATTCTTCAAAAGAGCCCGGAACCAACACGGGGAATACTAATATTATAAATGCGAAAGTAACTCTGTCTGTCTCTTCTTCACGCCTAAACTAAGGAATCGATTTGGATAAAATTTGGTAAGTACAAAGATAGTTTGAGACCCGAAAAGGACATACAGTAGTTTTTATCTGGGAAATCCCACGGGAACGGGAACTATGCGGGTAAAACCCCGGGACTGACAATCTTTTAAATTACAGTAATAACTTGGGCTACTTTTATTTTAGAAAGTTTTCCACGCGGGTAAAATCACGGGCACAGCTAGTTTATCATAAAGTATTGACCATCTATCAATATACGTTGGATCGTAGGCGAAATTTGTGTGGACACTCATCAATATCTATTTATGGATACATAGTTAAGTTAAAATTTAAATATTTTTAAAACTTTAAGTTTCTAATTTACCCTAAAATATAACGCAAAGGTATTCTTCTAATATGATACTTCTTCATTAAAACACTTTGTATTTTCATTTCTTGAATAGGTAGTTTAAATATTTAAATATATGCTCTTTTGTAATTGCATTTTAAATTGTAGCATTTATTTCTGAACATAATATACACATTTTTACAGTTTTTGTTACAGTCACTTTTGATTTGAGTACTATCAATTAACTGGACTGTTACTATCTATAATAATATTATATTAAATTTAGATTGGTGATTTGTTAGTGCATAGATGAGAAATTTTCTGATTGCATATACTAAAATAACGTCAAATGTCATAACTTTATGTAAATCTATATATCGATTTTATTGACGTATATTTAAGATAAAGAATTTTCTATCGCTTGAATAGAAATCTAATAACGTATCTATTTCTAAATTATATTTTTTCTAAGTTTATAAACTATTACCACTTACAGAAGTTTATGTCAAGAAAGCAATGTTCTTGAAAATCTGATTTTAGCTCGATAGCACAAACAAATCCAAAATCAAATAACGTTTGTTTTTATTCTCTACATCACGAAAGGAAATCAAATTCGGTCTCAATATTATTTACATCACTATTCCAATAGAATATGTAGGATGAGATAACACGCCACCCTATTTACCTTCGGTTGGCCATGATACGCGTAATCTTTTGGAAAAGGGTTGGCTGGGATAGTAGCGAACGCACTACATGGGATGACATCTCCGTATCCTATTTTAAATTATTCGTCTTGGAGAGAATTCGATAATGCGTTAAAATAACGTTATTGTGATTCTTTTTAACGTAGAATTATACACACCGCTGCCAAACAGTGTTAAATACAGTAATTTCTGAAAATAAATAGGTAGTGTTGTATTCTTACAATAAATTCTTTTACTGTTTTACAGCTCATCATCACGGCTTTTAGCTTATTTGAACCTCAACATACAAATTTGTGTTTTAGTTAACGACTGTATTTTTGCTCGTTGGCCTTATCACTAACATATTATAAAACAAACTCTCTTTCTCTGTCTGTCCCTATGTATGCTTAAATCTTTAAAACTACGCAACGGATTTTGATGGGGTTTTTTTAATAGATAGATTGATTCTTGAGGAAGGTTTTAGTATATAATACATTCCAATATTCCCACGGAAACAGAAGCTACGCGGGTGAAACCGCGGGCAGATCGCTAGCATCAAATACGTTGTAGTTATGAAACAGTGTAAGAGTTTATTCTAATAAAATTATGATTTCTTATCACCAAGGGCAGACGATGAAGAATGTATATGAGCAGGTAGTATGGCGCAATGTGTGTGGTCCAGACTCCTTCGAGATCCGAAGACAATTACTGTCGATCATGAGGCGGTCATTTTACTTTACTTTGTAACTATACAGATTGACTGGAAAGTCCAAAAGTTAGTGCCCATTCTTATTTATTTTTGTAAGTTTTAGTGTTGATATCCATGATTAAAAAAATGCGATGTGAATATGATATCCTATACAACTTTCTAATATTTTTAACGTACCTGTAAAATTGACGTAGATATAAATTATTGAAAAATTATGCAAAAAATTTTTCACCTCTTAAATTTATATATATATATATATATATATATATATATATATATATATAAATATATATAAATATATATATATATATATATATATATATATATATATATATATATATATATATATATATATATAAATATATATATATATATATATATATATATATATATATATATATATATATATATATATATATATATATGTGTAGGAAGTGGGTCAGATATGATAAATAAAATGAGGATGTGGTGATATAACAACTCTTTATATTTTGTTCAACTTGTATCAAATAAATATCATAAAATCACTATTAAAGCTTTCCATCACTAATGACTAGTTCTGGTTTAACAATTCCAAGTAACTTAATTATTCCTTATTACAAATAAGTCATAATTTAAGCAATAGATAGTCAATTATAAATTGTACTGCGACTAATTTATAGTTGACAATAATAATTAACTTGTTTGCACAATTAATTATCCGAGAGTCAAGGATAAGCTACTAGCAAGATACAACAAGTGTACCGAGCCACGCCAGAGCCTAGACTGCCCGAACGGGGGGCGCTCAGAGCCTTTTATACAGGTAGCAAAACAATTTGAGTAGTAGGGATATCGAACGATGCGCTCGGTGACTCAGGCGTACACCTGCCCCCCAAGACAAGTGGCATCAACGCTAGGAGAATAGAAAACAAAATGTATGGATTTGACATAAGCTGTTGATACGAGCGTAAACGAATTTGTAATTGGTAGCCAAGTGTCATTCGTGAAACGAAACGTTATATTGTATCGATCATTTTTGATCAATTTCATACAAAACCTTAGCCAAGTGGCACTTTTGACAAGCAAAATTGGTGATCCAATGATTAGCGAACGCTAGAACCCTGTAAATTACGCTAAAAATGGCGGATAATCACTATTATTTAATCAGCTGTTCTAAATCGTGGATAATATCTGTTAGAATTTTTGATAATTTTAAAGTAAAATGAACGCAAATTGCCATAATTTAAGAGTCCTAACCTAACTAGGGGGTTTTCAATACATTTTCATTTTTTAAGTCGCAGACGCCTTTGTAATGAATTTCGGTTTTCATCCCCTAACTCCACGGGGAATTAACTCAGAGCAAAGTGACCTTGACAAAAGTTGGTGTCCCTTACCCCCTCTACGTAATGGTGCAACAAAAAAGGGGTGTTATATAGGGTTGAAATTTTCCATCAAAGTCCTGCGCACGCTCTGACCGCCAACCGAGCTCTCTGTTCATTCTAATATAACGCATTGGCGTCATTTCGACCAAATTGGTAGCCAAGTGGATTATGGCTTGTTTAACGTTCGTTCCATACGAACTTTACGAATTATATCGAATATTGTCTCTGAATTGAATATAATAAAAATAAGAACAGAGTCGCTATATCTGATTCAATTTTGATTGTATGTACCGCGTGAGTGCGAATAAGATAAAATATACTATCTTTTCTTCTTAATTACTGTCATGCCGTAAGTTTCTATATAGCTAACATGTTAATTGAACTCTGTCAGTACTACGGACTACCAATTTAAAGAGTTATAAAATTAAATACTGTCACCAAGATTTATGTATTTATCTTCATTGCTATCAAATTTGATTGTTTTAACATATTTTAAGTAAATCCTCTTTACCTACCTTACAAGAACGTAGAATTGTGCAAAATGTTATCGATAGTCACATTTTAAAACTTATGTTTCAGATTTATGAAAGCTGATGATAAATTTATTATTAAAAATGAACAAAAATATGCAAAACTGAACATATAAAACTTCTTTTTTACGTATTTTTTGGCATACATATTTACAGAAATGTAAAATTGATAGAAATCTATTGCTACACTGAAAAATAAACTATCTTTCTTTGTTTCATTAAATTTACAAAATACAAGGGTTGTAACAAGAATATAGTGTTTATAACTTGAACTTATAGTGTCTGCATTGTCTCGCCCGGGTCTAATACCACTGACCCACCTATTTCTGCAGCAATAGCAACAGTGCTTGTTACTGTCGTGTTCCGGTTTGGAGGGTAAGGTAGCCGGTAAATGTATGCATGTGACATTAATACCCCCCCCCCCCCCCCCGCCACAAGAATGTCAAAGCACCATTAATAATGTGCCACCAAAAGCCTTCTTAATTTGCGTTAATTTTACTTTAAAATTATCAAAAATTCTCACAGATGTTATCCACGCTTTAGAACAGCTGATTGAATAATAGTGATCAACCGCCATTTTAAGCGTAATCTGCAGGGTTCTAGCGTTCGCTGATTATCGAATAATTCGCTACTATTTTGCTTGTCAAAAGTGCCACTTGGCTACGGTCTTGTACGAAAATTGACAAAAATGATCGATGCAATATAACGTTTCGTTTCACGAATGACACTTGGCTACCAATTACAAATTCGTTTACGCTCGTGTCAACAGCTTATGACAAATCCATAAATTTCTCTTTCTATTGTACTAACGTTGATGCCACATCTTGGGGAGCAAGTCTTTTTTGCTTTTAATGCACTTTTCATATAAATAAAACTTATAACCTCGGTGAAAATAATACTTCAAAGTGACGTTTACCGTCAATTCAGAGACAATATTCGATATAATTCGTAAAGTTCGTATGGAACGAACGTTAAACAAGCCATGATCCACTTGGCTACCAATTTGGCCTAAATATCGCCAAAGCGTAATATTTGAATAGTTACTGAGCGTTTGCCACTTGTCTAGGGGGGCTGTTGTTTACAATATTCTTGCACTTGATGGCGCGGACGCCGTCACGGCCATACTGACATGCACACGTCCCCGTGTGCGAATCTTTATTCATCTGAGGACAATGGAGACCTCGTTCATCCTGACATATCTTTTAGAAAACTAAACATAATCTTCTTTTTTTAACAACTCTATAATTAGCGTGATCTTTTAGCGAAATGTTACAATATTTGCTGGTCCGGTAACCCCTTCAGCAACTACAACTATTAAACTCTCTCGTCTGTTTTGAAACCGGAGACTGGATTCTACTAAGCTAGGAATCCCTCTCATCAATTAAAAATACCGGAGACTAGATTGTACTAAGCTCCCTCTCATCAGTTAAAAACCGGAGACTGGAGTATATTAAGCTCCCTCTCATCAGTTAAAAACCGGAGACTGGAGTGCACTAAGCTCCCTCTCATCAGTTAGAACCGGAAACTGGAGTTTACTAAGCTCCCTCTCATCAGTTCAAAACCGGAGACTGGAGTGTGCCGTCATCTTCCTACATTTTTTGTCAATCCTGCATCCTTTGTCAATCCTAATTTTTTTTGTTAAATTACTTCTTTTACATTTTTTTTCATTGATTTCTTTTCATAGTTTTATAAGACTCCCATTTCCTTTAATTATTTTTTTTCGCCTTTTTTTTTTACTTACATTTTTAGTGATATTTTATCATCATTTTACTACATTTTTTTTTCGTTTACTTAATATCGTATTTTTTTGCTGATGATGCAGCCTCATGAATAGTGGCATTAGTTATTACAAGATTAGAGAATCTCCTTCGCAGGTAGATATTAAAAACTCTGACTGTTATAACTATTTACAATATACACTGCATTTCTATCAATATTGTTTGGACCAGTTTTATGAACAAGATCATTATCATGAGTATACGCCGTCACGTCATCCTTGTTATAATTTTCATATAGGTACCTCAAGAAACCCTACAGGAATATGGGGAACTTCGCAGAGGCTATCATGGGCGCACTTGTTTTCTAAAATTGCGGTAACTTTTAAGGAGCCCTTATATTTTGAGTCAATTTTCGTTTAGTGTCGTTCTTCATTCCTAACAAAGATAAAGTCACCTACACTAAAAGGTTTAACCTTTCATTACCTCTACTCAACCATAAAATGTCCGATTGGGCTGATTTTTTGATTCTATTGGATACACTGGATCTTCAAAGCTTGTAGATACTTTTGCGAGTTTTTATTAGTTGCTGAATGTCAAACCTAATGCTGCTGAGCGCATGTTAAATATTACCTAACCGCTTTTGCCATGATTTGTCAGAGAATTATACTGCGCTATCATTATTAAACCCTACAAGATTCGCATCACATATTCGGACCGACTGTTAGCTCTATATGTGCCTATCGCAAGAAGATGTAAATCTGTATTGTTTTCTTTTTTTTTGATATTAGTTTGAGTTTAGTTGGTAATAAACTTTAAGATTGCTTATTAACGATCATCAAAGGGTCAACTAATTCGATTTCAGCTCGACGAATTTAAGCCCGACGGATTTAATTCAATTGGTTGTCAATTGTTTTTTAAAAATATCTACCAAGCGCTCTCTATCTTTATCTACAAGGTCAGTGTTTACCATACTCTCGCTAGCAGATTTTGAAATTGAGCACGATTAAGTGTTTAGGTATTGCTAAGCATTAACCTGTTGTTGCTTAGTTCCTATTCTACCTTGCTCCAAAATTTTGCGACCTAACGAAAATTTTTTATTAAGACTCATTAGGTCAAACGTGAAATATGACCTCCAAATTTAAATTTTGCCATGTGGTTAAACATTTGATCTGTTGAATGGAAATTACATTAGGACAAGCGACTACTTGGATTCTTGTTCATAAAACCGTTCTCTTACAAAGGAATCACAAGATATTTGTTAGATATGGCCTTCTGAACCAGAGTCAAATATAAAAAAATAATTAATTTTCACTTAGTGTAATACACCATGTGACGCTCTGGAACAGATGTTGACTGGTTTTCTGTTTTCGGAACTTGATGTGGCAACTTCTTTCTTCTTATAGCGCTTTGGACAAATGGAAGCTATGTGGCTGGGCCGGGGTCACAACATACGTAGCAGACCACTGGTGGTCGGCCACTGGACACGCCACCAGAGATAGTGGTAGATGACCTGCTTTCACTGCAAGCAAAAATAATTTGAGATAAGTTTCTGTTTATCACGGCATTCGTTGTCACGATATTCGATTCTATCACAAAATTGCAACTTCCTCGAAATGCAGTGGTGCTCTTAAATCGGTTCATATCTACGTCTAAAAGAATATAGTTTGCCAAGACAGCAGTTTGTGAAGTAGGTGACGGCATGACTCTTAAGTAAGTGAGTAGGTACAATGATTTTATCTACCCCGTCTAATTGTTTCTTTTCTATAATAAGTTTACTTAAGGCACACCATCTAGTAAGGTACACTTCAAAAATGCTATGAGACAGATGAAGAGGCTGGTTCGTACGCTGGTGTTCTCCATATTTACGTACGACGCAGAGTCATGGACACTAAGAGCTGCAGACAGACGTCGCATTGATGCGTTTGAAATGTGGTGCTGAAGGAAAATGTTACGTATCCCTTGGACAGCACACAGGACCAACGCCTTCATACTAAAACAACTTGGAGTAAAGACCAGACTGTCTGCTACGTGCTTTCAAAGAATTCTATGATACTTCGGCCACATCTCTAGAAAGCAAGGAGACAATCTCGAAAAGCTAATCGTGACCGGAAAAGTAGAAGACAAAAGACCACGTGGTCGTACTCCTATGCGATGGTCAGACCAGGTTTGCACCAATCTTATGTCTAAAATGTTTTAGGATTCTCTGCACACCGCTGAAGATAGAGTCCAATGGCGTAATATTGTGCTATCAAGAACGATCTAATGAGGAGGTTACGACCCTCAGTAATGAAGAATACGAAGCAAGGAGGAGGATACCAGTTAATCATATCGTCTGCTTCATCAGAATCAAAGTGTAGAAATTTAATGGGAGTTACAGAACGTGAATTAATATTTTCTGCTACTTTTCAAAGAATAGTTTCCACACCACACGCGAAAAGAGACATTTACTGCTCTACATAATTAACCGAAATAGTTTGATGCTGAAGTGGGAGTGAACTCGATCCCACTTCTGATGTAGGAAGTGGGTCAGATATGATAAATAAAATGAGGATGTGGTGATATAACAACTCTTTATATTTTGTTCAACTTGTATCAAATAAATATCATAAAATCACTATTAAAGCTTTCCATCACTAATGACTAGTTCTGGTTTAACAATTCCAAGTAACTTAATTATTCCTTATTACAAATAAGTCATAATTTAAGCAATAGATAGTCAATTATAAATTGTACTGCGACTAATTTATAGTTGACAATAATAATTAACTTGTTTGCACAATTAATTATCCGAGAGTCAAGGATAAGCTACTAGCAAGATACAACAAGTGTACCGAGCCACGCCAGAGCCTAGACTGCCCGAACGGGGGGCGCTCAGAGCCTTTTATACAGGTAGCAAAACAATTTGAGTAGTAGGGATATCGAACGATGCGCTCGATGACTCAGGCGTACACCTGTTGTTTACAATATTCTTGCACTTGATGGCGCGGACGCCGTCATATATATATATATATATATATATATATATATATATATATATATATATATATATATATATATATATATATATATATATATATACATATATATATATATATATATATATATGTATATAAATCGAAGGAGGCCACAGAGCGGTCTTGGCAGTTGTATCCATCGTGAGCGTTACGTCATTCCACAAGTCCATCTGTATAGTTACAAATCAAATCATATAAAAATATACATCACTATTCATACAATATATAACGTTGGAACCTTTGACTTAAACGGTTGCTATAATTATTATCGCCCTGATTTATGGCAACTCCACCATCCGCAGAATATAAACGACAATGTTACCTCAAGTTATAGTTACGATTTTATTTTATTACCTACTGATACCATGAAACCGTTTATATCTATTTAATGATGGGTGCACAATGTGTTAGTGTAAAATATTTATATATGTTCACGCTTAATCTGTTGTAGTAGAGGCAGAGAGAACCGCGTGCCATATATCACGATCAAATTGATTTACTGTAAGATTTTCAGTTTAATATATTTATATATAAAGTATCTTTCCGGTCGTATTCCCGAAGAGGGCAGAGGTAAAACAAGTACACCCACGATTAGCTGAAGAGTCACACAATTTGATAGGTGCAACTTAATTGCCAACCGGGCACTTATCCAATCCCGGGCAACTTTGTTTTTATAAGAAAACTGAAAAACACATTTTGAGTTGCTTGATACGGAAGTTGAAACTGGGACCTCATATGTTAACACTGACAACGGACCGCTAAACCACACACCACATAGACGATGGTTACCGTTTTACATCACAAGAGCTTTGTGCTGTTTTGCTGTCTTATGACATGTCATAAGATAGCAAACAAGATGGGTCTCCTGATGGAAAGAGTCAACCATCGCCTATAGACACCAAAGATGTTAATGGTGCATTGCCATCTTATGACGAGGTCTAATGCCACATGCACAAGTTTACTGGCTACCTTACCCTTCAAACCGGAATACGACAGTGACAAGCACTGACGCTATTCTGGCAGGAATAGATAGGCCGGACCAGGGCGAGACAATGCGGAATACTAATACTACCAACACTTTACACAACAACAATTAGAGGCTGCAGAATCTCTTTATTAGATTTATTTTTAGTTTACGGAAGTATGACCATGTCTCTAACTTTAGAGCTCAACTTAAATGGCTTCCTATACGGCTGCGTAGGAACACTCATATTCTTTGTCTACTTTTTAACATACTGTTTAATCCTAATGCACCAAGCTATCTGCGTGATGGGTTTTCTTTCTTGCATCCACCTGGCTCCCCTTGTAGATCAAGTGTTACTGCCCTTTTAAAATGTCCCCCACACAGTTCAAAAATTTGTGTCAATCTCTTCCAATTTTCAAAAAGAGTCTAAGTGAAATTTTTCTTGCTGGGCCCATATAGTATTTTTTTTTTAGTTTCTGTCGATTGTTGTTCATTTTTAAATATGATGTAGCTAAATTTAATGTTACAAGACTGTTATATTCATATGTATCTAGTTTTATGATTATTGTACACTATTTTAAAATGTCGATCATTTTTGTGTTTACTCTTATTCGGGTCAGCTGAAAGAAATCTCTTTTATTGAGGATAACCTCGCCCATTGTACAGTCTGTTTGTAATAAATCTTTATGTATTACTTCTCTTTTAATTGTGTACAATAAAGCATTAAATAAATAAATAAATAAAACACTAGTAGCCATGATGGTAGTGACTCGCATAGCAAATCAGTCGCCTTTCATGACCTGCCTGGCAGAACGGCAGTTGGCCTATTCTTTAAAGGAGCTCAGGGCAGGATTTTATGTAATTCTAATGCATGTTATTTAAAAATATTTATTTTCTGCAGTCTTCCGTAATCTATATACATATATTAAAATCGTAGGAATATCAATGTATGTCCGGGGTAAACTCAAAAAGTACTGCATGGATTTATTTCAAATTTAGCATGAAAAAATTAATAATAATATAATATAATTTAATAATCTAAATTCAAATGCAATTTAGTGCAGGTCATATTAATAACATAAATTAATTCTTTTTTTATAACATTGACATTGTAATTTAACTTAACTTAATTTAATATAATCTTCAAAATTTGTTATGACATATTCTGCAATGTATGGGACTTGGTATCTGAAATAAAAGTTTTCATTTTATTTCATAACTGTGCCAAACTTATGCTGTTTGTTTGTATATTACAATGTTTTTTCTGGATTTGAGTATTTATTAAATATATTTGAGTATTTAAACATGTATTTTCATATTTTACTACCGTTGCTAGCACCCCAAATAATTTGTTTAGTTTAGAGTTTCAATTCGTGTAATTTGTCCAGTGAAAAAAAAAAGTAATAAAACGTGTAGTATAAGTGAATGCACTCGTAATACACGTCGCGGCGCGGCTTTAAAGAAAAAGTATGGCTCAACCAACTTCAACCACACTCAGTATTTAATTCATACACTAATTTGATATAAAAAGTATATGACTATAAAGAGAAAAATTAATTCTTCAAATTCTATTTAACTTGAAGCATTTGAAGAGAGGTAATTACTCTAAAAAATCTTGTTCAAAAAAAAATTGATGGCCGTCAGTTTAGTATTTTATGTTTATAAACACGAAATAGGTTGACTGACTTTACAAATTCACTTTATATTATTATCTTATCCACTCAGAATAGATCCCTTTTTTTGGATCTGTTTTTTTATAATAAATCATATTTTAAAGAAAAAGGGAAAAAAATCACCATCGGCGTGCACTTTTGGATTTTCCAAACTTTTTAACGGTAGTTCCGCCCTGCAGCCCGCTACATTATAACAGATTTTGGTGAATCCCTCGGGAAAAGAAAGTATTTTCCAGGATAAAAATACCCTATGCACTATTTTAGGGCATCGTCTATATATATGCCAAATTTCATCCAAACTAGTACTGTCGTTTTTACGTGAAAGAATAACAAACATCCAGGCTTCTATCCCAAACATACTTTTGCATTTATAATACGCTCCGCCGTGCATCCCGTTGCATTATAAATTTTTTTAAGTAAATTCCACGGGAACAACACATTTTGCCATATTTGTAGCATATAACATAAAATGTAGCTTTGTGCCATCCCAGGTAAACATCTACCAGTATGCCAAATTTCATTAGTAGTTTTGGTAACAAATATCCATCCATCCAAATATTCGCATTTATAATATTAATATAATCAGTAGGATAAGAAAGTAGGATTATTTATTTACATCTTATTTTCCCCGTGTTGGTCCCAGGCTTCTTTGAAGAATAGGCAAACTACCATTCTGCCAGGCATATCGGAAAAGGCGACCGATTGGCTATGCAAGCCACTACATCATGACTATTAGGTGGTAGAGTTCTGCATTGGCTCACCCGGGTCTGGTACCATCGCCTTACCTATTCCTGTCGTAATGGCGTCAGTGTTAATCACTGTTGTGTTCCGGTTTGAAGGGTAAGGTAACCGGTAAACTTATGCATGTGGCATTAGACCTCGCCACAAGATAGCAACGGATAATTAACATGTTTGGTGTCTATAGGCGATGGTTGGCTCTTTCCAACCGGAGACCCATCTGCTTGTTTGCTATCTTATAATATAAAAAAAATCTTACATTTAGATACATATTTATATTATCTATACGTATAATAAAATCGTAGGAAAGTCAATGTATATCCGCGGTAAACTCAAAAAGTCCTGCATGGATTTACTTCAAATTTTGCATCAATATTACTAATAAGTCGGGTCAACATATAGGCTACATATTATCACGCTATCACCTACGGAGGAGGAGCTGTGCGGAGTAAACGAAGTTCGCGCGAACGAAGTCGCGGGCAACAGCTAGTAGGATAATAAACAATTAAACAGTTATCCTAAAAATAAGAAACCATCGCTAGTTCTTATTACATATGAAACTAGCATACTAACTTTCAATGTGCAAGTTTACTATTTCAATGGCACTTTAGTCAAATTAATTGCAGTAGCATAAATTAGGTTCGTTATGGTATGCAATTGCAACAACCAGCATAAGTTTAATGACGTCATAAATTCTTAGGTATTTGTTTACTTTGGCTATTCCAGCAATATGCTTGATGTCATTTTGAATTACACACACCTAAAATTCAATTTAGTGCCACGATGTTTTTACATTTTTTTTACTAGCCGTATCCGCCACTTCGTCCATGTGGAAAATTTTCCGAAATAAAATTAGCCTAACTTACTCCCTGTTGCATCAACTATCTGCCAGCGAAAGTCCAATTAAAATAGGTCCAGCCGTTTCAGAGATAAGCCAGAATAAACAGACAGACAGACAGACAAAAGTTGTAAAAATTGTTATTAATGTATATGTACCGTGTATACATCCATATGCATTTGGTAAAAAGCGATTATTTTAATATCACTCGTACAAACAGACACTCAAATTTAATTTATTTGTACAGATTTCACAGGATAGCAAACAAGATGAAGCTGATGATTTTCATGATGAAAAGAGATAACCATCGCCTATAGATGCACAAGCCACTAATATTTTGCTATCTGTGTGGTGGTTTCGGAATGTCACCTTACCCTCCAAACCAGAACACGACTGCAACAGCATCAACGCTCTTGCGGCAGGAAAATGTAAGGCCGTTGTTCTGAACCCGATCAAGACGTTGCAGTACTCTAAATTATGTATTACAGAACTCTAAGGCAGTTGATCTATTCTTTAAAAAAGGGCCCGGTAAAAAAACTTACTTCTCAAAGCATTGACTGGAAAATAAGTGCCTTTCGCTATCTAAAAGGCATCAAAGATATTGACATCGTTTTGCTATTCACATTGCACTATTTATTTTGCAATAAACAAAAGTCTATAGAGCAACTATTTTTTATCCAATAAACAGATGGTTCTCCTGATTTAAAAAGATAACCCTTACCTATAGGCAATAGAGATGTTAATGCGATCCCTGTGATAGGTATTTAACCCCATTCCAGCTATCTAACTCTGTAAGCCGGAGTATCGGAGTCATAACCATAACGCTAACTCTTATTCTATTGTGGCAACTCCATTATAACCTATTTGGCAGGAAAATAGATTGTCTATAATTAAAGTGACGAGGACTGATAGGTTGTCAAGGTGTCATGAAAGTTTTTTGATATCATAAGACAGCAAACAAGCAGATAGCTCTCCTGACAAAAAGCGACAATAATCGCCTATAGACACCAAAAATGTTAATGGTGCATTGCTATCCTCGTGGCGGGATCTTAATGCCAATTTCATAAGTTTACCGGCTACTCTATCTACTAAGCCTAAAATGAAAGTGATAATCACTAACTCTACTGCAACAAGAAATTAGTGAAGTGCGAAATGATTTGCCAGACATTATTTATTAACACTTAAGTTTTTGTTTGAACTATTTAGCTTTGTACAAAATTAAACTCAAGCCATTTACTTTGTTAAAAGATAATTTCATACTTGTTATATAAAGTATGAGCTATTTTATATTACATACATGTTTATCTCCTCGGATGAATAATGTACATTTATCTTAGCGTTATAAAGTACATAATCGAATGCCAAATGTGACGTGTTATGACCATAGCTTAACATTAAAATACCTTTTAAGTTTTTAAGTTTGACATTAGGCTTCAGCCGCAAAGAAAATCTTTATATATTAATACGTGAAGGAAAAATTTTGGACCCCTTTTTAAGACAATTGCGCCAACCGTACTCTATGAAATTTGGCGCAGTTAAAGTTTATATTGCGGAGGACTGCACAAACTAATATTTTTAAATAAAATGCATTAGAAGTCCATTAAATTAATAAAAATAAACATTACCCACACTACATACATGATATTATACACACATGCCTAACATTTTCTGTACGGCTTAAATCAGTGTCTATGGTCGAATTTCGGCCACAGGCGATCGAACACTAGTATATTTAATTACGCGTCACGTTGTTTGTCCGCAATAAACTCCGAAACTACAGAAGTTGAACCAATTTCAACTTAAAAGAAAGGATAGTTTTTATCCCAATTACTCCCTTTCTCTCCTCTCAAGTACCTACTCCACGAAAATATTTTTAAGGCAAAATATATTGCATAATTTGTATGGCAAAGCAACATTTGCCGAGTCGGCTAGTATTATTATGTGTACTTATTGAAATATGTAAATATATAATTATTATGTAGGTATGTCACATGAATGTTGTATGTGTAATGTTTATTTTCATTATTATAATATATTAAAATTTCTAATGCATATTATTAAAAACTATTAGGTTTCTTAAGTACTCCGCAATGTAAACAGTAATTGTGTACTCCACCGTTCGCACAAGTGTCGGTAAAAGGGGAACAAAGTTTTTACTTGACGTATTAATATATAGAGACTAGCTTTTACCCACGGCTTCGCTCACGTTGAATTAATTTTAGGGAAGTGGGGAGGGGGGGGGGTGACAAAAAGTAGCCGTTGTTACTCTCCATCCCTTCAACTACCTCCACTTAAAAAATCACGTCAATTCGTCGCTCCATTTTGCCGTGAAAGACGGACAAACAAACACATACACCTTCCAATTTATAATATTAGTAGGGGAGATAGTTGTACCTTCTAAATAGAATTAGATAGACAAATTTAATCTATAACATATTTCTAATTAAATTCTTAAAATGTAGGTAATAAATTACAGACGTCCTATTTTTTCCAAATTTAATATTCAATTTGAAACTGAACCTTGGCGATAAATCTTTGCATTGCTGTCCATAAATCAGATAGTGCATCCAATTTTTTGTTCTCTGCGAGAATTTTACTATCGAAATAAATTTACTCTTGATTGCGAATGAAAATATATTTATTTTCACACAAATACGAAATATGTACGTACGTTTCTTCTTGTTTTTGTTTTATTGATTACGTAATAAGTATGTTAATGTTTATCAGATTGTTGTATGATTGTATGATCGTAAAATAAATAATATGGCTTTCTTTATGACGGCTTCACAGATTTGCTAATGGGAGACATCGCTAGATTTGAGGTATAGTTATATCGCTTCGCCTCATATGTCATTAGTAAACGATCTATAATCATGATAATATTGCGCACAAGCATTGTTATGTTTTCTCAAAGTTGACATATTAATCTATACATATAATAAAATCGTAGAAAAGTCAAAACTGTACATTGAATATTTTTTTTAAATAATACTTGGGGCATGATCTACAATCGATATCGAAGCCAAAAATATAGTTTTAAGAATTTTTTTCGTATGTCTGTTTGTCTGTATGTCTGTTTGTCTGTATGTCTGTTTGTCTGTTTATCTGTTTGTCTGTATGTATGTCCGGGGTAAACTCAAAAAGTATTGCATGGATTTACTTCAAATTTTGCATGAATATTACTAACAGGTCTGGTCAACATATAGGCTACATATTATCACACTATCACCTACGGGGGAGGTGTTGTGCGGAGTAAAGTAAGTTCGCGCGGAAGAAGTCGCTGGCAACAGCTAGTTTACCATAATAATATTAGCTGTGAAATTGATGGCCGTATTTAAAAAGAATGCCATGCCAATATGCTACAAATTTTGTAACCTACACTGGTTATATATTATATTCATTATCCATATTCAATTCATAGAGCTAAAATAGCTAAATGCGTTTCAGGCGTAGAGTAGTGTTACTTATTTTTTTTATATCATAGGATGTGTAACGAGCTGATGGCTTCTGAATGTTGGTGAAACGGGATTACTAAAGATGTTAATGGTTTGTTGCCAATAGTACCTACTATTGCCAACAAACCATTAACATAGTGCAGTATAATGGTATTTAAACCGGCCAAAATGTTGTAGAGCTCTACTACCTAGTAAACACAAATATGTTTGTTCGTCCGACTTTTATAAATTTTCTACCTTCAAAAAAGAAATAACAATATTTATAGACCTATAAAAAGATTCTATAGATTTAGAAGAAAGTCTATAAGGTCTATTCCTACTTCCAAAAAAGAGGAAGGTACTTCCAAAAATATATTTTGTAACATTTTACTTTAAGCACGAATTTAATAAAACGTAATATATTTACTTGATAGTCTTACACATTTAGTATCTGGAAGCTCCGTTCATACGCGGCAGTAAATTTCGACACTGTCTGTAGCAAAGCACATAACTGCCGCACTGCTACTTTATGTTACAGTAACTTAGAGTAAGCTAGTTCTATTGTATTTGGTAGTTCTATTTAGCTGAGTCAATGGGAAACATTATTTAGAATAACCTATTGTTTCCGTAGCTAATTGGAATTTGGATATCAGTTATTTAAAGCTTTATGTGTATTTGCGTAGCCTTTCCTTTTCGGAGAAGATAGAGAAAATTAAAAAATAAACATCTCGACAGATAACCTTGATACTTTATAACACCCGTCTTCCCTCGGATAGTACTCCAACAAATTGTTCGTAGTAGTTCATGTGGCACAACATATGTATGTGATATTGCCATTCAGCTACACGGATAGCAACACACCATTAATAGTGTAAATGCTTGTCATTTAAAAAATTCGGTTTGGCGAGTAAGATAGTCGGTAGATTTATGCATGTAGCATGGTGATCCCGCCACACGGGTAGCAACTCATTATTAACATCTTTGGTGTGCATAAGCGACGTTGTGTCTTTTCATCAGTATTACCATCTGCTTGTTAGCAACATTGATTAATTGATAGTGAAGTCTTATGATGGACTTATTTTTAATCTTTCAAAACTTCATTAAAATCGGTTCATCTGTAAGATATTTTTCAATGGCACGAACAATTATAGTACCTACTCAAAGTTAGAAAAAAGTACCTGTTTCTTCTTTCTTATTTGTTGATCGCTAGCATACGATCTCAACAGTATAACATTGAACTTGATTCATGATTCGTCTTCCATTTATAAAAGTTTTGAGTGCTATGTGGCATAGCATCTTATGATAAAATCAAAAAGGTGTCAGGAGAAAAGCCTATTTTTCCCGATACCTTTCCGAGTAGATAAAAAATTCAAAGTAGATGAAATTTTTCATCACAAAGCGAAACTAAAAAACTTGTTAGAATACATATTCGGTAGAAAACATAACTAAATTATTTTCAGAGAATAAGGCACTCTAGATCACGAGTGAGAATAGAATTATGAACACCTCTACATTAAATTCTGCCACATTAAAAGATTTATACTAAGGTGCTCAGTGCCCTAGTCCAAAGTCTTGTGCTTAATGAAGTTTTAGCACGTGGTCCTATATGCCGTCGTTTTCAGAACCAGGAACCAGGGATAGCCATGTTATTGGGTCTGTCTAGACCCCATACTGACCTACAATAGATAGTCTGTTCTATGATGTTTACGGGATCAGTGATTTAACAGACGCTGTGCACTATTCTCAATACACCACGAAGGTATTTAGCGGTAGACTTTAGCCTAGCGGTGATCATACAACAGGTAAACCTAAGAGAATGCTTTGACATATCATCCTCTGTTTAATGAAAAATTATTTTCCAAATCGATAATTTTGTAAATTAGTATACATTAAAAAAACGATCAAATTGAGAACCTACATTTTAATTTTAATTTAGTCAAAAAGTATTTATAGTTTGACAGAATTCAAATAGCATTTTGTCGTATTATTTTTTATGTATGATGATCGTTTCTATAATAATACTAGCTGACCCGCGCAGTTTCGCCCGCGAGTAGGGTAACATGTCTTCGATATAGTTTTTCATACAAACTTTCATCTGCTCTTTCAGTCCCTTAGGGTTGATTTTTTTAAGTAAACTTATGTTTAATCCCGGGTCTCCAACTATCTTATTGCCAAATTTCATAAACATCGGTCCAGAAGTTTAGCCGTGAAATCGTTATAAAGGATACTACCAGAACCCGATCGCAGCCCCACCATTCTCGAATGGACCACGGAAAAATAATATATGTAAAGATTTAAATATAAGTTAGTTCATCGGCTATTCGGTAGGTCACACGTCACTAAAGGAGAATAAAGAAGTGATCAATTTATGTTATAAGTTTTTCTGTGCATCCTATCCTAAATAGAGTTTTCGTTTGATTTAGGTTGGCTGGTAGAGAAGAACATACAGCGTTAATTCCACGTCTGTTCATGTTAGTGCATATTTTTTTAAATTAATAAATAAAAATAAAGGCTTTATTTCACCACGACAGTTTGGCAGTTGATGAGATGGTTGGTGATCCCCAGACCTCATCGTCGCATTTTATCAATCCGTAACGATTGTGACTTGACTTACTATGACTGGATCTGACAGCTTTATATACGTGCTTATTGCATGAGAGCATTATAAAAATGCATAAATATACTACAAATATTATAATACTACAAATGTTATAAATCATTGCTTAATATAAAGTAAATACCAAAATGAGTTTCATTGAACAGAACCAAACAAATAAGGTGTGAAATTACTATAAATCCTCGCTATTATTCTCCAAAACCTTTAAAATTAACGTTTTTGTTAACATTCAAAATACAAATTTATTGGGCTACTAATATGGTTTTAGCCAGAATAATAATATATCTATTTGACGTTGGATTACGTAGCGTGGCCGACGAGCCAAGTAATACATTAAATTGGCCGAGGCCCAAGCGGGCGTCGCGTTGTGTTCAATTAATGGGGTTTTATGTAGCGAATCTGTATTTGAAACTTGTATGTCGGGACTCCCGAGACGTGGACATTGTTTCTGCTCTTTGTATTTCTTTTAAAGCTAGTTATAAAGTTCATTTGCTTTGTTTTGCACAATTTTGCTCCTTTGTGTGACGTGCAAAGTTGAGATGCTAGAATTTTACAATTACACCAAAGGGAATTTAATAAATAGAACTTTATTTAAGTTACACGCTATTCCAGTCACGGAAGTCATTAAACTTTAATAATAAATAATTAAATATCAAATATTTTTAACTCCAAAGAAAGTGTATTATTTTCTTGTATTATGGGTGTTAGTCAACGATAAGTTACGATATACATTAAGAAGTTAGTCAACGATACTAATACATTGAAACGCATATATAAATACCGAAACGTGTATATTTACTCGTACTAAACACCCTAAACCTAGATTTACAAATGTATATATATATATATATATATATATATATATATATATATATATATATATATATATATATATATATATATATATATATATATATATATATATATATACATTTGTAAATCTAGGTTTAGGGTGTTTAGTATTATATGTATATGTATCCCAATCAGCAATCAAGCATGTTTAATACCCATAAAGCAGCTCATATAGAACTTAAAGTCCTATTGCAGCCGTACAATGGTGTAAAAAGATGCTTTTATCGGTATAATTGACCTTTATGAGTTTTTATACAGCCTAATGCTGTACAAGGCCTTTCTTAGAGTTTCGCGTAAGCTTTAGGCGTTATATCTGAATATTAATACACTACTGTACAGCTTTAAGTATTTTGTAACTCATTAGGCTGATTTTAATGCTTATAGCTGCACATTAGCTGTATTTTGTTTAGCACGGGAATTTATTACAGCTTTAAGTGTTATTATAGTATCACTCAACGCTTGTTTCTGTAAAATGGGACATGCAATCACCGTTCTACAGCTAATATTTATGGCGTAATTGTAGACTGTTATGCAGCCAATGATGTTAAAAAATCTGCATATACAGCTGTAGTACAGCTCAAGGCTGTATTACTGAGAAAATTGTTATTTGCTGTTTTTATATCTTCATAGTTGATATCACGTGGTAAAAATCAAGAGGAAGATTGAAAAGGAATATTTAAATATTATAAATTGCCAACCAAGTAATCGTGATGAAGATAAAGCTGAAAAATTACTAATTCAGGTAAACCTACAATCGTCATTTTTATTAATATTCAAGGAAAAGGGTTCCGTAACAAAAACATTAAAAAGTGATTGTAGGTTATCTGATTTATTATTTTTTAGGCTTATCTTCTTCATTAAGGTTACTTGGTTGGTAAATTATAATAACTGAATTTTTTTTAATGTCATAAGATAGCAAACAAGCAGATGGGTCTCCTGATGAAAAGAGTCAACCATCACCTATAGACAGCAAAAATGTTAATGGTGCGTTGCTATCTTGTGGCGAGGTCTAATGCCACATGCATAAGTTTACCGGCCACCTTGCCCTCCAAACCGGAACATGACAGTGACTAGCACTGACTCTTTGCAGCAGGAATAGATAAGGTGGTGGTACCAGACCCGGTCGAGCCAATGCAGAACTCTATCACCTAGTAACCACGATGGAAGTGACTCGCATAGTAGTCTTTTACGACCTGCCTAGCAGAAAGGCAATTGGTCTATTCTTCAAAGAATATATAAAAAAGAGTTAAAAAGAGAAATAAAAATCATTACACTGAGAAAATATTCATAACTAAACTCAATATGTTCGTCTTATTTGCAAACTTCCAGAGATTCCCATATTATGTGACGTCTAAATGCTACTGAAACGAGAAAATCAGTGTAAGAAATGAAAGAAACTTACTGAATTTCCGGCAAATGAAGAAGACCCCAACGATAAAATATCGTCCCACGTCTACCAAATTAGTAGCAATAACAAAAACATGCAATATAAGCACTCAACACACGTTTCGTTTTGTGACTGAAACATTCTTGGAAGAAACGAATAGCACTTCTTTCAACCAGAGTTAATGTTATTATGTTTTACGGCAGTTTGTAATCCATTTCTAGCCGACATACCAAAAAGGAGGAGGTTAACAATTCGTTAGATTCTTTTTTTATGAATGTAACACCGATTACTCGCAAACGCCTGAATCAATTTAAAAAAATATATATTTTGTTAGTTATACTTTCCAAGTGGACTGTTTTAATTTGGTGGAGATCTGATGCAGAATTCTGGAGGTGTAGGAAATGGGAAGTCGGTTGTTGGTAGTTTTACTCCCATTAATTAAGCACCGCATTGTGTTAGAAAGGTGACTAGACTCGTTAGTACATCGGGAGGTGACCCTATTTTTTTAAATATAACTACACAAATTGCACTAAATTTTACCGCTTGTTTAAGCAATATTCTCTTTTTATTAAATTTTAAATGTTTATTTATGAGTTACTAGTTGCAGCATGCATCCCACTGTATTATAAAGGTTTTTGGCGAATCCCTCGGGAGCACCTAAATTTTCCGGGATATAAAATAGCCCATGTGCTATTCTCAGTCATCGTCTGTATGTGTACCAAATTTCATTCAAATCGGTACAGCCGTTTATGCGTGATTGAGTAACAAACATCCATACATCCACCCATCCATACATCCAAATTTTCGCATTTAATAAAGATTGGAATGTTATTAAAATTCATGACTTACTTGCCATTTTACACAGAAAGGACTTACTCGTCTCTATGAAAACAGAGACGAGACGAGAAATGAGGAGATGTATTTTCGTAATTTTTTTATATCATAAGATAGGAAACAAGCAGGTGGGTCTCTCGATGAAAAGAGTCAACCATCGCCTATAGATACCAAGATGTTAATGGTGCGTTACTATTTTGTTGCGAGGTCTAATGGCACATGTATAAGTTTACCGGCTACCTCACCCTCCAAACCGGAACACGACAGTGACAAGCACTGACGCTATTGCGGCAGGAATATACTGAAGAATATACTTACCAAAGCAAAGCGAAAACATTATTTATAGATTTCGTTTACGCTTAGCTTTAGTATGTATAAACGCTTGAGTGAAGGCTCCGTTTCCGATTTGGCGGAGTCCGGGCATGACTTGATCAGGATTTGATATATTGTAGTTGTTATTTAAATAAATATTCTATATACGTATATATCTATACATATAATAAAATCGTAGGAAAGTCAAAACTGTACATTGAATATTTTTTTAAAAGAATACTTAAGGCGTGATCTACAATCGATATCGAAGCCAAAAAAATTGTTTTTAGAATTTTTGTCTGTTTGTCTGTTTGTCCGTTTGTCCGTTTGTCCGTTTGTCCGTTTGTCCGTTTGTCCGTTTGTCCGTTTGTCCGTTTGTCCGTTTGTCCGTTTGCCCGTTTGTCCGTTTGTCCGTATGTCCGTTTGTCCGTTTGTCTGTTTGTCTGTTTGTCTGTTTGTCTGTTTGTCTGTTTGTCTGTTTGTCTGTTTGTCTGTTTGTCTGTTTGTATGTTTGTCTGTTTGTCTGTTTGTCTGTTTGTCTGTTTGTCTGTTTGTCTGTATGTCTGTTTGTCTGTTTGTCTGTTTGTCTGTTTGTCTGTTTGTCTGTTTGTCTGTTTGTCTATTTGTCTGTTTGTCTGTTTGTCTGTTTGTCTGTTTGTCTGTTTGTCTGTTTGTCTGTTTGTCTGTTTGTCTGTTTGTCTGTTTGTCTGTTTGTCTGTTTGTCTGTTTGTCTGTTTGTCTGTTTGTCTGTTTGTCTGTTTGTCTGTTTGTCTGTTTGTCTGTTTGTCTGTTTGTCTGTTTGTCTGTTTGTCTGTTTGTCTGTTTGTCTGTTTGTCTGTTTGTCTGTTTGTCTGTTTGTCTGTTTGTCTGTTTGTCTGTTTGTCTGTTTGTCTGTTTGTCTGTTTGTCTGTTTGTCTGTTTGTCTGTTTGTCTGTTTGTCTGTTTGTCTGTTTGTCTGTTTGTCTGTTTGTCTGTTTGTCTGTTTGTCTGTTTGTCTGTTTGTCTGTTTGTCTGTTTGTCTGTTTGTCTGTTTGTCTGTTTGTCTGTTTGTCTGTTTGTCTGTTTGTCTGTTTGTCTGTTTGTCTGTTTGTCTGTTTGTCTGTTTGTCTGTTTGTCTGTTTGTCTGTTTGTCTGTTTGTCTGTTTGTCTGTTTGTCTGTTTGTCTGTTTGTCTGTTTGTCTGTTTGTCTGTTTGTCTGTTTGTCTGTTTGTCTGTTTGTCTGTTTGTCTGTTTGTCTGTTTGTCTGTTTGTCTGTTTGTCTGTTTGTCTGTTTGTCTGTTTGTCTGTTTGTCTGTTTGTCTGTTTGTCTGTTTGTCTGTTTGTCTGTTTGTCTGTTTGTCTGTTTGTCTGTTTGTCTGTTTGTCTGTTTGTCTGTTTGTCTGCTTTTCTGTTTGTCTGTTTGTCTGTATGTATGTCCGGGGTAAACTCAAAAAGTACTGCATGGATTTATTTCAAATTTTGTTAGGTCGGGTCAACATATTGGCTGCATATTATGATGCTATCACCTACGGGATAGGGGCAGTGCGGAGTAAACGAACTCCGCGCGGACGAAGTCGCTGGCAACAGCTAGTTTACAATAAAACATACTCAGATCAGCTTTTTAACAAATAATTTCTAATTGTTTCGAAAATGACTAATGTTCTATTCCTATAAAGCGACTCGTTTGAGTTAAAAGTGTTTGTGTTTGACTGTCCCGTTGATCACGTGATTAGCGACCCTGACTACACAATCGACGGGGCTCGGTTTCGTTCCCCGACTGGTACAAGCATTTGTGTGATGAGCATAAATGTTTGTATTTCCGGGTTTGGGTGTTTATTAAATATATCCTAGTATTTATGAGCTGAGTTTCTTCCGCCGGATCTTCTCAGTGTGTGGTCGCGTTTCCGATCCGGTAGTAACTCAAAAAATGTTGACTCGTCAAAAGTGCCTGTAAAGGATAATTTGAATAAAAATGTTTTGACTTTGACTTTGACTATATATGTATTTCTATGTATTAGTATCGTTGACTAACACCCATAACACAAGCAAATAATTTGCTCACTTTGGGGTTAGATCAGTAAGTGTAATTTGTCCCGTGAATATTTAGACTTTAGACACAGGTAATTTTTTGATTTTGCAATTTCTACACACCTGCACCTATATACTCTGTTTACAGGACGTTGCCATTTCGTTGTAATTCTTTCAATAACTATCTAGTGCTGCGTTGGTTATTCAACAAGACAATCTCGTTTTTTCGCTTACAACATAGTACTACGCCGACCAAAACAATGTTATAATAGATATAAATGTATCGTGAGTGATGTAGTGATACTTAAGGTTAGTAAACAAGTATTACAAAGGGTAATTCAAGACTTTTTTTCATAAGATTGCAAACAAGCATATGGTTCTCCTGATAGAAAGAGAAACCAACGCCTATAGATATCAAAAATGTTACTGGTGCATTACGTGTGACAGGATGGCAATGCTTCATGCCTAAGTCTACCAGCTACCTAACCCTCGAAACCGGAATACGACAATGACGAGTATTGACTCTATTGCGGCAGGAATGGGTAAGGTGGTGGTAACGAATACCCGGGAGAGACGTTGCGGAACTCTATCACCTAGAAGTCACAATGGTAGTGACACAATCGGTCGTCTTTTACGACCTGCCTGGCAGAACGGCAGTTTATATTTCAAAGGAGCCCAGTCCAACATGGGGAAGAGACGGAGTGACACTTAAGGTTAGTAGATAAGTATTATAAAGGGTATATTAAGTCTTATATGATAAAGGTTAGTAAGGTTAGTAGATAAGTATTATAAAGGTTATATTAAGTCTTATAATATGATACTAGCTGATCCGCTAGCAAGTAGAGTAATATGTTGTCGATATAGTTTTTCATACACACTATCATCCCATATATCATCCCACGAGGGGTTGATGTTTTAGCTTATGTATACACTTGGTCTTCAACTATCTTGTTACAAATTATATCAAAATCAGTTCCGTAATTTAGCTGTGAAAACATTATATATAGGATATTACCCGAACCCAACCGCAACGCCGCCTATCGATTCCGGATACGTAGAGGTTGGTAGGCAGACTGCCTTGTTTACCACGATTCATCGGTTCGTAGGTTAGCGAGAAGTATTGTGGTCCCCACGTTGCATTATCGACCTGACAACCATTACCGCTGATTTCTATCGATAACCGAAAGCGACAGCTTTATGTGGTCATCCGAGGCATGGATATGTTAACACGCCACCAACAGACTCTGAAATCGTGCCCGTGTTCCTATCCCGTAGTCATTTTAAAAATGTTTATCCATTAAAAGTTCCCGTAAAGGTTTATTTAAACAAAACACTTTTTGATTCTTGTACCGAGATTTGGTTTTGCGAGAAAAATCTTGTAAAAAGTCTCAATAACGTCTTTGGCCAACCCGGGTATCAAACTCGGGACCTTCTGAGCTGAACAAGATTATCCCTAGACCTATTGAAATAAACGATAATGTATTAAACACACAAACGCAAGAATACTAATATCTATGTTCATTAGACATTGTTCTGATGGCAATCGAACCCAGGCTTCATCGCAATCGATGTCAGGGTTGCTGTTACATATACACCAAACATTAATGGTGCGTTTCTATTCATGTGGCAGGGTTGAATAGTCACATATATGCTTACCGGCTACCTTACTCCCCAAATCGGAACACTACAGTGAAAAGTATCGACGCTATTGTGGTAGATATAGGTAAAGCGGTAGTACCAGACCCGCCCCTAATTCACGTATCAAAACGGCAATCGAGTCGAAATGCTTAAGGCTATTACATAAATAATAAACACGATAGTTCAATGTCGTCTCCGCGTTGTGCTACGACCTAGCATAATATGTAAGAAAACGTGTAAGAGTCCTAAACGTTCGACTCGATTGACGTCTTGTTACGTGAATCGTGCCCTCAGTCACGACGTATTATTAACATAATAAAAAACAACCCAAGTGCATTCTCTAATTCATTTAATACATTCAAAAGTATTTTAAGACATATAAATTAAAATTCCCTTAGAATGTCCTTTTTTCGTTAAATTTTATCACAAATTGATATGTAGGTACTTAAAGAACGAATATTATAATATTACGGTTCAGCAATATAGGAAGTAATTAATCATTTGCTGTCAACATCACTTTTCGGGGCTTGGAAGCCTACTTTTATCTGCTTATAATCCACATTTGTGACGGTTTTCGAGGATATTTTTACTATCTGAGAATATTTTTAGGATAAGCATTTTTATATTAAAGATGTATTAAGCTTCAGTCGGCTATTGTTTCTTTTCTTATTATTTACTTGAATATTAGCATTATTTTAACAAATTTAGTATTATTTACAGATGAAATTATTTTCATTTGAAAATAATACTAAATTTATCACAATATTTTCAAATGAAAATGATTTTAATTTAGGATTATTTTCAGATTGTAATTCAAACTTTTAGCGGCCTGAAAATTTTATACCTACACACGGATTGGAATGCGATTGAGATTAGTGATTAGCGAGCTTGTATTTTTTATCTGTAATTTTTTAAAATAAATTATAAATACTGTTTTAATAATATTAATTAGAGATTTTATGGGGAGAAATAAAGCTTTATTTCTCTTCCAAATAATTTAAAATATTGTAAAATTTTTACACAGTTTTGTTTACATACATTGTAACATACATTGTACATTTTTCAAATCTGTTTAGTGGTAAATCTCAAAGCTTTGAGAAGTTTATTGTAAATTGTGTATACATTGCCCCATAAATGAGTTATTTATTCTGTGGGGACGAGGAGCATGCAAAACAAGATTGTTTTTGTTCTTTGTGTAGCGAACGAACATTACCATTTTTCTTAAATGACCCAATATTTTACGAACATTTATTAAATTTTCAAATAATACAGACTGAACTATGTATAACGCAATCAACAAGATTCTAAGATTTACCCTTGTACAACAATATATCTCGCTTCGCTGGGTCGAAACCTATATTCGCTAACAATAAAAAAAATATATACCTATCAGTTACACAATTAGATTTTTTCTCTATATTACTTAGATACTGCATTCCATTTTAATAAAAATTGTTTTTTTAACATTTTTGTCTATCTGCACCAACACCCAAACATTTTTGAAATTGACAACAAAATAAAATGTAAAGAAAGACACCAGATTAAGGCCGGCTTGCGCCACATTATTTAAATATTTTTAAATAACTTTTACTGTAGTTAAACACATTTAAAAAGTATTGAAATAGTTTGGTGCAAGCCGGCCTTAGTAATTAGTTGTGTAGATTTAGAAATATAATATCGTAAAATAAGATTGACTATTAAAATAAATTAATGGAAGTATTTCAATTAAATGCTAAAATGTTCGCAAAAAACAAGTTACAGAATGGTATTATATGGTGATGGGGACGATGAGCAGTAAAACGTTAATAGGAGAGCCTATTTGCGGTGTTTTTTTAAATGGTGTACCTGACTGTATGAAAATACTGTCAGTATATTTATTGCCTATATTAGGTCATATTAATCAGTATCCTATTAATATCCATAGGTCTCCTGATGAAAAGAGTCAACTATCGCCTAATGATACTAAAGATGTTAATAGTGCATTGCTATCTTGTAGCGTGGTCTAATGTCACATGGTATTCTTTCAAAATCTTGGTATCAGCTCGGAATCTAGTGGTTGTATCTTTAGTGAGCACGGAAAGCTTTTGGACCCGGTTATCGCAAGAAAAAGTGACAGTCTTTATCATGTTGGTAAAATGCGGCAAAGTGTATTATAACTAATGTGAGCATCCGTCCCGTTTCGAAGCGGATTCTCATGATTTCAACTCTTCTGTCCCAAGGTCCCAAGTAGGTATAACAATAGGTATTTCAGGGACATAAAATGTCCCGTTGTCCCGTTATCTGAAAAATATACAGTCACGACACCAAAAGTTATAAATTGTTTACCAATTTGTCGGCGGCAGATGAGATTTTAACTTGACTTATTATTCGCTAAGACATAAGCCTAACAAAAAATCGTGCTATTTTTTTTTCATTAAAAAACAAGTATTTTTAAAATGTTCAATGCTTTTGGAAGTCTAACTTAACATTGATATTTAATTTCGGTTCTCCGTGTCGAAATAACAAATAAATATTCACGGGACAAATTACACTTACTGATCTAAACCCAAAGTAAGCAAATTATTTGCTTGTGTTATGGGTGCTAGTCAACCATACTAATACATAGAAATACATATATACACACTAGAATATCTATATCTATACATATAATAAAATCGTAGGAAAGTCAAAACTGTACATTGAATATTTTTTAAAAGAATACTTGGGGCGTGATCTACAATCGATATCAAAGCCAAAAATATAGTTTTTAGAATATTTGTCTGTTTGTCTGTATGTATGTCCGGGATAAACTCAAAAAGTACTACATGGATTTACTTCAAATTTTGCACGAATATTACTTATAAAAAAAGGTCGGGTCAACATATATATATATATATATATATATATATATATATATATATATATATATATATATATATATATAGACTACATATTATCACGCTGTCACCTTCGGGGGAGGAGCTGTGTGAAGTAAACGAAGTCCGCGCGGATGAAGTCGTGAGCAACAGCTAGTATTTAATAAACACCCAAACCCGGAAATACAAACATATCAGCTCATCACACAAATGCTTGTCCCCGTTGGGGATCGAACCCGAGCCCCGTCGATTGCGTAGTCAGGATCGCTAACCAACGGGGCGGTCGCAATACATACATCCTACAGACGTCATTGCTATTATTTATTACTTTCGTAGTTCACATCAACCTTACGTCCCGATTTAAAATAAAAATAACACATTTTAGTTATCACCCAACTCGCCAACCGACAAAAATGGGCGTACCCAGCATTTTTAGAGTTACAATAGAATACAATTCAAAATTAGTAGATGTTAATTAATATGCATTTTATTTATAAATGATCTTTCAATAGAACAAATGGCACCCGGTGAAATAAAAAGTTCTTGTTTTATTGCGAAATAGAACAGCTGTAGTTCTAGCTTCATTCTTTTAGTTTGGCAGTTCATGAAACTTCAAAAATTTTCTGTACGTATCATAAAGCTGTATTATATCTGGAGGTAACACTTCTAATACCTACTTGAAACCAAATTTCAAACACTGCTATCGTCTTCTGAGGTCTAACCCTCTCTTTCTAACACAGCTGTATAAATAGAGATGGGGAGACCTCATAGACAGAGATGTAACGTAAATATTTGTTTCAATTATTACGAGTGCTAGCTCCACCTATACCTAATACTTCATGGTGCGTATCGACTACTACTAGAGTTACTAGTTATTAGTTTATACTACATTATTTGGCTCGGTAATTTTGAATTTTACCAATAAATAGATAAATTTGTTATCTACTTAGTTATTTTTTCATTAATTTTATAGGTGCGGCAGATGTCTAATCTGATCTCACTGTAATTCATGGATGTATTATCTAGTACACCCATACCATCAACAATCAATGTAGTTTTTATAAAAACATACTTTGTGACATTGCGCTTTTATTACTGAATATAGTCTGTTATAAGTTATAACAATTTACAACCATCCATTGTTTGCTATCAACGTTGTTCGCGGCTGTTTACAATTTGAAATTGGAGCGGAGCTTTGACAAAAGCTTCTATTTATGCTGATACGGTATCTAAATTAACTAGATTTCAAAAGTCATTCTAATATTTCTAGGCCCAGTACAATCTATTCAGCTCGGATCGTGAGGTTTCTGGTTCGGTACTCGGTAGCCCTATTATTGAGGATTAAGAGTATTATTGAGGATAAGGTAATCCTCGAAAATCGGAATATTTTTTTATATCATTAGATAACGAATAAGAAGATGACTCTCCTGATGGAAAAAGACAACCTACAAAACGGTAATCGTCTTGTGATCCGAAAAAATCTGTTATCGAGATGAATTAAATGAATGTTCAGTTCAGTTCACATACCCTGCAAAAAATTAATTTTTTCTAATATTATTAAATTCCCGCTAAGGAAATTATAAAAAGGAAATGATACTGGTTTTTTTATGTTAGTTGGATAGGCAAACTGGCGGACGTGCTACCTGAAGGTGGTGTGTGGAAGGTCGACGTCGCCAATAAACATGAACCAGTTTACCTGGACCTAGTCCAGGTAACTCATTTATGCGTTGCATATCCTGAGACATAAGATGTTAAGTCTCGGTGTTTCCTAAATAATTAATTAATATAATGTATGTCATACTTAAAACTTCTCGTGTGGCTTCCTATGGCCGAGTTTAACAAACTTTTTCTCTACGACTTTTTTTTGAAAATGCTGCGAACTAAAGCCAACAGTCTGAGCATGGACCAGCACAGTTTGTACGAAATACTTAAATGTTCCTTTATATTTCTATTTAAACAGTGCACGATTTTACTCATAATGTTTATTGGATTTTTGAACAAAAAATTAATAGAACTGATATTGTGCAATTTTATATTGCCTTACGCCAAATTATTTAAATAATTTTTAAATTTACCTATTTCATTTTGACATACAATTTAATTTAATTTATACAATATTTAATACACCGCCTCGTTGGTCGAGTGGTTAGCGGCCCTGACTACGCATTCAACGTGGCTCGGGTTCGATCCCCGACGGGGACAAGCATTTGTGTGAGGAGCATAAATGTTTGTATTTCCGGGTTTGGGTGTTTATTATATATATTCTGGTATTTATATATGTATTTCTATGTATTAGTATCGTTGACTAACACCCATAACACAAGCAAATAATTTGCTTACTTTGGGGTTAGATCACTAAGTGTAATTTGTCCCGTGAATATTTATTTATATTTATTTATTATTTATTATAAAATTCTAGTGTCGCGGTGTTTATTGCCAAACTCCTCTGAAACGGCTCGACCGATTCTTATGAAATTTTGTGTGTATTTCAGGTACGTCTGAGAATCGGTCAACATTTATTTTTCATATCCCTAAGTATCAAGGGTGGTCAACCCCTATTTTTTTTTTTTGAATAAAATGTTTTATTTTTACATTTGCTTGATTCAGTATTGAAAAATACATACCACCCCAAATTTTCACCCTTCTGCCATCAACCCCTATTTTTTAATAGCGATATTAGTAATTTAATAACAAAACCGAACCGACCTTATCGTCGACATATTAAAATGAATAATCAATAATCTCGTATTAAACTATATTAGCTCGATGTTGGAATTATCCGTGGATTCCACATCGCTAACTGTGAGACAACACGAGGATTTATTGCCGTCAGCCTTACACGGGTGACCGCGACGTAATCCTAACAATCTGTTGTTATGACTGACTGTTATACATTTACAGTAATTTATACACTATAACATTGGATTTCAACAACATAACATTAAACAAATATGTTGAGTAACAAAACTTATCTCGAAAGGAGATTGATGAACTCAGCATAAACTTCAACAATGATACTAACCTAAACCAAGATTATAAAATTAATTTAATCCATACTTCCATACTAATATTATAAACACGTAAGAAACTGTGTCTGTCTGTTTCTTTTTCACGCCTACATAACTGAATCGATTTGGATAAAATTTGGTACAAAGATAGTTTAAGAACGGAGAAAAGATATAGAATAGTTTTATCCCGGAAATCACACAGAAACGGGAAATATGCGAGAAAAATCCCAGGACTGTATATCTTTTAAGCCACGGTAATAATGAGTAACTTAGGCTGCTTATATTTTAGAAATTTTTTCACGCGGACGAAGTCGTGGGCACATCTAGTGTACAGTAAACCCATATTAAAATTCAACGGACACTTTTCATAGCAAGAACCTATATTCCAAAAATAACACAGTATGGAAATCATGAACTACTCAATCGTGTATACTTTTTGCCATAAATTTAACACTTTGCTTTATTTATGACAAACGAAACAAGTTGGTAAAAGTGTCAGATTGTAAGACGCTAAAATGTTTAACAAAATATTATATAATTTAAACAAAATATTTAAAAGGCTGAAAACGCATTTATAAGGCCTCTGGTAGTGTAGTTGTCTATGGGCGGCGGTAGTCACTTACCATCAGGTGAGCCTCCCGTCCGTTTTCCCCTCTTCTATAAAAAATATGACAGAGCAAAAAGAAAAGTATGAAAAAGTGTATGATGGGAAGTATTCATATAAAAATGTATATGTATTAATAAGTGAAGCGAAAACTTTGTACGATAATAACGGGAACGGAGGAGCATGAAATTTGGCACAGGTAAAGTTTATATGGTGCAAGTGAACAGGAAGCTAATATTTTTAAAATAAGTATTTGAAACACATTAAATCAATAAAAATAAATATTACACTTGATTTTATTCAATTGGCATACGTCATAATATGTATACACGTGAATACTATTTTTATGGTCGGGTATTTGTATAATAACATCCATTATATAGTAGAGAAAAACTGTTATAAAATATATATTTAGCAAAACAACGTTTGCCCGGTCAGCTAGTATTATTATATACAAATGTATACTTTTGTTTTAAAGTTCTGTTGTCTTAGAAGAGGGGTATTTCTGGGTCTATGGTCAAATATTGACCAGAGGACTATCGCTAGTAATAAGTGTATTGCTCAAGATATATTTTTGTATTTTACAGATTGGGGAGAATGGGAGCGGACTTTGTTACTGTGAAAAAGAAAAAGAAACAGGAAAACTTTTCTCATTTGGATTGCACTGCGTGGTGTCTACAATCTTGAAAAGCTGAACTTATTAGAATATCGACTTGGTACGTACTAAAACTTTATAAAATATATTTTTTTTAGTTGACTAAACCCATACAAAGATTCCTTTAGCATCAGAATATTTTTATGGGTTTAGTCATAATTCCCCTAACTTTACTGTGGTCCAACTGCGATGATGCTTTTTGTTTACTTAAAAGAAAGTGTTTGAGGATGTTTATATACAAAGAGTTATGAGTTATGTCTGATTATGTCAGCCTGGATTGTAATGTAGAAAGAGCGAGTTATGAGTTATGTCAGCCTGGATTGTAAACTCTTTATCTGTCTCGGCACATCACACAACGTGGTACCAAATACCCGGGCGAGACGTTGCTTAACTGTAGGTACCACTCAGTAGTCACAAATCACGATGGCAGCCAGTGGGTCGCCTTATAATTAAAGGAACTCGCACCGAAGAATTCCCCGTAATTCTCTCTCATACTTATAACTCTCAAACTTATATGGCAACAGGAATTTAATACCTACGTATGGTTTTGTATCTGGGTGATTGTAGTATTTTATGACTGCATGTTGGGTTATGCCTTTACTCGGATCTCTGATGAGATGCCTGGCAGGAAGGCAAATGGTATATTTTTCATGAAAGGCCTGGAGTCAAACGTCGGATGTCTCTTCACCTGATTAAATTTTACCTTCAATAGGCCTGTTTCCTGTAAGAATGAATCAGATGTATTGTAGATTCTTATAATTAATTAAGTATGGAGATAACATAAAACTAAAATTTCAATTTTAAAAGTTAAGGATTAAACATATTTTTAGAATAGAGTTTCGGCAAAAATATACATTAAAGTCACGTGACAGTAAACGCAAACTGTGAGTATTACGTCACACTGTGGTAAAACTTCATATTGGTTTTGACGTTTTCATAGACACCACAGAATATGTAGGTATGTAACACTACAGCCGGCGTGATGTCATTCAAGACGCCTTTAAAATCAAGAACGTTTTCGATGTAAATTTTAATTTAAAAACACGTAATTTTTATTATAAATACACGACATTAAAAAAATTAAATAGTTTTTTTGGTTAATATTAGGTATATTAACGAAAAAAATTTTTTTTAATATAAGGTAATGTATATAAAAAGTTAAAGTATTAAACAGTTTTTCAAATTTAGTCAACTAGCCTATTACTATACAATTCGTTGATAAGTCTAGAGAAATAATTAGATGTCTTTGGTTTTCATTTGTATAATAGTTGGTAGATATTTCATGTCAAATATTCATTTTTGAAAGGCCGTATAAAAATATCTTCGTCGTACAAAATTCTGATTTTTTGCAGAGTTATATTAAAGCTTATTTTTAAAAACCTTTTTAATTTACAACTGTTATAAATAACATTATCTGACATGAATATCAAATTCTGACAAAGAAGTAATCCAGTTATGTAAACACGTTTAACCTCCTGCGCGATAAATAATTTTATGTGTACTGAGTACAACAACACGAAAAGTAAATTGTGGCAGTAAAAGTACAATTGAGATTTCTTTAGAACATCTTGCTCCTAAGATAATGTAATGAGAACAAATTCAATTATCCTGAGCTGGTATTGTTTTTTTCTTACGGAAAACAAACGGGGTCTTGATAAAGGCCGTGATGGAAAGTGCACATTTGTTGTGCAATATACATTGCCGATTTGTACCGTCGAGCGTGGTTCCGAGTTCCGACACTACAAGCCCCTGGGTTTACTTCACCCCCTCTGTGGGATGGGAGAAAGAGTCAACGATGTCTATTCAAATATCTCCTTTCTGTTCGCACCCTCCCCACCCGCCAGCGCCTCGCAGTCTCGTTCATACTTCGTAGTCCTATTTCGCGCAGCATCCCGGGGTACTCAATTGAACTAGACAGACTTTATAAGGTCCTTAGTGTTTCCCGACTCATTGTAATTTCAACTTAATACCATTACATTAAGGTTTAGTTTATATTATTATTTACTTTTTGATATAAGCTTTAAGGTGTGAATGAGATTCCGCCTCCTAAAGCCTGGAATAGGGGTAGAGATTCAGTACAAGTAGCGTGTAGGGGCGCGGCTCGCCGCAAAGTTAGACGCGGCCGAGCTTCTGACGATAACGACACTTCATACAAATTTAGTTTAGAGTTATCCAATTAAAATATAATAGAGAAAAAATATTCATATGGTAGGTATTTTTAGTCTGTATTTAAAATAAAAACGGTGGTTATAAAATGGCGCGTGAAATGTTCTCTTCTAATCCGATTGCGTCAAATGCTCCCTAATGGGATTTCTTACCCTCGGTTGCTCTCAGTGACGCGCACAAGTGTTGTTGACTTGTTGTTTCAATTATGTTTTGATTCGGCTTTCACTTATATTTTTTCTATCGATTCAAACGATTAAATAAAAATTTCATGTTAATTTTCAGATGTTACAAGCCGTCTACGACATATCTGCTGTACAGGTAATGTATGCTAAATTATTTTTATTCAAATGAAACATGATTTTCAAAAAATGAAACTTTTATAATAATATGTAATGTTTTATAGCATATACATTTTTCGCGCCTTATTAGTCCAGCGG
The DNA here is from genome assembly GCA_036924255.1 of Apodemia mormo. NCBI lineage: Eukaryota > Metazoa > Arthropoda > Insecta > Lepidoptera > Riodinidae > Apodemia > Apodemia mormo. The sequence continues at coordinate 13,789,585 of JAUPFN010000011.1, forward strand.
GCCCGGGCCCGGGCCCGGCATAAATGCGTAAGTGCCTGAGTTTGATTACCAGGTCGGACAATTAATTCTAAATTCTTTTTTTATAAAAATAAACTACTTATGTAATTTTATATATTTATATCATATATGTAAAATTTTCAGTTTCTTAAAAATGTTATTTGTCGTAGACTGGCTTTTTTCTCGATTTGTCTGTCGATTGGCTCCATATCACATTTAATATGCTTATTATGAGCCTTAGTTGTAGCTCCTCTAAAAACCACTTGAGAGTGTGAGGGTACTTATCTACAAAGTTATTGATTTTGAGTAAGTAAGATAAGAGACAATCGCAATACATCCCTAAAATCTTAGGATAATCTGAATCACGTTCTGTGGTCTGAAATGAATATGGTATAAAGCAGTTTTTATATTAGTATTTTATATTTATTATTAGTATTTCAAAACTGATCTAAACTTTTTATAAAATCAAAGCAAGTAGGTATGCTTTGATGGAATGTATAGAAATTGATTCTCTCTGCCTAATGTTAAGCAATTTTGCGTAAATTTATGTATTTATGTCACTTTTTGTAACTCGTGTTGGCCCAGGTCTCTTGTAGAGATCACACTATCTTGATGTTCGTCAGCTTGTAAGACAAGGAAGCCATTTTCTACAACCAAAATAAAAAGTGCGATTCTACCGAATTGGCAAAAAGGCAGTTAATATTATAAGTACATTCCTGCCGCTATAACACTACATATTTTTTACAACATAGGCTAGCAAACAAGCAATAAGAATAATAATAAAAATAGTAATATTCTTTATTGTACAAAAGAAAGATAAAATTAGTTATATAATTTAAAGTTAACAAATTGATAAAAAAGACAGTCTTATCACTAACAAGCGATTTCTTCCAGATAACCAAATTATATAAAGTAAATTAAAAAGACGACTAGGACAAGGTACAACTTCTAAATATACATTACATGATAAATACATCACAAAGCTAAACGAAAGCTAAATTAACACTTAAAATAATGAAAAAAAGAAAATAAATAACAATAATAACAAAAACTATATTTTTATACAGTGTAGTGAATGTAGTGAATATTTAACCTGTTAGCTCCTAACATGATTTAAAATAAACATCATGATCCATCTTTTTAAAGAACAATCTGATGAAAAGAAATAAACATCTATAGAGACGTAAATGATAATGGTGCGTTGCTATCCGCATGCCGGGAACGGAAGTATCGAATCGATATTAATTGCCTTTGGCGACATCATATATTTTTTATATTATAGCATAGAAAATGAGCAGATAGAGCAATCTGATGGAAGGAGATAATCATTGCTTATAGACACCAAAAATATTAATAGTTGCTATCAATGTGGTGAGAATATAGTACCTAAGTTTACTGGTTACTTTACGCTCCAAACCGGAACACGATAGGGCTAAGCACCGTTGCTATTTTTATCATAGTGTTGATTCCGGGCTTTTTTGAAGAATAGATCAACTGCCGTTGTACCAGGCAGGTCGTAAAAGGCGACCGATTGGCTATGCGAGTCACTACCATGGTGGGTGCTAGGTGGTAGAGTTCTGCATTGTCTCGCCCGGATCAGGTACCACCGCCTTACCTATTCCTGCCGCAATAGCGTCAGTGCTTGTCGCTGTCGTGTTCCAGTGTGGCGGGTAAGGTAGGCGGTAAACTTATGCATGTGACATTAGACCTCGCCATAAGACACCAACGCACCATTAACATCTTTGGTGTCTATAGGAGTGGTTGACTCTTTCCATCAGGAGACCCATCTGCTTGTTTGCTTTTTTATGAATTTAAAAAAAAAGGTAAGAGTGCAGTACTGAACCAGGGCTAATACGTATCACTAACATCCTGACTTCTTACTAGATGGTAGAATTCTGCAACATAGCGACCATATTTGGTACTTACTTACTCCTGTTGCGATAGCGTCGACGATTACCGTCGTCATGTTCTGCTTTGAAGATAAGGTAGCTGATAAGTTATACATATAGCAGATCCACCATACAAATGGAAATGCACCGTTAACAACAGTGTTTACAGGAATAATAAATCTCTAATAATTATTATTATTAGAGATTAGTATTAAAAGCAATTAATTCCATGATTTTTCGCGTTTCGCTATAATTTTATAACCGTAGTCACGTGGCCACTCATGACCACGATCAATGCTACTAGGCCGAAACGTCGAGCTTTCTAGTAAATTCTATATATTTGTTCATAGTAGAACGCGCTAGTTTTAAATTTCATAACATGTTAATTTCCCGGTTGGCAATAGGTTTGTCACCTATCACGTTGTGGGACTAAGTATCTTCGGCTAATCGTTGTTGTACCTCTGCCTACTTCTTCGGGGGTACGGGCATGTAGATACTTTATCAGTCATTATAATTATTAGAGATTAGTATTAAAAGCAATTATTCCATGATTTTTCGCGTTTCGCTATAATTTTATAACCGTGGCCACGCGGCCACTTATGACCACGATCAATGCTACTAGGCCGAAACGTCGAGCTTTCTAGTAAATTCTATGTATTTGTTCATAGTAGAACGCGCTAGTTTTAAATTTCAGAACATTTTAATTTACCTTAATCCTTCTTATATTGTAAAATAATTATCATCGCGCTGGTTCCTTTGTGGGGTGGATAGAATGAAATGAACCCCAGTACTCTTTCCAGTATACGTCGATTTTTTAGAACTGGCGATCGCCTGGGGCCAAATTTCGACTACAGACTATAGAAACAATAAAATCTCTTTTAAGTTTGACAACTGACTTTAGCTGAAAAAAGAAATAGTATTTATACATGTGTGTATCATTACATAGTATAAAATAAAGTCGCTTTCTCTGGCTGTCCCTATGTCCTTATGTCCCTATGTATGCTTAAATCTTTAAAACTACGCAACGGATTTTGATGCGGTTTTTTTTAATAGATAGATTGATTCTTGAGGAAGGTTCAAGTGTATAAACCTTTTCGATATTCCCACGGGAACAAAAGCTGCGCGGGTGAAACCGCGGGCAGGTCGCTAGTATTATCATATATGTCACATGAATATAGTGTGTGCAATGACGTGTATAATATTACCTATTATACAATGTTTATTTTTAGTAATTTAATGTATTTTCTTACTTATTTTATGCCTTTCGCGCAATTAACCAAAAAAGGTGTCTAAAGTTTTTTCTTCATGTTTTAATATTATATAGACGTTAGTTAGCTATATGGGTAGTTATCCCCATCGTATTTGACTACCTGACGACTACTGTAGTTTGTTTATTGTGACTATCGATACCGGCAGTTTTACCTGATCATTCGAGGTATGTGGGTGATACCACACCTCTATTGCCTAAAGGTGTTGTATCTAAGTTGCTACTGAGATTTGGATTTTTAAAAATAACCCCGAAAATCTCTTATCTCTTAACATTTATGCCCGACCTGGGGATCAAATCTGGAACTAAATGATCTGAGCCGAACAGTATACCATAAGTATCAGGAAACCGATATTTTCGAGGTTAAGGTAGAGCCATACTTCCACACTTTTCAATGTCGTCACTTGGTGAAACACCTTTTTAATACATTACATAATAAAAAACAGTATTATTGTGAAACAATGTAAGTGTAGGTATTAATTGATAAATATTATAGAGCCAAACATTTGCAAAACACTCCTTATGTTCCTACTTGTGCTGATTTAGGTTTGAAAACCGGTTGACACGCCCTGGTTTCATCAATCCGATTCTTTAGCATCGCATATAAATTTCGGCTCTGCATTTTTAAAACTACTTACAAAAATTCTTCAGCTCTTGCAAAGTTTAATATCGAATGTAGCACCAAAATTCAAAGTTCTACACTCATCACCCGATACGTGAAATCCATAACAATGCATTTCTCGAGTCTATTTTCATGACTAACTGCCTCGTGGTTTAGGGTTTAGCTTATTTGGTTTTATCTTATATTATTTTATCATGAGGTCTCGGGTTCGATTCCCGGGTCAGACGAATGTGTTGTTGAGGCTTTTTTAGGCTTTCTCAAAAATTTAAAACTCATTAGCAACTTGGAGTCTATTGGTGTATTACCACTCCGATGTTCTGGATGAGCACGTAAAGCCTTCGGTCCTGGTTATCACTAGATATAGTCGATATTCATTGTCATGATAGTAAAATGTGGCAGTAGAGATCACCACTCATCTCGCTAACCAACAAATCGGTGAATTGTGGTGAACCAGCAAGGCTATAGATGTTCGGTTTACTCTGCCTGTCGTCCAAGGAAACTGATCGTGATGATACTACTTTTGTAAAGAACGAATATTCATCGACAAAGCACCTGTGGGTTTTTGGAAATATCTAAAGAGATAAAATCGAAGATTGCTCAAGCAAAGTTGCAAGTGATAGTAACAATTTTTTTTTAATATATTTTTACGTAAGCTGTTCTATGGGAATTGTACTTAAAGACCACCATACAGTCATATTGCAGATATAAGTCTATTGTTATGATAATTATGAAAAATGTTTTCTCATATTTCTAATGCTAATGAAAAAAGTTTTGTATTAACCACAATGAATAGATATGGTACAGAGTTATTTATGAAACTTTATGAATAATATTGCTGTGTATTATTTTACGTGAGACTGACGACATAAGTCAAAAAACTTTACAGGTGTACAACGTACATTACGCTTATATGTTCTTTATCTTCTTATATATAAAAATCAATTGCTGCTCGTTAGTCCCGCTAAAACTCGAGAGCGGCTGAACCGATTTGCCTCATTTTGGTTTTGAATTAATTTTTGAAGTCCAGGGAAGGTTTAAAAGGTGAGAAAATATAGAAAAGAAATAAGAGCAGGTAAAAAGGCAGAACAACGTTTGCCGGGTCAGATAGTTATGTTATATTAGTCGCCGCTATGGTTTAGTGGTCCAGTGTTGGCGTTGACTACATGAGGTCGTGGGTTCGATTCCCAGGTCGGGCACATAAAAAAAATGTTTGTTCAGTTTTATGAGAAACACAAAGTTGCCCGAGATTGGAAAGTGCCCGGTTGGCGATAGGCGTGCCACCTATCACATGTGTGGGACCAAGTATCTTCGACTAATACCTCTGCCCACCTCTTCGGGTTTATGGGCGTGAAGATACTTTTTTTATTATGTTATTATACTCTAAATATATTGAATGGCATGCCGAATACTTGAAAGAATGGCAGATGAACGGTTACCAAAACAGATATACAACGGGTGTGTGGATGAATTGTAGGTACCGGAATTCTCTTTGACCACCCCAAAAGGGATTTAACGCGAAGGTGTGTATGTATGTGTGTATGTATATACTGAATGATTTTTATAGAAATAAATTGTTATACTATCTGTTTCGCTGCAATTTATACATAAAATTTAAATTTATTCCCTCTTCAATCAATTCTTCATCTCGCCTCAATAACTTTCAACCTTAACGGCCTGTCTTTATATATAAGTAAGATTAAAAATAATAATAATATATAAGAAAAAACTTTGGATCCCTTTTTAAATCAATTGAGCGAACGTTGGAATGTAAAATTCGGCACAATAAAGATTACGTTGCGGAGGACTGCAGAAATCTAATATTTTTAAATAAAATGCATTAAAAGTACATTAAATTAATATAAATAAACATTACCCACACGATATACGATATACGATAATATACACACATAAATACTATTTTCTTTACGCCTAAAGGCAGTTGTCAAAAGAGATTTTATTGATTAGTCTATTTTTTTTTTATTTTTTTTATATTATAAGATAGCAAACAAGCAGATGGGTCTCCTGATGGAAAGAGTCAACCATCGCCTATAGACACCAAAGATGTTAATGGTGCGTTGCTATCTTGTGGCGAGGTCTAATGCCACATGCATAAGTTTACCGGCTACCTTACCCTCCAAACCGGAACACGACAGCGACAAGCGCTGACGCTATTGCGGCAGGAATAGGTAAGGCGGTGGTACCAGACCCGGGCGAGACAATGCAGAACTCTACCACCTAGTAGCCACGATGGTAGTGACTCGATAGCCAATCGGTCGCCTTTTACGACCTGCCTGGCAGAACGGCAGTTGGCCTATTCTACAAAGGAGGCCGGGACCAACACGTCTATGGTCGAATTTCGGCCATAGGCGATAACTAGTCACTACATAGTATAAAACAAAGTCGCTTTCTCTGTATGTCCCCATGTCCCAATGTCCCTATGTATGCTTAAATCTTTAAAACTACGCAACGGATTTTTATGCGGTTTTTTAATAGATTGATTCTTGAGGAAGATTTTAGTTGAAACCGCGGGCAGGTCGCCTGTAATATATAAATAGGAAACTTACCCTACACAAAAAATGGGGATAATTTTTCTTCCCAACTATCCTATGACGTCGTTTGATAAGTCGTTTAGATAGATCGTTCAAGAAAATTGCTGGTGCGTAAAGTTTTTCCATTAAGGTATCCGTTTGTGAATTATAATAATTCTAGTGTTTATTTTTTAGAGCCCTGGCCTAAGCTTTTAAGTGCTAAGTAGGGCTTAAACTGGTACGAAGTTGCAGATGTAAAAAGAAACATTTCTAACAAATATACTGAAAATTACTTAGGTGGAGTAGTTATTTGTGTAAAGCAGGTAATACACAGAAGTTTACGGGTTTACTTTAAATGCCTGTGCTAGTCTGCATATTATGACAGGCAACATGACCCAGTGCTGTCACATGTTTTTTTTAGTTACTTATGAGTTAATAACCGACCAAGTGCGTGTCTGGCCAAGAGAAAGGTAGGATTTCGTAGTTACCTATCAAAACAACACGGCTAAGGAGAGGATTTTCTTGTTTTTCATACTATGATCTTTACCCGCACTATGGGTTCACCGCCTGTCATAACTTCTCCAAGTACATTTTATAAGTTGGTCGACTATTAAGCGTAAACTTAAAATGCCTTCTTAGCTGATAAATTTCTTTTTAATTTCATTATATCATCATCTCTTATATATATTTAAAGCATTCGATTAGGTTTTACCATACCAAGACTTTCTAAATAATTGACATCTTAGATCAAATCAGTTCTATTTTTCAAGAAATAAAAAAATTCAACAAGAAACGAATTTCTTGTATTTAAAGTATTTTTTATTAACTTTTTTTAAAATATAAGATAGCAAACAAGCAGATGGGTCTTCTGATGGAAAGAGTCAACCATCGCCTATAGACACCAAATATGTTAATGGTGCGTTGGTATCTTGTGGCGAGGTCTAATGCCATATGAATAACTTCCAGACTAATATATTAGTCTGGAAGTTATTCATTCCAATATCTAATCAGCTCATGCGTTGCTAAATTGCGTCGAATGCCGTGAATCCCATCAAAATCGGTTGATTCGTTTGGGAGTTATCGTCGACGAAAATATTGCGAAAATATTTTTTTGTCACATACTACTTTGAGATATTTCAACCTATCTGTATTACACCTTTTACAATATTTTAGTATTCAAAAGTATTAGAATGTTTAAGACATTACAATCGAATCAAGTTTCTTAAAAGTTATAACTTATCAAAAATGAAATAGTATTGGTTTAAAAAAACTTACTTTAGATTTTTTTAAATAACTTTTAGAATAATTTATTATACTTACCTATCAATTTCAAAATATCATCACCTCATTTTCATAAAAAGTAACGTCAAATACTGTAAATTGAATTTTTTAAAGAAGTTATCCTTGAAATAAATTTTGAACGAAGGTTTTGTAATGAATTTATAATTTTTGATCAGTCAAATCACTACAACATTTTTAGAGCTTAAAAGCTTGCGTTGACTGCCGTTCGAATGATTTAAATCGGCTATTGCAGTTCAAATATACAGCTCTCAAAAAATAAAATACCTAGTGTCATTTTTAACTTAAGTTTCTAAAATTACATGAAATCGCAGAGCTGATTCAGTTTAAATTTTCAGGAATTTCATATTTGACGAAAGTCAATTGATTAAATTGAATACCTGTGTTGATTCCGGGCTCCTTTGAAGAATAGGCCAACTGCAGTTTTGTCAGACAGGTCGTAAAAGGCGACTGATTGGCTATATGAGTCACTATCATCGTGGCTACTAGGTGGTAGAGTTCTGCATTGTCTCGTCCGGGTCTGGTACCATCGCCTTACCTATTCCTGCCGTAATAGCGTCAGTGGTTGTCACTGTTGTGTTCCGGTATGGAGGGTAAGGTAGCCGGTAAACTTATGCACCTGGCATTAGATGTCGTCCATAAGATAACAACGCACCATTAACATCTTTAGTGTTTATAGGTGATGGTTGACTCTTTCCATTAGGAGACCCATCTGGTTATTTGCTATCTTATGACATAAAAAAAAGAATTCGCGTTTCTATCAATCGAGCTTTTCAAAAGTTATGAGAGGTTTACATATACACAATCATTCAAACATATTATGCTGACGTCATCGTAAAAATAAAATAGCTCTATAGGACCTCAAAATATCGAGACTTTATAAAATCTTGATTTTTAAAAATCGACCTGTGACCAAGAATGTTGCGGTTTAAAAAAAACCTATTTTTTTAGCGGCATGTTAAATCAGTGCACAATATTATAATAATATTTCATTTTTATTAATAGGAGTTTATACTTATACATGGATTGATCCATGAATGAAACCACCACCGCTGAATGTACCACCAGAATACCTTGTAGCTACGTTGTTTAACGTCCAGTATACTCCAGTATACTCGCCCATAAATGTGCTAAATTTAAAAGTTATACTGGAAACAGCAATTGTTTTTGGTCAAGTTTTTACCTTAAGGTATCTTATTGATAATTTTGAAAGTATAATTTAATTAATAAATAATATTTTCTTTAAAAAAATTCGATTTCTTCGATTAATAGAGTCCTGAAATACAGGTTTTTCCTAGTTTAGGCTCCAGTCCACTCTGCACTAACGAAATGAAATTATAAACCATATTTTGTTAGGTATTGATGAATTCAAATTGTAGTGGTGGAAATAAATATATTTTTCATTCATTTTCATTTTAATAAAATTCCGAGGTTTCTTGTTTTTTGGTCTAAATTAACACTACTAATCGTAACGCACTAATGTCTTTGCTTGTTATTCGGAGGTTAAAGCAGCCGAAATACTAATGTGACATAACATCTGTACCACACTGACGTACAGCACCATTAGCGTATTTGTTTCTAGAAGCTATGGTTTTCTTGTATATATCGAGAGAGCCATCTGCTTTTTTGTTATGAAATACTATATAAACATCTATTGTATTAGTCTATTTGCCAAATTGCTTTTTATCACATAAAACTGTACCTTCATATTAAACAATATCGTGGAAAATGTAAAACCTCGCCAAAAATATCTGCACCAACTAAAACGAGGAATATATTCTATTTTATTTCAGAGCGATACTGGCGGAACGAAGCCATTTTGCAAACGGGTGGTAACACTCAAACTCTCTTGTTTATCTCGAAGAAAATTAGGTTTTTTATCCGAGAACAATTTTAAACCAGATGTTGTACTGGAATTTTCATTCTTATTTTTAGAGATCCGTTGCCATGAATTCAAAAATGTCTTGGTAGATTTTATCTTAGCTTTTTTGTGGTAGAGTTCCACAACTTCCTACCCAATAGTTTGATAGCATTGTTTTACCTATTCCGCAATAACGTTAATGTTCCTGTAATTCCCTCATTACAGGAACATTAATGCTAGTCGGCATACTTATATATGTGATATTAAAATCCTGCTACAAATATAGAATTATAAAGATATTAACATCTTCGGTGTCCATAGGCGATGGTTATTACTTTTCATCAGGAAAACCTTTGCTATCCTATAATATAAAAAAATATATAAAAAAATACTATACGTTTTACGCACATAGACTTGACATTGATTAGACTTTAGAATATTTGTTTGCAAGTAGGCGCAACTCTTTTTCGAATGTTTGAGTGTTTGTATATATATCTTATGGAGATTTCTTTTTTTATCTATACCAATATTATGAGAAAAGATTGGATTGTTTGTAAGATTGGATTGTTACTAAATAAACTCAAAAACTTCTTAACCGATTTTAAAAATTCTTACGCCTATAAAAAGCTATACTATTCAGGAATAATATAGGCCACTTTGCGGTTTTCTATAATATTCTAATATTGTTTTGTGCTTAGGGTATCTGGTGCCATTGTGTGAAAGATTCGTGAACTTCTCTTCCTGTGTCTTTTTTGTGCGGTTTTCTCTTACTTTCTTTCAACTTTCGTCACATAAAAGATGCTTTAAGACGCTGTCGATACCAAAAATGCACACTATTAATATACTGAAATACAGATTTTACCTAGTTTAGGCTCCAGTCCACCGTTTATTGTAATACTAGTCGAAATAGGGAATATGCATAAAAAATAAAATGGCCTGATTTTTTCCTGAGCTTTTAAGGTTCTAGTGTTACACTCAATTCGTTATTTTCTAATTTAATATGTATTTAATTATTTAAAACAGAAATCAAAAAGTGAAAAATTTATAAGCGAAATTCAAATTTGTAAAATGTCCCACCATTGTTCGAAATGAAACGTGACGTCATAAGGCATATCCTGTCAGTCACCTGTGATTCCACTGCCACTTGTTAACTATCAAACTGACTCTCAATACAAACAATAAACTGACAGGACGTGCCCTATGACGTCACGCCTCAAGCGCGCGATAAATAGGAGCGTTTGAACTTGTCAAATTAAACCAATATTTTAAAGATTTTATGAAAAAATAATCACTACTCTTACGTTTACTTATCACTACTCTTATGTTTATTTTTTTCTATATCAAAATGAAGTGAATATTGAATAAAAAAAATAAAAAAATTGCCTGCATATTCCCTATTGTAAAAGAAAATTTGTAATAGAAAATTGGTGGAAAATAAACTCTTATTATTATTAAACTCTCTTATTATTTCTATCGGAGTAAAAGAGAGCCCACTGTCAGTGTAACTACATTAGTTTATGTCAGGTCTAATCTATATTAATATTATAAATGCAAAAGTTTGGATGTCTGGATGGATGGATGTTTGTTACTCAATCACGCAAAAACTAATGAAAGGATTTGAATGAAATTTACGTACGTAATAAGTACATAAGTAGCTGATTTTCTAAGGAAAAAATTAGCAGATCCCGCGGAATTCACCAAAAACTTTTATAATGCAGTGAGTTGCATGCAGCAGCTAGTAATAAATAAATATTGAATTAAAAAAAGTGTAGACAATTCGTCAAATATGATTCGTGAGCGATTTGGGTATGAATATGGTGACTTCATGTTTTTAATTGCAGACTCATATTCCAAAAAATAAGGATATAGAACCGTTTAATTATAACTTTAAAACCAATCTTTTCTATCGACCCAATTTTGTCCAATTATATATCAAGTCCTGCCAGGGTCTTTGACATATGATGAATATTAACATATATATACAGACTGACTGGTGAGTTACCTTGGATACTTCTGGAGAGTACTTGGTACTCGATTCTTGTGAAAATGAAATAGTAAAATTAGGGGCTTAATTTTTGACCAATATTTTTCTAAAAATAAGTGAAATGTGGATATACTCTTTTAGCACGTCGCGCTGTTTGTTTTGTACCTACCTATGTATTCTGTGTTAATAGCGCTCGGTGTCCAACTATTTAAATGTAGGATTTTCGGTGTACTGCTTACTAAGTTTACTAAGAAGTATTTTAATTAGATCACCAACTATCACGTCCTTATATATTGAAAGTAACTCATTAGTCAGTCTGTATATATTGTAGTGTTGTGCTATAATAAATAGTTTTTCCTAAAAAACGGCTTATATAACATCAATTTCAACAAATTAATTCTTGACTCTTGTCAGCCTCTTAAGAACACTACTGTGCCTCGTAGATCGCGTTGAGCTGTCACTGTCCTGGCTAATGTAAAGAGAAAAGCAAAAATTAATAAGGTTGGCAAATGTGAACAAGATGAAAGAATATCAATCTTAAAGTTTGATGCCTGGGTATATGTTACTCAATCCCACCTCAACATCTAGACAAATATGCATGTGCCCGTAGAGGGGGGGGGGGGTCATGGGCGTAGTAACCCCCCCTAGCCAGGGGTCTCGGTCTGGATTTATTATTGCAAAGAAACAAGGATTAGAGCCTATCTTGACTCCATCTCAAATATGTGACTTCCTCCTGACCCGAAAGCTGGATCCTTCCTTGCCGTGGAAATAACATAAAACTTTAAATCAAGCAGCAAGCTGCAAAGTATAGTCACAGATTAGTAAATAGTTACTTCGTATAGGTATAGTAAGGGACGTCCTCAATATTTCCTTAAAATAACGTCATGTTATCCGAAAGACAGTAAAAATTGTAAAATACAAAATCCAATTCTATTAATAAAAAAAAGCTATCAAAAGCGAATTGAACGTGTTTACCTAGAGTTCCGTACAAACTTGCAGATAACCTAACTTACACATAAATTTCAAGATTTTAGGTCAACGGGAAATTCCCTATAGCTTTTGATTTCCTTGTGAAATTGCAACGTATGCTATATAAATGGTCATAGATTTTGATCTTGTTTTTTTTGTGATGTAGCTAAAAATTTTGGGTTTTCGGGATTTTTCCTTTACAAGTGACGGAAAACATTGATTCTTGCCAAATTTGATAATTCTAGGGCAATGAGAAGTTCTCTATAGGTTTTGATTTTCTTTGTGAACTGCAAAAAATAGAAAATTATGCGACATAAATGGTTATTGGTTAAGTATATCTTTTAATTGCGTTGATTTACAAAATTGATTTTTTCACAGCTGAGAGAAACCATAGCTGAGAGAACCATATTTAGTATAAATTTCAATATGATATGCCTTCCAGAGAAAACGGGTCTTGAGAGATGAATAGACGAACAATGAACATACAGACGGACGGACAACGAAATGATCCTATAAGGCTTCCATTTTTTCCTAATGAGGTACAGAACCCTAAAAAAAGTTTTTTGTTTTTTAAAAGTTAAAAAAACTTTTAAAAACAAAAACGTTTTTTGTCAATTTCTGTTTCTGGAGCTATATGTGTAATGCATTCCTAAAACTAGTAATAAAACTGAATTGATCTAACCCCAAAGTAAGTAAATTATTTGCTTATTTTTATATAATATTAGATAGCAAATGAGTAGATGGCTCTTCTTGGAGAAAGAAAACCATCGCTTATAGACACCGAAAGTGTTAACGGTGCGTTGCTATGTGTATTGCTGGATGGTAATGCCACAAGCATAAGTTCACCGGTTCCTTGTCCTCCAAACCCGAACACGACAATGACAAGTATTACAAATATTGCGGCAGGAATAAGTAAGACGGTGGTATCGAATACCCGGGTAACGGGTACGTTGCGGTACTCCACCGCCCAGTAGTCACGACGGTTTAAAGCAAATCGTTGCCTACAATTCGACCGACAAATTGCCTGTGGCGGTTGTCAGTCGAATGGCAGCCGGTAGGTAATCTATTCTCCAAGGGGTCCGGACCAACAAGGGTGAAATATGTGATATGGGTGGTGGTCGCCTTAACCAATGATGAGTAATTATGAATAGTTTGTACTGTCACGTAGAGATTTTTAAGACAGTAGTTATGTTAATACACTTACATTATTTCACAAAACATCACAGTTTCACCAAGTGCCAACGACAATAAGTATAAAATATATTTAATACGCAATTTTATGTTTTATTAAATTTTTTTCTACCTTAAAATACACTGATATAATCATATGTTTCCATCTGCCATTCTGCCAGATAGTTTTGTAAAAGGCGAGCGATTAGCTATATGAGTCGCTACTAGGTGCTGGAGTTCCGTAAAGTTTTACCCGTGGTACCACTGCACCGCCTTACATTTTTCTGCCGCAATAACGTAAATGTATGTCATTGTCGTATCCCATTTTGGAGTGTAAAGTAGCCGATGAACTTGTGTAAGTGGCACTAATGTCTCCCCACACGGATAACAACGCGTCATTAACATCTTTGATGTCTATGGGCTATGTTTTTTTTTGCATAGGGGTCTATCTGCTTGCTTGATATTCTATTATATCTATATATATATAAAAATCAATGCCACTTTTCGTTGTAATTTTATAACTTAAGAACGGGCTTACTTATCCGAACCAAATGTTTAGGATTTGTTCGGACTATTTAGAAGATGGTTTATGTGAAGTTTGCACAAAATCGGTAGAGCGGTTCTTTAATTATCACATTTTTAATATTTCACTTTATACGTAGCGAAGCACGTACCGGGCCGCTAGTATAATATAAAAATGCGTCAAGTCTATTACACTAGACCTATTAGGTGAATTTCAATTATGCGTAACAAAAATAGTAATATAGCATAATCAATAACACTCGATTAGAAAATAAATACATCATGTTATAATAATTTGTTTAACGTTAAAGTTTGGAAAATCCAAAAGTGCACGCTTCAAAAAATTAGTTTTCGTATTTTTTTTACTAGTATTTATTTTATTTTTAAGGCTTAAACGGCTGCCACAAGCTGTAAAGAAAGTAATATACATGTGTGTATATTATCATGTATGTCACACGAATGTAGTGTGTATTTCAAAAACACTCGATTTTATTAGTTTTATATTAATTATAATTAAACAACACCGAATTTTATACATTTTCAAATGTGTAAAATTCGGTGAAACTAGTAAAAATATCTCGATATGTTAAATTTTGCGGCCGTAATCGTGCCAGATCCGTATGTATACATACACCCGGTCAGGGTCGGATTTCTTTTTCAATTTTTTTTTCACTAAATAATATGAAATACTTATGAGTATTTTTCTATATATATATATATATATATATATATATATATATATATATATATATATATATATATATATATATATATATATATATATATATACTATTTCCCACTAAATTTATGAATATCTATGCCATTTACTCACAGGCTCCATAACATTGTATTTAAACTACGCAAAAAGGTGATGCGTATAACATATAATTTTAATATTTATGTATTATTAATTTTTTTAAAGTTTTAAGTCCGCTTGCATCAAATTTTAAGTTTCATGTTTGGCAACGAACGGTAGCAGGGTTGTCAACTGCTTAAGATTTATTGGGTAACACCGTGAAAGACGCGGGGTAAAAAAGAGGTCTTACGACGGTGTAGGGTCGTATGCATGTGTGTACGTGTACGTGAAATAAAAAACTATCCTCATACACATACACACAGATACTTTTACAGGTATGTGTGTATGTGTATGAGGATTGGTTTCATTTGAACTCCCTTAAAAATACGCCGGCAAAAGAGAGTCTTAACACCTTCCTTGAACAAACAGCAAATCCTGATACTGGTCTTCCCTAGTATTCGATCTTTGTTATAAGTTATTTTGTTTTTATTATTACACAGGTACTCAAAAGTACTTAGAGTGCATTTCTTTCATAAAGTTATCACCCGTATGGTAATAACCATAAAAGGAAATTAATTAGAATTAATTACGTAACATTAAGTTTATGTTACATTAATGTGGGTTCTTTACTGTTTTAATGTCAACTGTAATGTAACTTTTCTTAATAATCAAAATGTCTAAGCCATTAAGTTAATTACACGCAAATTTTATACGTCTGAAGTCGTAGGCTTCGTACGAGAATAGAATTTGTACTGGTTTGTAGATCGCACAATCTAATACGTATGCTAATTTATGGGAGCTCTCCGGAGTTATAGATGTCGCCCTAGGCGCGAAATTACGACCCTCGTCTCACCCCAACGGCTGCATTGTAGCCGCCATCTTGCGATTCGATTTTGCCCGGATCCAAATTAAAACACAGTATATCCGGGTACTAATGATCTTTTTTTGTTATTGCATCGTGCGAATCTGTTTTTATTTTGTATGCGAAGTGAGTTTTACTGTTATTTGGGTTTTACTGTTATTTATTGTGGTGTTTTTAAGCGTTGCAGACTACTGTATAATATTAAATTGTGCTACAAAACTGGCCACTGTTTCAGATGTTAATTCTCACGCTGTAAAGCTAAATGTTTATTCAAACAGAACGCCTGCTTTTAGTTAGTTATAGATTCGCGATATCCGTCCGTATGTCCGCAGCTTTACTCCAGATAGATACTCTTCGTATTAGAAAGCTATAATTAGCAGCGAATTCAATATCAGTATCTCAGGAACAGTAACTTTAAAAAAATATATATATTTCATAAATGGCCCTAGACGTTTGTTTTATTTAAACAGCTAATTTTTTTTCTGTTTCCATTACGAAATGATGCTTGGCTTTATGTTGCTGTTGCCTGCGACTTCGTCCGCGCGGACTTCGTTTACTCCGCACAGCACCTGGCCGCTAGGTGATAGCGTGATAATATGTAGCCTATTTGTTGACCCGACCTGTTAGTAATATTCATGCAAGATTTGAAGTAAATCCATGCAGTACTTTTTGAGTTTACCCCGGACATACATACAGACATACATACATACAGACAAACAGACAAACAGACAAAAATTCTAAAACTATATTTTTGGCTTCGATATCGGTTGTAGATCACGCCCCAAGTATTCTTTTAAAAAAATATTCAATGTACAGTTTTAACTTTCATACGATTTTATTATATGTATAGATGCTCCTCTCTTATTGAGTAAACCTCGCATCGTAACGCGTGAAATAAATTAAACCAATAATTTGACGGCCTTAAAAAAGTACTCAACGAGGATGCTATGCAAAGGGTAGCTATGAAAGATTTTAATAAAATTTGTTATGTATATTTGTGGTAAGTATATGTATTTTAAAATCAAATATTTAAAAAAAAAATTGTGGCATTCTTGCAGTGTTAACATATTTTATTACCTCTCGAATAGTAGGAAGTTATTGATTTTTTCGCAATTTTGGAAAGTCCTCGTTAGGAACCTTTTCCAGTTACATATTTTCATAATGACGTCTGCGTGTTTGCATGTATGTATGTGTATGTGTATGTAAACCTCTCATAACTTTTGCACAGCTTGATTGATCGGAACGCGGTTGATGTCATTTGATTGAATTCCGCCAAACTTACATTTTCTGTAAATTTAAACCTATTCGGATTAGGACTATTAGACTATATAGATTAAACCTCTTTTAAAAATTAAAAAAGTCCGGAAGCTTTTATTAATTACTTTCAGATTAATGTACCGATTGATTAAAAAATCTTATCTGATAAAACATTTTTTTCGGCATAAGTTTGCAAATTTTCTACCAATCAATTTTTAATATTCTACAATATTTGTTTAGAGTATGTACTTAAAAATATTTACAGTATGTATTTATCTACCGTATGTACTTAAAAAACTGCTAAAATTGATTTAAGTTTTATAAAGTTACAGCATTTCAAATTTTAAAATTAATGATACAACTTTTCAAGTTTTAATATTAATTTATATACATATACGTGCAAATGATAAAAGTTCAACTGAACACACGATTGGCGTGTGTAAAAACTTCAGGGAAAGAAACATAATTATTAATTACGAATGTTTGATTGCATTAGTACTTGACTACTTACATTTATAATAGTCTCTAAAATTAAAACTTTTATATATAATAATAATAAATATCTCTTAACAATTTTAGACGAATTGATCTCACCCCAAAGTAAGCAAGTTATTTGCTTGTGATATGGGTGCTAGTTAACGGTATTAATACATAGAAATACATATATAAATACTCAAATACATTTAATAAAC
Organism: Apodemia mormo; assembly: GCA_036924255.1. Taxonomy (NCBI): domain Eukaryota; kingdom Metazoa; phylum Arthropoda; class Insecta; order Lepidoptera; family Riodinidae; genus Apodemia; species Apodemia mormo. Next base: position 13,807,300 of record JAUPFN010000011.1, read on the forward strand.
ACCCAAACCCAGGAACACAAACATCTACCCTCATCACATAAATGCCTGCCCCTGTCAGCAATCGAACCCAAGATCCATTGATTGCGTAGTCAGTGTCGCTAACTACTCGACCAACGCGGTGGGCAAATTATGCCGTTTACAACAAATCTTTTTCATATTTTAAAAATAACGTTTAGACTAGTAAACCAATGATTTTAAAATCGGATTTTAATAAAAATCCGGTTAGGTTAGCTTATTCCCATTAAGTTGTACATTGGTACCTATCTATATGTCTTATTTTAGGCTTTGAAAATTCAACACATTTAGTTTATATAAATATTATCATCTTATCTTATATCGTCATTTTAAAAATTTATTGACCCAATTCTTGTAAATTTGTTTAAAAAGCATTATTTTCCTGCTTTTCCAAGCCAACTGCTTGAGTCTACTGTTCTTTTTGACATGTATCTTGTGAAAATCTATTTAAATGACCAATTGTTTTTAATGTAGCAAAGAGAACACACAATTTTATTTTGTTTTTTATTTCAAACTGTAAAATTCAACAATAATTAATGTATTTCATCAAGCATATTACCATTCCTTTAGAGACACAGTTGTGTTATCGCAGCATAATTAAAATTAAGTCATTTTCAAACGCTAGGGATGTTTCTATACTTTGAGTTTGCTGGTAAATTGACATGAATATGCATATTATTCACGCCGACATAGTTTTCAAAATGAAAAATTGAAAGAAGTATTTTTAGAGTAGGTTTTATGGGTTTTTTTTACACTTTACCTGAACGTACTGTATAGTTAAAGTGAGTCGTGTTTTTTTTTCTCTTGATCCCAATCTAATGATATTCTACGTTAGACACTCGTAGATCTTTAAAAGTAGACCCTCAATATACCCCATTGCGGGTCATGAGAGATCCGTAAGTAAAGCTTTAAAGTGTTAATTTTTGTTAAGAAAATCACTGTAGTATAACGAATAGTCACTGCTAAGTAGGCTATAAAGTATGACATTATTTTTACCTGACGTTTTTTATGATTATTATTTTAATTGACATCCGTGCCTATTTATTTTGACAAACATATTGTGTCATTTTTTAAATTTCATTAAGAATTTGTTAAATATTCTTACTAGGTGGTAGAGTTCTGCATTGTCTCGCCCGGGTCTGGTACCACCGCCTTACCTATTCCTGCCGCAATAGCGTCAGTGCTTGTCGCTGTCATGTTCCGGTTTGGAGAATAAGGTAGTCGGTAAAGTTATGCATGTGGCTTTAGCGCCTACATCGAATAAACGCTAAAAAGTTTACGAGTAATTTTCGACAAATTAAAAGAATAAAACTCTCTTCTTAGTCCACATGAATGGCTACTATGGAACCCTACATTGCGCATGGTTCAACACGCACTCGGTAATATTATAAAAAATATAAAGTTTCGCTTTTGAATTTGATAAATACTGAGTGTAGTCAAGCAATAAAATCAAGCAATAAAAAAGGAACTGTAACTTGTGACTTATGTTTATAAACAAATTTTGTTTAAAGTTCTGCTCGTCATAAACGGCTCGACCAGTAAGAGCCTATAAGTACAATAAAACTAATTGGACCCAACTGATGAGAACGAAATGTGGTCAAGTCTTTAAAAAAAAAAATCAGACGTGACTAAATCTGCCTGAAATTTTCGCAATTGCTCGAATATAAAACTGCTTTCTTTTTATCATGGTTAGGTCAATACAAGATATAGTTTTACTCTCAACATGAAAAATACCATGTATCATCTACAGAATGCTTACTACATCAAAACCTGTTATTCTTTTAAAAACACTACTTTAATAACAACCCCAATTTCCTACGTTGCAGTAGTCAGATATTTCTAATAAAATCACAAGACTAAACGTTAGATCATGGAGTAAGTCGCAGTACAATTAAATTAGTTTAGTGATAAGTAAACTAATATTATTCAAATTTAATTTTTATTAAAATCTTAAGTTTTGTATTAAAAGTTTTAATTTTAGAGACTATTATAAATGTAAGTAGTCAAGTACTAGTACAATCAAACATTCTTAATTAATAATTATGTCCCTTACCTGAAGTTTTTACACACACCAATCGTGTGTTCAGTTTAGTGAACTTTTATCATTTGCACGTATAATTATATACGTGTATATATATTAATTCTAGTAGTATATTTAAGTTTTCCTGCTATGGTTAAAGAAAATTCAACTAAAAACGAACTCTATTTTTTTTATCTGTCTCTTGAGAGAGGTTTGCGTACCTATTTCTTTGAAATACAGATATTCGTTACCAGACTCATTACACCTTACGGCAAAACGTTTTAAGAAAAGAAAAAATGTAGTATCATCACGCTCGTATCCTCGAAAAGGCAGGCAGAAGCACAACTAGTGCACCGGGACTTCATACGGTGAACACAGAACCGGACCATAAAACCAGTGAGGCGATATTTATTTTGTAACTTATATTAAAACAAATCTTACTGAAATTACAAAAAACATATCCCGTATCACTTTGCTTTCAAAGTGAGTTACTTTTGTCCTTAAGTTATAATAAATTATTAATACTATTTGTAATGTTTTCTGATACTACTTGTAGTGATTTGCGTACCAACTGAAATACAAGAATATCGCTCGCGACTTCGTTTGCATGACCCTAAAATATTATTTCGTATTATACAGCCGGCTATAAAATTATTCTAAGATACTCCGGAAAAATGTAGCTTTCTATAAGTGAAAGATTTTTAAAATCGGTCACAAATAGTTTTTAAGTTTGTTTATTTTAAATCTTGAAACAGCCAAATTTTTCCTCCTTATAAAATTTGTCTCGACTAATCTAGATAAATAGGAAATGACTCTGAAAATGGCAATGACCTTTGCACTCTTTTGCTAGAGACTTTTTAATCATTAACATATTATCTATACATATAATAAAATCGTAGGAAAGTCAAAACTGTACATTGAATATTTTTTTAAAAGAATACTTGGGGCGTGATCTACAATCGATATCGAAGGCAAAAATATAGTTTTTAGAATTTTTGTCTGTTTGTTTGTTTGTTTGTATATATGTCCGGGGTAAACTCAAAAAGTACTGCATGAATTTACTTCAAATTTTGTATGAATATTACTAACAGGTCGGGTCAACATATAGGCTACATATTATCACGCTATCACCTACGGGGGAGGGGCTGTGCGGAGTAAACGAACTCCGCGCGAACGAAGTCCCTATCAATAGCCAGTGTTATTGTAAAATTCTAATTACTTGAAGTCTGTAATTATATTTATTTATAGTATTAACTTCATTTAAACGTTTATAAATTAATTAATATTATACCTATGTTTTACCACTGTTCCCGTGCTTGGGAAAACTAAAAACTGAAATTTAAAAAAAATTGACACTACTAGATTTCTGAATGAATATCTGTGTTTCACAGAAAAATACAAGTCCTCAAGAGGCAAAATAAAAAACCTATTTTTTTATATTTTTGAACAGACTATCTCTACCAGGTAATTTGTAAAAAGCGAATAATTGGCTATCCGTGTCACTAACATTGAGACTATTGTAAAGTAGTAGTAGAGAGTACTAGTAGTGATAGATTTCTACAATCATACCTATTCCTGCCGCTATAACTTCATTGCTTGTCACTGTCGTATTCCGGTTTTAAGGGTAAGGTGACCGGTAAATCTATGCATGTGGCATGAACAACCCGTCACACGAATAGCAACGTACCATTAATAACTTTGGTGTCTAAAAGCTCTTGGTTGCTTGGTTTCTCTTTACTCCAGGGAAGCCATCTGATTGTTTGCAATCTCATAATACAAAAAATATGTATTTCGTTATGACAAGCAGGAAAACTTTCATAAAATTTCAGAATAACCAGTCATGTGTAAAAACTTCGGGGAATGAGGTATAATCACGAATTTTTGATAGCACTGTTAAAACGTTCGTAATTACATAGTTTATAAAAGACTTTAAAAATAAAATTTTTAAGACGGAACTTAAGACTTTAATATAAATTAAGTTCAGTATTAATTCAATATTAGTTTTCTTATTACTAAACTCATTTAATTATACTGCGACGTACTCCGTGATCTTTTTAAGTCTTATGATTTCACTAGCTGTTGCCTGCGACTTCGTCCGCGCGGACTTCATTTACTCCGCACTGCTCCTCCCCTGTAGGTGATAGCGTGATAATATGTAGCCTATATGTTGACCCGACCTGTTAGTAATATTCATGCAAAATTTGAAGTAAATCCATCCAGTACTTTTTGAGTTTACCCCGGACATACATACAGACAAACAGACAAATAGACAAAAATTCTAAAAACTATATTTTTGGCTTTGATATCGAGTGTAGATCACGCCCCAAATATTTAAAAAATAAAATATTCAATGTACAGTTTTGACTTTCCTACGATTTTATTATATGTATAGATTAGAAATGTGTGACTGGTGCATCGTACAAAAATGATTGAATGAATTTCAATATAATATTTGGAAGTGATGTTATTAAATTGGTTCTTTGAAAAGCTATCAGGTTTTGATGTTGTAAGCAGTCTATAAGTAATGCATGGTATTTTTCATATTTAGATTTGAAATATATCTTGTTTTCGCAGTTAATAAATAGTTGACCTAACCGTGATAACAAGAAAACAATTCGACGTATGTAGGACGTATGTAGGAGCAATAGTGGACTTTATAGGCAGACATTGTCATACCTGACTTTTATGCATTGTCTTGATAATAACTTACCTATAGAGTGCAACCAGTTACTTTTTATTACTTATAGAGTCTTACCGGTCGAGCCGCCATAAGGTCAAGAGTTTTTTTTTTGACATAATAAGATTGCAAAGAGAAACTATCATCTATAGACACCAAAGATGTTATTGTTGCGTTGCTATCCGTGATGCGCATGCTACATGCATAATTCTGTCAGCTATCTTACGCTACACTGACGCTATTGCTGCAGGAATAGGTAACTTCTAGAATAGGAACCGAACTCGCCCACCTAGTAGTAACCATGGTAGTGATATGTATAATCAATCAGTCACCTTTAACGACCTACTTAGCAGAATAGCAGTTGGTCTATTCTTCAAAGAAGCCCGGATCAACACGACAAAACCTGGACCAACACGGAAAGATTCCAGCCATGGTGAGTAGAATTTCAGCCATAATTTCGAGTAGTATTCTTTTTGTATTCAATCCAAAACCTTAGGAGTAAAAACATAATGCATGATTATTTTACTAATAATTGACAACTTAAATTTTACATAGAATTTTTCTTTTTATCTGTATTTTCTTTGCTGAGACTCCATAAATTAGAATTAAAACATCAACTACGTGACTTTGTAAAGTCGAGCATTCTAGAAGCAAGGTTGAATTTAAAGCCGCAGCAACGTTAATCCGAGATTTCTCGGAATTAAAGTTACCTACTCTCTCTTTTTAAAAATAACGTTTTATAGAAGAAACCTGAGAATTATTCACTACATTGAATTCGTATTATAGAGGGATATTTTTAAAGGTCCGCCCAAATTTTTAAATTAGGAACTAAATATTGAATTGAAAGTGTGTTTTAATTATTATTGTAAAATTATTACAAGATAATATAAAAATATTCGTTTAAAATATCCCACTAATTGATTCTATAATATAAACTCTTGTACTATTTCACAAATGTAATTTAAATTTTATTTATTACACAATCACTTTTAAATTTACAGCCAACCGATTTCGCCTACTGAAGCATCATGAAGCCTTTCACATTAAATGTTTACATTACACTATTATAAAGATAGCAAACAAGCAGATGGGTCTCCTGATGGAAAGAGTCAACCATCGCCTATAGACACCAAAGATGTTTATGGTGCGTTGCTATCTTGTGGCGAGGTCTAATGCCACATGCATAAGTTTACCGGCTACCTTACCCTCCAAACCGGAACACGACAGCGATAAGCAATGACGCTATTGCGGCAGGAATAGGTAAGGCGGTGGTACCAGACCCGGGCGAGACAATGCAGAACTCTACCACCTAGTAGCCACGATGCTAGTGACTCGATAGCCAATCGGTCGCCTTTTACGACTTGCCTGGCAGAACGGCAGTTGGCCTATTCTTCAAAGGAGGCTGGGACCAACACGGCGAGTTACAGTACAAGTGCTTATATCAACATGACGCAGTTTCACTAAGTGCCGACGATGGAAAATATAAATTACTATATTCATAGATATAAATATATATATATATATATTATATATATATATATATATATATATATATATATATATATATATATATATATATATATATATATATATATATATATATATATATATATATATATATATATATATATATATATATATATATATATATATATATATATATATATATATATATATATATAAAATATAAATTTTTATATTATATTCATGAATTGCATGCAGCGAGTCTGTATGTAATCTGTCGTTCTAAGTGCATTTTTTCCGATTATTTTTAATTTGGTTGAAGGCACTAAAATATATTATTTTATTTCGAATTTTGTATAATTGAAATTATTTTCATGCGTTTTGTTTTTTGTGTGAGATATATATTTTTTTAAATTATTTTTTTCATTACATAAATCGAACATAATAATATCGATTCTGAACAGCCTCTGAAAATTTTGCCGGAATTTTGAAAGTAACCCTGTATATACATGTTCTTTTACATTTTCTTAGTTCCTGCTCAATGAGATCTAAATTTCTGCCTTGTTGATCCGGGGCTCCTTTACAGAATGGACCATTTGTAAGTTTGTCACCTAGTTCGTCAAGCAAAGCGAACGATTGACACAAATTACGGTTGTCATCCTGACTACTAGGTCTCGCTGTCTTGGTAGAAATGCCTTATTTATTGCGGCCGCAATAGCATCTATGCTTGATACTGTCATGTTCCGGTTTGAAAAGTAAGATAGCCGTTAAATTTGTGCTTGTCATATTACTATCTCGCCATACATATAGATAGCAACGAACAATTAACATCTTTATTGTCTGCTTATTTTCAATCTATAATATTAAAAAACCGGCTAAGAGCGAGTCGGATTCGCTTACGAAGAGTTCTGTAGCAACGATATTTAGATAAGCCTTGCCAGAATGTTGTTAGTTTAAATTGCATTCTGCACAGAGAATATCTGTATGACAGCATGGAGACTATCTCCATACGTATATATTGTAATAGAAAATACATACAGATAGCAACGCGAATTAGATAGCAACGCACCACTAACATCTTTGGTGTCTATAGACGATGGTTACTCTTTCCGTCAGGAGAGCCATCTACTTGTTTGCTATCTTATGATTTAAAAAAAAAGGATAAACATCTGCTTTTTTACTATCTTTTGACATAAAAAGACATTCTTATGAGTTTTTTTTTGGGAAAATATCAGTAGCTGTCATGAGAACAGAACAGAACAGAACAGAAGAAGAAGAAAAGGGAAAATATCAGCAGTAGAAGGTGGTCATCTAGTAAAGCACGTGCAAATGTCGTTTGTTCTTATCTTCTTATTTTGCAAGAAAACCAAGATGTTGTTTATTTAAGTTTCAGCTTTGCTTTAATATACGCTCTTTTTTTTTATTTACTCTGTAATGGAGAATACTCTGCATAGCATAGCATGAAGAGTGCAAATGCAAATTCAACTAACAACATCCTGGCAGAGCTTATCTAAATGTTCCTGGTCTTTAAAGTAGAAAGATAAGTAGAGCGGCTTAAAAGCTATAATTAAACGAGCAGTACGAGTATAATAATCTCACTATTTCAGTACTCATACTATTTTATAAATTCTGTTATTCATATCCCGGAAAGATTATACAAAGATACAAATTATGCACCTAAGTGTAGCCAATCGTCCATGCCGTGATACATGGTCAACTTATAGAATTCGAACTCGTGTCCAGTGTAGGACGTTATTCTCCAAAACTAACTAATTGTCGAGGCTGAGACGAGATAATTGTATAATTTGAAGGGCCAAACATGTGAATCAAACCTGGCTTTTTGCAAAATTAGTTTTAAATGTGTCCTTGTTCATTGAAACTATGGTGTATTTAATTATTAATTTTTAATTTAATTTTTAGATAACTAATTATAAGGCTAAATATAATGCCTAAAGCTATTGTTCTCTTGGTGTCTAAATTAGTAAAAGGTAGCAAGTACTACTTAGGGCGCATTATATGCATTTCAAATTTTTGAAGCCGGTACCGCCAGATCATTGAGGTGACATAAATAGTTTTTTCAATTTTATAAAATGAGTATTTTATAATTAGTAAAACATTTAAGAAATGTGTACTTTTCTCTCGTGTTTTGAAGATAAACTTATCTTACCACCAGGTAATTCGTAAAAAGCAAATGATCAAGATCGTTTTACTACCATCGTGACTATTAGGTATTTGAGTTTTTTAACATCTTATCCGAGTTTGGTACTTCTGCGTTACATTTTCTGTCACAATAGCGTCAGTGCTCTTCGCTCTCGTATACTAGTTATGAGAGACATCTGCTTGAATGCTAAAAAGCTGGGAAAGTTAGAAAGCTACGTACTTATATATATATGTATATACACATTTTTTATGAAGCTAGTAAAAAAGAATCGTTCGCTAGAACAGACTCGTCTTCTTGTAACTACGTTCATATATGTACGCATTTTTGACTTAGTACTAATTTTGACATAATGGAATATCTAAAATTTCATTCTTCTTGTATTTGAGCACTCCAAGTGAAATCTTCACTTATAGTTAGACCTTAGTTTTTAGCTGATTTGCTGTACAGTATAATATGGCTGCTGTATAGTAAATTAGGAAAATTAGCATCGTCAAGTATTGCACGCAAAAAATGACTGCCTATAATTAAAGACTGCAAATTTTTGGGATTTACTGATAAACCAAATGACTCCGGCCATGAGTAAATACGCCAAATACCTTCGTTTATAGCGCTAATAGCGTCAAAAACATCTGTAGCAGAAAAATAACGATATAATTCCAGATCATCAGCATATAAATGAAAACTAGAGGATATAACATTGGGTATAAGGTTGATAAAAACGGAAAATAGTAGTGGAGATAGAACACCTCCATGTGAAACACCAGCTATTAATTTACAAAAACCAGAGACTGAATCCTCAAAACGAATACATTGAGAACCTCGGAGATAAGAGTCGGACCAAGATACCGTCTAAGGGGAAAGATTCAATGAACAAAGAGTGCTGAGGAGCACATCAAAGCCCACAGAACTAAAGGCGTCACTAAAGTCCAAGAGAATCAATAATGTAAGTTGTGTATTGCCAATAGCATACCTTATGTCATCAGTAACTTTAACGAGGGCAGTAATGGTACTGTGCCCTGAATGAAAACCAGATTGATACGGATTGGAAAAACTACTATGTAATTGTGTGTGGACTATGTGTTCCAAAACCTTGGACAGATATGGAAAAATTGATACAGGGCGATATTGAGAAAAATTAGTAAGAGTTGAAGCTTTAGTAAGAGGAATGACGTAGCTGACTTCCAAGCTGAAGGAAAAGTGCCAGAAAAAGTATCTAAATTTTTTTTCATCTTATATTATTTTATATAAGATATTGAGAAAAATTAGTAAGAGTTGAAGCTTTCGTAAGAGGAATGACATGAGCTGACTTCCAGGCTGAAAGAAAAGTGCCAGAAAAAAGTATCTAAAATTTTTTTTTCATCTTCAGATAAAAAAAAAATTTAAGCCCCAAAGATGTTAATGCTGCGCTGCTATTCGTGTGGCCGATTAATGATTTGCATAACTTTTTCTGATTACCTTACCTCGCAAACCGGGTCAGGACAATAACGAATACGGACGCTATTCCGGTGCGAACAGGTAAAGCCGTGATACCAGATCTAGCCAGGATGTTTTAGAATTCTACAACCTAGTAGTCACGCTGGTAGTTAAAACTTTGGCCTTCTGTGAACTGCCTGGCAGAATGCCAAACGAAACGAAAAAAGGAGCCGGTATTAATACTTGAAAAAATTACTAATTTTAATAATGAGGTTTTTCGTCTTTGTAATAAAATAAAAAAGTAACTGTTTTGTTACAATTTTTGCATTTGCTAGTTTTTGTCAGCGTATTTCGAAAAAAAAAAATTATCTTTTGCTTCTTCTTTGTAATGATCGGTTAATTGGCTTATTACCTGCCATAAAACTGATACTTTATTGTAGCAATTGAAGTATTTTTTCTTGTTTCCCTTAATATCACTTTTGAAGAACGACACATATTCTAAATACATACTTTCGAAAAATAAGGCCATTCAAAGCCAGTTCCCGAGAAAATATAGTGTAACAGACTACGAACAAATCTAGATTAATTTTAATCCTTCTAATCTGTAATTATAACGCACTTATGTTTGTTTATATCGAAAATGATATGTGAGCCAATGAATAGCCTAGTTTGTTTAGTGGTTAGTGAACCTAACTGCGAATCGATGGGGCTCGAGTTCGATTCCCGATGGGAAGAAACTTTTGTGTAATGAGCATAGACGTTTGTATTTCTGGCCCTGGGTTTTTTTTATGTATGTAATCGTATTTATATATGTATTTCTATGTATTTATTGTTGACTAACACCCATAACACAAGCAATAATTTACTTAGTTTAGGGTTAGATCAATTTGTGTAATTTGTCCAGCGGTATTATTATTATTATTAATTACAAGTGACGCTGGAATACCACTTTACGGTACCTACTTTAAACGATGATTGATTTTACGCCTATGCTTTACAATTGTGAAGTTCCCTAACAATTGTGAAGCCTATAGAGTGCCGCTGATGGCATTCTTAAAAGATGTTATGTAAATAATACTTAAAAGAAATATCTTGTTTTTATCTTTCAATCACATAAATGACAAAAAGCTATTTGACTTTTAGAGACATATTTTTGTCGATATTTAAGTGCCTATATCTTGCAACAAGGTAAAATATGAAGTATTAATGTACTTTAATATTCTTACTGTTCGCATTCTAACATAAAATTCTGCTGAAACACGCGCTTTACGGTATTTACTTCACATAAAACCATACAAGCACGAGCCAAGTTTATGGTCGTGTAAATGTGCGCATAGCTTAACTAGGATGCTTCCGCTATGCAGATAGCAATTGCAGTTTAGAACTAAATTAAGTTTAAGCAATTGTCTCTGTGGCATAGCTATTCTGCGCTGGAACGTTCTAGAATTGCCTCCGCATATACATTTATTAACTTGAACGAAAGTATTACAGCTTTAGAGAACAATGCTAATGAAACTTTGTGAGATAAAGTTGTTAGGGATAAAAATACTTTTATTATGTTTTGAATAAATTTGCGTCCTTTTTAAGATTTTACTTTACGCTGGGTATTTGTAAAGATTCATAAAAGTTAATCCAAATTTAAATTTCGTATTTTCATTTTCATAAATTATTTTAAAATTTTGAAAATGTAGATATTTATAAATAAAATGCGTATTTATTTCAAATTTTTAAGGTAGGTCCCTTGTGGCAAAGAAAGAGTGTGAGTAAATAATTCTGTCACGTCTCGGTATTTTGGTACCACTGCATATTTCTGCTGTAGTAATATCAGTACTTGGCGGTGTCGTGTTCTGTTTGGAGAGTAAGGTAGCGTGTGGCATTCCGCCCCCGGATAACAACCGACCTTAACATCTATGATGTCTATAGGCGATGCTAATCTCTTTCCATCAGGATAACCATGTGCTTGTTAGCTTTGTTATAAAATAAAAAAGCATCTACACGCCCGTATTCCCGAACAGGGGTACAACAATTGTACTGTCGATTACCCGAAGATCTTGGTCCTGAACAAATGTGGGAAACCTATCGCAAACCGGGCTCTTTCCAGTCCTGGGCAGAAAACTGAACGTTTTTTTATTTCCCGACCCTGGAATCGAACCCGCGAGCTTATGTGGTCGACGCCAACGCCGGACCAGTAGACTACGATATATGTATAAAAGAGGAGATATAAAATTTAAAAAGCACATAAATTGCGATATTTAAGTGATATGAATAGTGGTAATCAATAATCATAGTGTATAAAGAAAGCACCTTCATATACATAAGTCGTGCAAGAAAGTGGCAGGATTTTAAGGCAAAATGAACACCATGTTAGTATTTGCAACACTTAAATAAAATACATCTATTTATACCCCAAAATAACTATTACAGCTACATTAAGCTATCATAGTAAATAGCTTCATTATTATCACAATTAATACCCAAAACGACTACTAAGCGTGTGAATTTTAACTCACGTATATAATTTTAGAAAAAAATATCACAACAATAACAAATATAACAGCCATTTAGCTTACATTACTAGTAAATGATCCAGAAAATCTTCTACATCTTTAAAGTTAAATAAAATGAAATCTACTCTTATATATACACCGTAAAACACTAATATAGCTACAGGACGTTATTAAAATAAATAGCATCAGTATAGCACAAATAATGTTTGAAAAAAATTCTCCTCGTAAAGTTTAACACTTTTTTCCCCGCACTACTCTTTTGTGGAACCAATTATCGGCAGGGGTTTTTCCGAACGGATACGACTTAGGAATGTTCAAGAAAAACCTACTCTTTCATAAAAGGCCGGCAACGCAACTGGAAGTCTTCTGATAGTGTAGTAGTTCATGGGTGGCGGTGATTACTTATCATCAGGTGAGCTTCTTGTCCGTTTGCCCCCTTTTTCTTTTAAAAAAATAACAGCCATTTTGCTTAAATTGTTAGGAATCGATCAAAAAAACATATCTACTAGTGTACCTCTAAGTTATATACAAATACATCTATTTATAGTTTTAAATTAACAATTAACATACGATTACTACTCGTATTAGACTTATATTAAGTAATTATCAACGCGAATATTATGCGCGTGAGGTTTAAATAGTGTATATATACATTATCACATTAAAACATGACAGTCACAACCAGAGACCACATGAATACTAATAGACACGCCATTGGGAGAAAAACGTGTCGTCGCGTATATGAGCATACGCTCCTATTGCTGTTAAAAATTTCTTATATTTGTAGATATATTATATCGTGAAAAAATAGAAATACCTAAACCATGTTGTGCTGTTTTATCGTAGGCACCGAATGAGATGACAATGTTTAAAAATTACCCTTGAAATGATTTTATTTAATCAGTAAGTAACTAGTATGACTCTGTATTTCTGTGTGTAATTGCATGCTAGTTGCTACATTGACAAACTAAGAAATTAATCACTAATTCGTGGTATCCATTTACTCGTAATTTATGGCCACCACAGACATAACAAGCATTTTTGTTACATTAGAAGGAAATTATTAAGAAAACGTACTAATGTAATTACATTACATGAACAATTGTTCATTTTATTAAACGTTTAATGTTAAATAAAACGAACATCTATTTGTACTCAAATATTAACTGTTAAAATAATAATAGAGCTACATTAAGTTATTAAAATAGATAGCATCATTATTAGCATAATTAATATCCAAAACGACTATTATGCGCGTGAAGTTTAAACCACGATTATATTTTTACATTAAAATATGACAGCCATAACAGACATTACAGCCATTTTGCACTAAAACCCTAAGGTCTGATTCTGCGATAGCAGTTTGGCTGGACGCCAGGGACGCCGCGTGAGATTTATATTCTTTGCCATATTATCATAGGGTGAGTATTGCAAATCGATATGCAGTTTGCAAACTGTATGCATCAGTAATTACTACAGTGAAGTTTATCGGTCAATTTACAAACTGGTTATACTGTGCAACGAGCTGTTTGATAAAACAATGATTTTAATTAAACATCGTTGATTTTGAATCATATGATAGGTTCTATTTGAATATTATCAGACAAATTTGATCTAATGCTAAATTATAATTTAAGGTTAGTACTTGGCATTAATGTAAAAATTATATTGGTAATTTACAAAGTTATTACTGGGTCAAATGACTTAAATAACTATAATAATTTAGCAGTAAAATTATTACGATCAACCTTTTATATTTGTAACCCTAAGCCAGTCTTGTAATAATTAGGTGAAGTAAACGTAAACGTTAAAAATTAAACTGGGGTAATTATCATAAAAAGGGGTTCAACGTTTTTGCTTCACGTATATATATATATATATATATATATATATATATATATATATATATATATATATATATATATATATATATATATATATATATATATATATATATATATATATATATATATATATATATATATATATATATATATATACGTATATATACATATATTCACATATATAATTGGAAGACCAGAGGTGGAAACAGTATTCCATGCACGAACAGCCTTGTGCTTGATAAAGGTCGAGCAACTATCCCGGGCTGAAATACTGTCTCACATATACCAGAATACCAAGCTTTTTTGAGGCAACTTGGGTTTTCGATTCGATGGACGAACCAAAGTTGAGAGTAGGCGTTAAGGTTATACCAAGGAGCTCGAGGTGGTCAGTTATCGGCACGGACACACCCTGAAAAGACGGAGAAAGCTGGAATGGACTCCGTTTAGCGGAGAATAGATACGCCTGAGTCTTCGTCGTATTAAACTTGACCAGATTGACATCACCCCAATTGGAAACTTCCTGTAAGGACAGGTTCATACGATCGACCATCGCCTCTCTGAGAGACAGGATCTGTGCCTTACTGGCAAGCGCTGGATGCGTAACGTAACGTTCACAACAGTGCTATCGTCTGCGTACCCATTGATACCGGGCTTAAGCAGACCGTTAATATGTAGCAGGAATAGAGTTGCGGAGAGAACTGATCCCTGAGGGACTCTGGCATTTAGAGCCATTTGTTTGGTAGGTTGAGCAGCCGTCGATGACTACTCTAATCGACCGACCATTCAAAAAATCAGAGATCCAGGTGCAGAGGCCAGTAGGTAGACCGTACGATGGAAGCTTGCCAATAAGACTATCATGCCAGACCTTGTCAAAGGCCTTCGAACTATTAAGCAAGACAGCTAGTGTTTCACCATGCTTCTCGTTGACCTCGCTCCAGATGTAGGTGGCATACGCTAGAAGATCCCCAGTGGACCGATTTCGACGAAACCCGTATTGGCGGCCACTAAGTAAATCGTTCGCTTCTAGGTGTGCCATTAGCATGCTGTTCAGTACACGCTCCATAGTCTTGCAGAGTATGGACGTGACTGAAATTGGCTTATAATTGGTGGGTTCGGCACGATTGCCTTTTTTGGGCACAGGCTGCTCGTTAGCAAGGTTCCATGATTTTGGTACTTTTCCAGTCGTCATCGAAAGACGAGAGAGGCGTGTCAAAACAGGAGCGAGTTCAGGCGTACAGGTTTTAAGAACTATGGCTGGAATCCCGTCAGGGCCACTGGCTTTGTTCACATCCAGATTCCGTAGCGTTTTAAGAACCTCAGTCTGATGGATGCGAATTTTGGGCATTTTCAACTCGCATCCAGGTAGACTGGGAGGTTTCGCGTTGGTGGGATACAGACATGAGTTTTCCGCGAATAGAGTAGCGAATACGTTCGCTTTCTCTGCGGCGGTGTGAGCCAGCGTCCCATCCGGTTTCAGCAGTGGAGGAAGTGAGGAGCGGCAGAAATTTGATTCAACCGACTTTGCCAGAGACCAAAACGCTTTCTACCTTTTGCCAGATTGTTCCCAATACGGCTGACATGGTCGAATCGAGCTTTCAGTAGAGCCTTTTTGCAAGATTTGGCGGCTCCGTTGATGGCTTTCTTCTTCTCCGATACGTTCTCTTCGTGAGGAACAAGATGGAAATGAACGAGACTAGAGTGGTAAGCCTCTGATGTTTTAGATCTACTTTCATTGAGAGGGAGTGCTGCCGCTGTATAACGTTCATCTTGTATCTTGTATTTTTCATATTACGTTATTGTGAGTGAGTGAAGTAGGTATGAAGATGGCAGTAAATCGAGGCGCTAATTCTTCCAGACCCAAGACACACACCTCGAAGCTACACTGTTGGAGACTAGTCTGGAGACTGCGTGGACGCCCAAGCCCCCCCAAGAATGTCCATAGGGCCCTCTCATTCGGTCGCCTACTGCCACTATGGCGCATTATGGGATTTTTCGCTAGTTGGCGGGGCAGCCTTTCACATGTGGCTGTCACGCTTCTTGGGCCTCCTACTGACTAGCGGTCGGCCAGCGGTGCACCGTGCCTCGGATCCTGCTACCCTCCATGACCAGTCCCCAGATCCATGAATGCAGTGTGCATCAGATCTTTCAGATTGTATAGACGCAACTTATTCAAACCGTCTTCACTAAAGCTACATCAGCGTTAACGTGACGGAAAACGGACGATTGGCGACACAACTTCAGCTGATGGGTGCTCCTTATAGCTGCGACATAATATGTCTCCCACCATATCACCTGATTAGCACCACCCAGGGGCCACGTGTAGGGATACAAAATTCCGGGTGATCTCCTACGGGCGAAGGTGATTTAGCCCCATTACGGACGAAGGTGATTCAGCCTTTTTTACAGGAAAGAAACACTTATCTTTAACTTCATAAGTTATAATGTCTAAAAGATAGTCGTAATGTTATGCAAAATTTAAACAATAGAAAATTGGTAATGTCTGTCGTCCATACGACTAAAGTTAACTCGTTAGCTGAATTGGAAAGTTTTTGTGTAATGGAACAAGTTAAATGTGCGCGGAATTTGTAGGCAACTGTGCACATATTATGGTTTTAATTTCTAATTATTTTGATGGCCCCTTTCTAGAACAGTTTTTATTACTTTTACTTACAAAGGTTATAAGTTCGTTAATTTTTTTTCTTTAATTTTTGGTGATATAAATGTTGACATCTTAGCCTCATCCACTGATAACAGAAGTCCCGAATATCTTAAGCTTATTAGCTTGTCATGGCATACTGCCTGCCCACACTTTTCCTACTCGGGGAAATTCTTGCCTTGATCACGCGATGATTAAGACTCGTTTGCGCCCTTTTTGTTATGTTATTGAGTCGTCCATCACAGATCACGAGTGTGTAACACCTAACACTTAACTTACATCTATCTAATGCTAAATAAGAAAAGAAAATCTATATTTATAAAATCAACTGCTGTTCGTTAGTCTTGCTAAAACTCGAGAACGGCTGAACCGATTTGGCTAATTTTGGTTTTGAATAATGGTTTAAGGCCAGGGAAGGTGAGAAAATATAGAAAAAATAAGGGTAGTTAAAAAGGCAGAACAACGTTTGCCGGGCCAGCTAGTAATAAATAAATTACATTGACAGTGGAGAAATGACAGTTTGCATAAAGAGATAAGCGGAATTAACTTCGATTTAATTTATTAATTAAACGACGTTAATTATTCAGCTTTTAGGTATTTAGTAGATATCCTCGGACAATCTATAATTTAAAGGCGACATTCGTTCGGTTCGTTCGGTACGGATAAGCCGTGGGTCATACCGGGGCTTCCGCGTTGTATGCGTAATCGAAACAATCTTTACAAAAAAACTAAGAAAAATCCCACAAATGAAGTTTTAATGTGCACCTACAAGAGAAATTTTGTAAAGCTCTTTTAAAAAAAAATGTAAAAGAGACGTTGAAAAGTCCCTAATTCAAAATGCAGATAGAGATAAAAGACAACTTTGGGAAGAACGGCTATGCAAATATGCAGCTATGGTCAGCATGCAAGTTTTTTATATCATAAGATAGCAAAGTTTCGTCATGGAAAGAGACAACTGTTGCCTATAAATACCAAAGATGTTAAGAACATGCGTATTATTACGTTTATTTATTTATCTCTTTATTGCACAAAATATACAATAGGCGAACTTAACGTCTGAAGACATTTCTACCAGTTAATATAGTACTTGTAGAAACCACAGACCACTAAATACTAATAGACACGCCACTGGGTAGGAAACGTGTCGCCACGCATATGAGCTAACGCTTATATTACTGTCAAAAATTTCATGCATTTGTAGGTTATATTATATTGTGAAAAAAATACAAATAAACCATGTTGTACTGTTTTATCATAAAGAATAAGATGTCAAAGTTTAAAAAGTACCCTTGAAATGATTTTATTTCATTGGTTAGTAGTATAACTATGTATTTCTGTGGGTAATTACAAGCTACACAGACAAACTGAAAAATTGTCTTGAAAGGCGTATCCATTTAATCTGTGGAGGAAACATTGTAGTAACGGGTAGTGCACAAGACAAGTACATTGTCAATGTATAGTAGCAGATAGAAGATTTGTGAAAACTATTGTTTTATATGTAAAAGAAAGTAAAACTGTTTTACTTTTAGTAACTTTTGTGCTCTTCCAACTTCCTTATCTATTGGTATGGCTCCTCAAACTTAGCTCTAGTGGGAACTGGGGGGGTTATGCTTCACGCGTTACTATCTGCTTAGCGATACATAATGTAACACGCATTAACCGCCTATATCATACCGAAACACGACGGTGATAACACTGACATTGGATGACTTTTCTAACGGAAAAATATAAACAAAGAAACAACTACAAGAGTCTTATAGGTTTAATTATAAAAGCTTAGATTATTTGTTGGGTCATCTATAGACATTTGATGTTAACTGTGCATTGATATTTTAGTAGCCGGAACGTTATGCACAAGTTTACTGCCTATATTCGTATTATCTGCCAAACCGAAATAGTCTAGTGCTTATAAATATCACATTTAAAACGCTTCTTAGATGGACTTCGGTCCCTAATCTGTATACTAACTGGGAAGATCTACCCTTTTCCATCCATGTGTGTCGTCGTCAACCACTGTGGTGAATTAATCTTTACGTAATGAATGTCCAAATATAATATATCTATAGCGAATTCTTTAGTCAAAGTCCATGTTATAGACAATTATAAGTAATAACATATTACATCTACTTAGTAACAGTCCAAATTTGTCTATCTAAGTCGTGCAAGAAGAAACTTTAAAAAAATTATGGATACAGCTTACATGTACAACTAACTTTTGTCTATTCAAAAATTTGTTTCAAAAATCTGTATTAGGTACGCATTTTTTTATGCTCAGATAATTTATAACATAATAGTTCCACGGTTTTATGTATAATTTTTACATAGGTAAGTAATTTAATCTACTTCTACGCAGTAATATTTAACTTAAAGATAATTAACTTTCTTAAATTTCAAATCAATTAAATATTTATTCAAAATAAAGAATTATACTTTCCCGTTAATATAGTACAATAAAATAAACATCCTATTTCAGTGCGATAAACGTGGCACCGTTTCAACAAGATAACATTTTCATTTCGTCATTAATTTAATTTTATGTTCGAACTCGACGAATTAATTTTCGGAGACTACAAATGGCTTTTGAGTGACGTAAAGCAGATATTTTTTAAGCTACGAATAAAATTTTATCGAGAGTGCCTTTGTGGTGGATCTTGCTGTTACCGATTTACATTGGTATTTAATGTTACATTAGTCTTTTACGTTTAAAAACTTTTTTGGTGCAAAAGTAATTTAAGAGATTTTTCACAAAATTAGAATTAAAGCCGTGGGTAAAAGAATAATGACTTCTGTCAGAAAGCGACATTATTCACCAAATTTCAAATGACAATCATTTGAAATCTGGTGAATAATGAATTTAACTGCAATCCTGGCGATTACAGTTAAATTCATTATTCACCATATCAAAAAAATATGTATTTAATGATTTTTGTGTAACTGTGTTCGTTATGTCTTGTATACAATGTTCAGCTTATTTATAAAGGTAAAGATTTCATCCATCTAGTCCATAATACGAAGTGCGATCAACATAAAGGCTTAGTGCACAAAAATAAAAGCCTCATTTACTCCATCAGAAAATCGAACTTGGAGACTAACGATCACATCCAAATAGGTTCATCAATAGGCCACGTCGAACTACCTTTATCTATAAATTCATTCATTTTGTAATGTAACATCGAATATATTTAAGGAAATATTTGCTTTTATAAAAAAATATGGGACATGGCAAACTAAAAGTAACGTTTGTTTTACTCAGCATATTGAAATATAACATGTGGTCCTGAATGTTTCAGGGACCTTTGGGAAAACATGCTGATATGAATACTCCGCTCCCGTTTGTCGATGGAAACATTCAACTGAGGTAATAAATAACAACTTGAATTCATTTCATTTATACCTTGCGTTGTAATAACAGAATTATTTGTATGAAAATCTACTCAACTCAATCAATACATTTATGCAAGGAAAATTAAAATTATAGACCCATCGTATGTGTAAGTCAGTTTTTATTTTGTCGCCTTTATTATCACGTATTGCTATGTCGTAAAAGATACGACAGAATCAGCACCAATCTGCATGTATGCTCAAATTGGTTATAATAAGCATCATTTGTTTTTAGCTATTTATGTGTACTGATTAAGTTTAGTCTACGGTCAAATTTCGACCATAACGCGATCACATAACATCTCTTAAGTTTGACAATAGACTTTAATCATAAAGAAAATGGCTCTCCAGATGGAAAGAGAAACCATTACCTATAGACATCACAGACTTTAATGGTGCATTGCTATCCGTGTGGCGGGATGGTGATACCATATGCATAAGTCTACCGGCTACCGTAGCCTACAAATCGGAACACGACAATGACAAGCATTGACGCTATTGCGACAGGATTCTCAATTCAAATGCATACAGTTTTTGTACGCTAGTATAAAGTAAATTTTTATCTGTATATTTTTCTCTCACCATTGAAATAAAAAAAAATTATGTACTTAACCTTTTATTTTTCCTATAATTTAATCTACAAATTCCAATAGGTCCATAAGACGCTCGCGTAACTACCCATTTAGATATCCTATAAGACTTATAGCATAAGTGACTAAGTAGGTACAAATTGGGTACCAACTACTAACTGATGGCGACCGCACGCGCTTTTTGCTCATTTCAAATAGCACGCGATTCCTCGACTTTTTGTTAAAATCATTACACACTTCCGTTGCTTTTCACAAAATCACTAAAAAAGTAGTTAGTAGTCAGTATATAACTCCGTCATATATATAGTTTTTTTGTTTAAAAGAATATATATTTTCGACTAGGTCTCATATAAATTTGGTGAAGGTGTGTTTCAAGAACCAGAGCTATAGGAAGTTGGAAGTAGGTATGTACACAGATTGCAATGATTAATATCTATCTTTTCGCCAAACTCATTACGGAGCAGGCAGACAAGATTGAGTGCCATACACCATAACCAGACAGATTTGCCTAGCTTCCTCCATGATGCCAAGTTATCGATTAATAAGGTGTTCAAACAATATTATGAAAAAATTATGACAAAGATTGAATGTTATCATTAAATTATGTCATTGTATTTATATATTATAGATATAATACGTGAATGAAAAATTATGTACCCCGCGAACAGTTGAGTACGAAATTTGACGTTTACATTGCAGAAAGCTAATATTTTAAAATAACTATATTTATTTATTACTTTATTGCTGAATACAATAGAAATATTTTTAAACAAAAGCTTATTCTAGTACCTACATCGGAGTTTCCGGTTTTAGTGTTCAGAGTGTTCTTTGACACATAGGCCTCTTCCAGCTTCTTCCATTCTTGTCTGTTATTGATTTTTCTTGACCATATTTTTCCTCCAATGGTCTTGGGATCATTTGGCCATCTTTTGATTTGTCTTCCTCTTCTTCTTTTGCCGTCACGTAGCTGCCATTTTGTTATCATTCTTGTCCATTTTATCGTACTTTTTTTCTTGTTATATGCCTTGTCCATCGCCATTTTCATTGTCTTGTTTTCATTATTATACCTTTTACCTTTGTTATGGACCGAATGTCTTCTGCCATTTTATGATCCTTTAATATGACACCCAACATACTCCTTTCCATTCCTCTCTGACACGTTCTTACTTTTTGAAGATGTTTCCGGGACAGTGTCCATGTTTGGCATCCATATGTAAGGAATGGCAGGACACATGTATTAAACACTTTTTCTTGGCTGCTATAGGGAATTATTGCTTTTGAATATTTCTTTAAGGGACTAATATCTTTTCCATCCACTAGAAATTCATTTGTCAATTTCTAAATCGATCTGGTCTCGGAATACTATTGGTTTCCCTAAGCATGTGTATCTTCTCTTATATTCAATTTTTTCATCATCTACTATTACGGTAACTTCTTTTCTGTTGGTCATTGCTTTTGTTTTAGTTTTATTAATTATGAGAACGACCGTTCTGCTTGCCTCTGTCAATTGTTGTACTTTTCACGTTTTGCACTGTCACATTTTAAATTTAATCAATAACAATATAATCTATTATTATCTGTAGCGTTAAGTCCGCCTGTGTGTGTATGTTAAAACATGTGTACTCAGTATGATTGTGAAATGTTTATTATTATTGTAGTTAATGGTGCGCAATAAAGTGTATTCATTCATTCATTCACTCATTCTAAAATAGGTACATTAAATTAATAAAAATAAACAACACACACACATTCATGTGACATGCATGATATTATACACCTGTGTAAACTGTTTACGGCCGCAGTTTGTTCTTAAACTTAAAAGAGATTTTATTCCATCCATGATCATGGTCCATGGTCGAATTTCGGCCACATGCAATCGCTAGTAGTCTTAAAAGCATTTGTACTGTTTTATTCCATTCTCATTCACTATCACCAAACGTTTTTGAGTTTTAACGCACCATTAGGGCAACAAATCAGTAGTATTTATTTTGGGGCGACAAGTGTTTTTAAGATTATAAATCCATGTTAACATAAAGTATTACTAAGTGCCGACGATATTCAGTTTTAAAAGTATACTTTTCTTTTCCGAAATTCTTCAAAATACCACATTATGTGTTCTGAAATAATTCGGAAATTTTTTACACCTGTCAATTACATCTATCAAATTTATGTGTATATCTTCTTAACATATCCGCTATTTTTCCTTGTGTTGGTCCCGGGTTTCTTTGAAATATAGACCAACTGCCGTTCTGCCAGGCAGGTTGTAAAAGGCGACTGATTGGCTATGCGAGTCACTACCATCGTGGCTACTAGGTGGTAGAGTCCTGCATTGGCTCGCCTGGGTCTGGTACCACTGCCTAACCTATTCCTGCCACATTAGCATCAGTGCTAGTCACTGTCGTGTTCCGGTTTGGAGGGTAAGCTTATACTATAATATTATATGGAGGGTAAGGACGGTAAACTTATACATGTGGCATTAGACCTCGCCACAAGATAGCAACGCACCATTAACATCTTTGGTGTCTATAGGCGATGGTTGACTCTTTCCATCAGGAGATCCATCTGCTTGTTTGCTATCTGATATATAAAAAAATATCTACTGGGTCTTTTAATGCCTAAAAACTAGCCGATTACGTATTTTACAAATTATTAAATTGTTTCAGTAGGTATATTATATTGTAACAGTAAATAAATAAAAACATGTTATCATTTTTATTAACAACCAAATCAAAATATGTTTTTAGTTTAGATTTAATTAATTTTTAGTTTAGATTTCGAAGGTGACTTTGTATAAATAAAAAATCAACAATAACTTTTGAGTTAAGAGTTATTTATATAGCACGAAAATCCATACTTCCATACTAACATTATAAATGCGAAAATCTGTCTGTCTGTTACGCTTTTACGGCTAAACCGCTGGACTGATTTTCATGAAATTTAGCGTGGAAGTAGGTGAAGAAGCGGGGTCAAATATAGGCTAACTTTTTTTTCAAAAATCAATCCTTAGAGGGTTGAAATAGGGGATGAAATTTGTATGAAAAGCTATCTGGACGAGATGTTAATCTACTCGCGGGCGAAGATCATATTCCTCAATTACTTAAGTTATTACAACTAAGTTTATTCCATTGAGATATTAGTGATACCAGTATAATGTACTTACATTATCAGGCCAGAACAACTCTGAAGTTAGAAAGAGGCCGTGTTGGCGTGTAAGATTAATGATAGCTGTACGATGCTTTAGAGAAATCTAGGTAGGCAGGGCAAGGCTGGTTGTCTTGGATTTTAAATTGATCGCTCAGAATACGCTATTTCTTTATTGACTATTTGCTTGTAGGTATTTGTTTCATCAATGAATTGTAAGTATAATTATTATTTAGTTATTTTAAAAACATTTTGTTTTATATAAGATAGCAAACAAGCACATGGCTCTTCTGATGGAAAGAGAAATTATCGCTTATGGATACCAGATATTAATGTTGCGTTAACGTTGCGATACACGTTAAGCCGTGTGGCGGGATAGCAATGCCACATGCATAAATCTACCTTAGTTTACATTACCTTTCAAGCCTGAACACGGAAATGACAAGCATTGACGTTTTGCGGCAGGAATTGGTAAAGCGGTGATACGAAATACCCGGGCAATATATATATATAGATATATATATATATATATATATATATATATATATATATATATATACATATATATATATATATATATATATATATATATATATATATATATATATGTGTGTATATATACATATGTATATATATATGTATATATATGTATACATATATGTTTTGCGTCCAATATACGGATGTCCGTATTATATTATATATCCAGACGTATTATATTGGCAAACTACCCATCTTTGTCACTAACGTACCAAGATGGGTGGTTTGCCAATGAGAGTTAAAGTATAAGAAAAATAATCGGACTTCACTTGGAACCAATATGCGAGAATTTTTATTTTCATTAGTTCTTGACGATTCCGTTTAAATGTAAACACAGAGTATAAGCGTGACAACAAGTTAATAAATGTGTGTGACCGTTGAGATTGTTTCTTAATTATAAGAATTATCTTCTTCTTGTCCGGTAACACAGTGAACAAAGCCCTGTCGCAATCGAATACATCTAACATTGATTTATTTTATTATACAGTCTATAATCTACATTAATCTAGTCGCACGATTTGTAGTAATATTCACCGTCCGTCAATATTATAGAATACTAGCTATGCCCACGACTTCGTCTATGTGGAAAAATTTAAAAATAAATGTAGCCTAAGTTACGCCTTATATTAGCGATTTGCCACTGAATGTCTCGTCAAAATCGGTGCAGCCATTTCAAAGATTAGCCGAACAAACAGACATTGTAGAAAATGTTATTTTTGTATATGATGTACAGTGTATACATCCATATTTATTTAGTAAAAAGCGGTTATTTTAATATTATAAACAAGCAAACACTCCAATTTTATTTATTTGTATGTAACATAAAAGGAGCTTGTATTTTTATATATATATATATATATATATATATATATATATATATATATATATATATATATATATATATATATATATATATATATATATAAAAATACAAGCTCCTTTATATTGTTGTATATGATGTACAGTGTATACATCCATATTTATTTAGTAAAAAGCGGTTATTTTAATATTATAAACAAGCAAACACTCCAATTTTATTTATTTGTATGTAACATAAAAGGAGCTTCAGTTACTTTTTATTACATGGGCTATCTTTCAGTTAAAGTTCCGTCAAAATCGGTCCAGCTGTTCCAGAGTTAAGCTGGAACAAACAGACAAACAGACAAAAATTGTAAAAAAAAATTTTTTAACTTATGTACCGTGTATGAATATACATCCATATGTATTAAGTCAAAAGCGGTTATAGTAATGTTACATACAGATACTCCAATTTTATTTATTTGTATAGATATATGGCTAAAATAAAAGTATCCTATGTTACTTCTTATTAGATTAGTTATCTGCCCGTGAAAATCTCGTTAAAACAGATTCCAGAGATTATCTGGAACAAACAGAGAAACAGACAGAGATAAAAATTGTAAAAAATTATATTTTGGTATATGTCCTATGTATACATCCACATACATTTAGTAAAAAGTGGCTATTTTAATACAAACAAACACCCCAATTCTATTTGTATAGATGCATAGATTACACAAGTGTATCCATACTAATATTATAAATGCGAAAGTCATACTATCTTTCTGTCCATCCGTGTGTCTGTCTGTCTCTTACGCTTTCACGGCTAAGCCACTAAACTGATTTTCATGAAATTTGGCATTTTAAGAAAAAGGGTCAAATATCACAACAACATAAAACAACATAAAATCTACCCCTAACTGGCTGACATAGGGGATAGTAGTTTGTATGATAATCTACATGGACCGAAATCTCCTGGACCGAATTGATCCAAATTTTCAAAACGCTTAAGTTGAGCAGATTCCAATCGAATGCCATTTACACACACACATACACACACAGACATAGTGAAGTCGTCGTGAAATTAGTCGGAAATGGTTCCTAGGACTTTAAAACATGAGGATCTGATAAAAACTTGATTTTCGAAAATCGGTGTAAAATTAGTAACTTCCTTATCTACATACTTAGCGGGAAGTTAAAAAGAATACGATCGGAATTAAAAATGGAAAATAATACTAATGAAATTTATTTTCGCAATTAACTATAGTTACCTACCTACTGAATCTATATTAATCTATATCTGTATTATAAATGCGAAAGTTTTTATGTTTTGATGGATGGTACTCAATCGCACAGAAACTAGTGAATGGATCTGAATGAAATTTGACACAAAGGAAGTTGATGATCTGGTACAGAACATAGGCTACCTTTTATCCCGGAAAAGTGAGTTGTTTCTGTGGGATACACATATTTATTTATAAAGCAGCAGGCTGCAGGGTGGTATGTATATGTTAATTCTTATAAATAATTTATTTATTTTTCTTTTACACAAAGAAACAAAAAACAAGACTTATTTTAAAGAAAATACATCTAAAAGGCGTGCTTATCTTTTTAAAAGATTTCTTCTAGCAAAAACAGTAAACAGATTGTTGGAGAAATCACAAGATATAAACAGCGGTTATGGTGGACATGGCATTAAAAACTAATACTAATAAACTTTAACCAAATAGAAGAGAATAAATGCGAGTTAAAATTGCCTCATCAATCATTTCTATAAGATTAACAGTGAATTAGAAACCAGGTTAAAAACAAAAAAGAGAATAATATGAATGAATATTTATAGTCGTACTTAACTTTATTCTCACATATACAGAATTTGGTACAGGTCGATCGTTCTATTAGTAAAGTAACATTACCGATTACTTATCATTGCTATTTGCTTCAGTAAAGCAACCACTGTAGATATATCGAAAACGCTCGTCCAAAGGAATTAGTTGTGAAAGACGAAACTAAATCTCAATCGCTCTAACTCCGTCAATCCGAGAAAATTGATGAGTCAGGAGATCGAGTGAGCTCGTATAAAGGCCTCGCGGGGAAACAATGCCCGCCCGTCTTTCATCGTTCTTCCCTTACGCAATTAAGTGAACCTTTTTGTGAGGCGCGTTTGCGCTGCCGCATTATCGGTACACAATGCCAGCCATGATTTGCGGGAAGACGTCGAGATTATTTTTGTACGATTCCCTGGATAATGTCGATTTGTTTGATTTGTTATCCTTCATCATGCGAACTGGATACAAAAAAGTGTTTTCCATTATCAATGGAATTGTTATATCGCTTTGATTACTACGAACTCGCGAAAGTTGAAAAATTGCTTTCGTTATTTATTTTATTACTTTTTATATTACAGTTCTTTATAGTTTGTCGACCTCTTTTATATTATAGGATATCATACACGCAGATCAATCTGCAGATAGAAATAATAACTGTTTATAGACACTAAAGACACTTTTTAGCCATTGTAGCGGGGATGTAACGCATAAGTTATCGGATAACGTGCTCTTCAAACTGACGTAGTCAAACTGGAACTTTATTACCTGGTACTCAAAATGGTAGTGACACGTATAACCAGGTAGCCAGTAGACTTATGCATGTGGCATTGCCATTCCGCGACACGGATTGCAACGCACCATTAATGTCTTTGGTTTTTATAGGCGATGGTTTCTCTTTCCATCAGAAGTTCATTTCCTTTTTTGCTACCAAATAATATTAAAGAAACTGATAGGTGGTATAATTCCTGCTACGCATTACTTGAGAGTGTGCTATCACTGTTTCACCTTTTTCTGGTGCAACAATGTTAGCGAATTTTACTGTTTTCCACTGTGTTTCAGCTTGGAAGCAACCTAACGTTATTAGTAAACTTAGGCTCATGTCGCACGGCATTAATAGCAATGCATCATTAACATCTTTGATGTTTATAGGCGATGGTCATCTCTTTCCATCTAGAGACCTGTCTACTTGTTTGTTATCGTAGTATTACATATTATACAAAAAATAGACGGACATATTTATAATTTTTCATTAGTTCTTCCATGAAATATTCCATGCAATTAATACAAAGCGTCGTTAACTCGGGTTACAATAAACGTTAGATTAAGCGTGACATGGAATTTCATTAATGTATGAAAATCCTTACCCTTTATGGTAATTACTTTTATCCTGTGTCATTAAATCAGGATTATATCCACATAACTGACTCTGTGACTTTATTAAATGTCGTACAAGTTTTATTGTTTTATGGTTCAAAATATCTGTGATCTGGCTAGATTCACTGACATAAATCCTCTTTATTTACTATTTTTCTTGTCCCTTATTGGTCGGAGTCTGTAATATGCCATACGTACTTAACGGGTGGCAACTAAGGACAGACTAGCCATTATTTACAACAGAGAGAAATTGAATTAGCTACAAAAATTTCGGCTTGTTCTGGCTCCTTCTATAGAAATTACCATCTGCCTCCTGCCAGGCACAGTTCGTTAAACGCGATTGTTTAACCAATCGTTTCTAAATCCACGTGAATTCTTGGTGGCATAATTTTGCAACAACTAAGACTGATACATAAAAAATTCTGCCACACTATTGTGGTAAAAATGTTGTATGAAATGTATTTTCTTTTGGCGCTATCGCCAAGAATAATATTTCTCTACTGTCACAGTAATATTTCAATATCGACTGAGAGCCTACAATTTTTGTACAAGAATTCTGTGTCTTGGAGAGCATAATGCTATCGGTCATAGTTATTGCTAGTAAACTAACAAGCTATGTACGTTAAATCTAGCAAAACCAAGGACAGAGTTCATCCATCCCTTTCACTAGCCAACAACTGCTAAATTTTAAAAAACGAATGGTGTTATCAATAAACCCCTTGGAGCATGCGTGTAAATTATCGTCCATTCTATCACATCGACTACATCGTAGCAATATTTGATATTGAACGAGACAGAATGAGCGCCGGCTTAGACACACGATAAATCTTCTTTATTAAAACCACTTTCGGTCCAAGGACGTTCAGTTAACTCAGTTTATTCCAGCAATGAACCGAAATTGATGGAAAGTGTCAACCATCGCCTATAGACACCAAATATGGTAATGGTGCGTGGCTATCTTGTGGCGAGATCTAGTGTCACATGCATAAGTTTACAGGCTACCCTAGTACTGACGCTATTGCGGCGGGAACAAGGAAGTCGGTGGTACTAGACCCGGACGAGACAATGCAGAACTCTACCACCTAGTAGCCACGATGGTAGCGATTCGTTTAGCCAATCGGTCGCCTTTTACGACCTGCCTGGCAGAATGGCAGTTGGCCTATTCTTCAAAGAAGCCCGGGACCAACACGAAGAAGCCAACATCAATACGGGGAATAAATTTATTAATCGGCTAGCTATTGCACGCACAAGTTCGTTTGCGTGATCGAAGACCATTACTTCCTTTTGCTTACTCGGGCGAAAAAGGTGCTTTTGGTGATCTAAAACCATTTTTGCATTATTGCTTTTCCAATAAAACTTATTTGGAGCACATCATTTGAATGGTTTCTAAGTCTATAATCTATATATAACGGACATATTATCATGTGGGTAGAAACATTATTTGTGCTTCACAGCAAGTACCAAAAACCCTGTCCAATCGTAAGACGTTATTCATTAGCTTAATAAAATTACTGTATTTGTGTAATAAATTCTTGGATATTGATAAGAAAAATTCTCGACCAATTTTTTTAAATATTACTTAAGACATCACGAGTCCTAGTTAAAGGCGGCGCTTGTGAAGTCACTGACCGGAACAATACAATGACAAGCACTGACGCTATTGCGGCAGGAATAGGCAAGGCGATGGTACCAAATATCAGGGCGAGACGTTATGAAACTTTAGTACCTAGTTGTTACGATAGTAGTGATACGCATAGTCAATCAGACGCCTTTTACGACCTGCCTGGCAGAACGGCAGTTGGTCTTTTCTTCAGAGGAGCCCGGACCAACACGGGGAAAGTCAACGACATTATACAAAATGTAATGAAAATATTCTATTAATGAAAATAAAAATAGAACGGTATTTAAAATGATCTTACTCTCTAACATTTATTATCAGTTTCTCCCGTGTTCGTCCCGGACCCAATGAAGAATGTCTGTCGTTCTGTCAGGCAGTTCGTAAAAGGCGAACGACTGGCGACTCGTGTCACTACCATCGTAACTACGAGTAGTAGGGTTCCATAACGTCTCGCCTGGGAATATAGTACCACTGCATTACCATATGCAGCGTCAATGCTTGTAATTGTCGTGTTCCAGTTTGGAGGGTAGGGTAGCCGGTAAACTTATGCATGTGGCATTGCGATCCCGCTACATGGATAGCAACGCAGCATTAACATCTTTGGGATCTATAGGCGATGGTTTGCTATCTTATGACATAAAAAAAGTTTAAATTTGTTTAGTTTCTTTCTCACTAAGTACACATTCAATGTAGTATTTTTGTAGTAGAACGGCAGTTGGCCTATTCTTCAAAGGAGCATGGCATAGCGTATACACGGCATAGTATTTACATATTTAACAAACACCAAAAACAAACCAAAAATACAAACATTTATACTCATCATACAAATGCCTGTTCCTGTCGGAAACCGAACCCGAACCGCATCGGTTACGTAGTCAGGGTAGCTAACCACTCGACTAACAGGAGAATTTATAATTATTAATTTAGATTATTTTTTATTAATACATACTTTTTCTAAGTTTCAGATTCATTGAAACAAGATCCCGCCACACCTCATTTTCGTCAACTGGAAATTGAATACCCGAAAATTGAACATCAAAACTAGGACTTTTTAAACAAGCAAAAAAAGAACAAAGAAGCAAGAAAAAAAGAACAAAAGAAGATATTATGGCACATTCGTGATCTACCCTGTAGATCCGGGCTTTTGTAGTTTAGTTTCTCATCAGAAGCTCGTCTCTACAGGTATCTCACGGCTGGAAGACCTCGCTACTTTGATCGACGATATTTTAGTGAAGACACAACAAAACGTATATAATATTATAATTATGTAGTTATTTTTTTCTAACTTTTATTATACATGTAATTTTAGATTTTTCTAAATAATGTTAAAATGAATATTTAAGTTAAGAATATTAATGTTTTTTACATTTATAATTTACTCGCTGTACCCTGAGCGCGTTGTTACGCCACCAATTAAAATAAATGTTTAGGATATACAGATCCATACTAATGCAGTATTATAAATGCGAAAGTCTGGTCTTTCTGTCTTTAGGGAATAGACCAACTGCCTTTTTGCCAGGCAGGTCGTAAGAGGCGACTGATTAGCTATACTTGTCATTACGAACGCGTCTACAAGGTAGTAGAGTTCCGCAACGTCTCGCCTGGGTATATGGTATCATCGTCTTAACTATTCCTGCCGCAATGTGTCAACTGTCGTTGTCATGTTCTAGTTTGGCGGGTAAGGTAGTCGGTAGACTTACGCATGTGGTGTTGCTATCCCGCCACATGAATAGCAACCCATATTTAACATCTTTGGTGTCTATAGGCGATGGTCTCTTTCCATCAGGTGAGCCATCCGCTTGTTTGCTTTTAATGGTATAAAAAATTAGTTTCTCAAAAGGAAGAAAGGAGAAAAGAAAAATTTTTCCTCTTATTTTAAGTGATTTCATTTTATAAATAAAATAACTCGAATTGATTTAACCTCAAAGTAACCAATAATTTTTTCTGGTATGGCTGTTAACCAGAAATAATTATAACAGATAAATTTACTATAGCTTTAGGGCGCAGAAAAAAATATGCGGAAAAATAAACTTGTTTTATATGAAATTAATATAAAATTATACTATACTCGTATCATATTATTTGTTAATTTAAATGACTTGTTTTTGTCGAGATTTTATATGTATTTATATAAGTGTGCTAAGTTTTTAAAAATCGTATAATATGTTATTCTACACTTTCTAATGTTAGCATTTTTTAACATAAACTACAAAAATAATATCAAGAACTGTCACCTCATTCAGCAGGCGGTTCTGGCTTCAGAATAACTGCATGGGGTTCTGAGTTCGAATCCAAGGTCAGATAGTTAAATGTGTATTAAATTTAAGTTTTTATGAAAATACTGAGATTAAATATGTTGAGATATAGTTAAGCCCAACTTTCCAGAGACACACATCTTGAGATACCGTTGGCTTATCATGGATATATTATCTTCTTATTACATTTGCTTACTCTTTGGTGATCATGTGATGGTAGGTATTTATATTATTAAAGTAATATACATGTGGTTTTTAAAATCTGTATTGTAAACCGGTAAACACCGAATAGAAAAGCGAAAATGTTTTTGGCTCAATGAAAACATTGTTCATTACTAGAATATTTCAAAACTTAGTAATTTTCTTGACTACCACGTGGTTCAGGGGTTAGCTTATTTATCTTAGATCATGAGCTCCCGGGTTTGGTCCCCGGGTCGGGTAAAAGTGTTATTGAGGTTTTTTTCAAGACTTTTTTCGAAAATCCAAAATCTCAGTAATTGCTCAGAGTCTGGCGGGGTGGTATGTTACCACTCCTGTGCCTCGGATGAGAACAACTGGTGAATCGGGAACGGAAAAGTTCCCGATTCCCGGTCAAAGAAAGAAAGGAAAGTGGACGTGACAATACGCTTTCAGACTATTATTTATTATTTATTATAGAGTAATAACAATTCATTAATAAAAAGACTATTTTTTTATTCTTACTTCTGTCTGTGATTTGTCTTTGGATGTAACTAAATCCTAAAGAATTGTTTACACTAAGATATTATTTATAAAACGGGTTTTATAAGTATTATCTTAGTATAATGATGAGTATATTTTATCTGGAGTATTTAGTTAAAACTAGGTTATGATCACTTGTACTTTAATTTCACTGTGAAATAACCTAGTTTTAACTAATAACAATGGAATCTCATTTAGTGCCGACGATTGAAAATCTATGGAGTATTTAGATTTGATATGCATATTAGAATCAAAATATTACATATACATTTATAACTAGTTTATATCAAGTGTTATATATTTATGTTAATAAGTAATATTCAACAAAAAACACACTTAAATACTGCTAAAAGTTCCGAGTTTCGATAAAAAAGACAAATTGTTCGTTCTTCAAAGTAATAAATACTAAAAAAGTTTATATTTACAATGAAAAAGAAATATCTCCTTTTCTAAAATCAGTCCAAAGTTCAAACCACAATAAAAACTCCATCGAAAACCTTAAGTAGGTATGGTGCAATATCGCATTATGTTAATATTTTATTCAATTCAAATATATATTTGGAAATAATGTTGATAGTAAACGATTATTATAATTTTTTCTCAGCACTCCATCTTTAATATTGTTCTCATTTGACCAAGGGTTACTAGTAGAGAGCACCAATTTATAGGATCAATTCCACTTCTGGAGATGTTTGTGCACATTTTTTTAACTTCCCACTACGTATGTAGAGTTATCAGTATTTTACCCCGATTTTCGAAAATCGAGTTTTCACCAGATTTCCACGTTTTGAGGTCCTAGGAATCTTTTCCGAATATTTTCATGATAATGTCAGTATGTCTGTATGTATGTATGTGTGTATGTGTATGTGTGGGTGTGTGTGTATGTGTTTATGTAAACATCTCATAACGTTTGAACTGCTGGACCGATCGAAACGCGATTAATGGCATTCGACTGAATTCCGCTCAACTTAGATTTCCTAAAAATTTGAACCGATTCGGTCGAGGAGATTTTGAAAAATTGAAAAACCAAAAAAAATTTTGACGAAACAGTATTTTTTTTAATATAACTTCGAGATTTATGTACCGTTTGAATATAAAAACTAATCAGCTCTATTCCTCAAAAAACTGCGTCTAATACATCAATTGCATCAAAATCGGTTAATCCGTTTGGGAGTAATCATTGACAAAAAATTTTTAAAAAGTGTTTTTTCGACATAGCTTCGAAATTTTTTAACCAATAATTTTTTGTCGTTCTACGATATTTTAGTACTAAAAAAACTGCGTCGAATGCTGTTTCAAAAATCAAAATCGAATCTAATTCTCAAAACTTATAGCTTTTAGCAAACTTACTTATTTTTTTTGAAATAACTTTCAAGTTACATCAACGATTGACTTAAAAATTTTATCAGCTTTTCTCCTCCGTCAAATATCGTTAATTTAATCAAAATCGATCAATTTGTTTAGGATTTATCAATGAAAATTAAAAATAAAATGTTTTTAGACATAGCATCGAAATTTTTCTACCTATCGATTATTTAGCTAAAGCAATATCAAAAGAATAATTAGTAGGATCTAGAATCTCAAAAATGCCGTCATCGTTTTCAAATATACAGCTTTTCAAAAATTAATATACCTACTGCCATTTTTAACAAAATAGATGTTTGAAGTGAAAAATCTATTTATTTATTTATTTATTTAATGCTTTATTGCACACAATTAAAAGAGAAGTAATACATAGAGACTTATTAAAAACAGACTGTACAATGGGCGAGCTTATCCCCAATAAAAGAGATTTCTTCCAGCTGACCCGAATAAGAGTAAACACAATAATTATCGAAATGTTAAAATAGTGTACAATAATCATAAAACTAGATACATATGAATATAACAGTCTTGATACATTAAATTTAGCCACATCATATTTAAAAATGAACAACAATCGATAGAAATTGTAAAACAAAAAATCATAGACCCAGCAAGAAAAGGTTCTCTTAGACTCTTTTTGAAAATTGGAAGAGATTGACTCATACGAATCTTGGGCGATAGTGAGTTCCATAACCTGACAGCTTGAACATGGAAAGAATTTGATAAAAATTTTGTGGGGGACATTTTAAAAGGGCAGTAACACTTGATCTACAAGGTGAGCCAGGTGGATGCAAGAAAGAAAACCCATCACGCAGATAGCTTGGTGCATTAGGATTAAACAGGATGTTAAAAAGTAGACAAAGAGTGTGAGTGTTCCTACGCAGCCGTATAGGAAGCCATTTAAGTTGAGCTCTAAAGCTAGAGACATGGTCATACTTCTGTAAACCAAAAATAAATCGAATACAGAGATTCTGCAGCCTCTCTAATTTGTTTACCAATTCTTCAGTAGCATCAATAAAACA
The DNA here is from genome assembly GCA_036924255.1 of Apodemia mormo. NCBI lineage: Eukaryota > Metazoa > Arthropoda > Insecta > Lepidoptera > Riodinidae > Apodemia > Apodemia mormo. The sequence goes on from JAUPFN010000011.1 coordinate 13,842,687, forward strand.
AGCATCTCCATAATCGATGGTAGGTAGTATGAGGCTCTGCATTAGTGATATCTTTGTTTTAAAAGGCAAATAATTTTGTAAATGTTTCAAAGAGTGTAGAGCAAAGTGAACTTTTTTACTTATGCTGTTAATATGCAAATCCCATGATAAATCGTTTGAAATAGTTACACCTAAGTAACTGACCGAGTTTGATACAGGAATAGCTGTGTTATCATAAACAACCTGAGGAAGGTTTATGTTACTAAGGATTTTGCACATGTATCTACTGCCTACAATTAAAACCTTGGACTTCGATGGATTAACAGTAAGACCAAAAGCTTTTGCCCAAGCGTGAATCCTTTCAAGGTCCAAATTGATAGACTCAATAGCCTTGGCCACATCCATAACACTGAAGTGACGATAGATTTGCAAATCGTCTGCATATAAATGAAATCTAGAAGAGATAACCTCAGTAATTTTATTTATAAAAGTAGAAAAGAGAAGGGGAGAAAGCACTCCTCCTTGAGGAACACCTGCTAGTAGATTAGCCCAATCTGAGGATAACTCATCCACTTAAATACGTTGTGTGCGACCCCGGAGATAGCTGTTAAATGCTTCTATTTTTGTCTATGCTTATATTTTTTACTCTTCTGAGCTTAAAATACCTTAATTTAGTGGAAAGTTTCAGGGATGGCCTGTAGGTGACACCTACGTTACACGTTTTTTTATTTAATAGATTCAGGTGTTACTTTTTGGAAGTCCATAGTTTAATAGTACTTCACTCTATTCGACTCTCCTGAACATGCTTCGGTTGCGAAGTGAAACGAGCGTTGAGTACATAAAAAAACTATCCTATCTTTTAAGTTGGACTAAACAGTACAAAGTTTCAATGAAATCGGTTCAGTAGTATAGGAATCCGTAGCAGACAAACAATTTGACACGTAATTTAAATTTATTACGGTATTTATTTTTCGTGCAGATTACCAATAGAAATAATTCGAATTAGTTTCCTATCTGTATTTTTTCTCGGTTTTGATGTTTATGCATTGTGGTCTAGGTCTATTCAGCTTAGATCATAAAAGGTCCGGGTTCAAATTCCGGGTCAGGTAAAAGTGTTATTGAAGTATTTTTGTGGTTTTTTTTTAGAAACCCAAAATCTTGCATAGAGGATATTGAGGATGCCATAGCGAGACTAAATGCCGATCTGCAAAGGATATATGACTGGTCTAATAGATTCGGAATTGATGTGAACCATTCCAAATGCCAAGCCATAATTATTGGCAGTAAACGTCGACTTGAAAGCATACGCGTGGATTCCTTGCCATCGATTTTATAAAACAAAATGCCGATTGCTTTCAGTTCGCATGTTAAGGATCTTGGTTTGGTAATTGATAGTACTTTGTCGTGGACACCTCATGTAAATGAAATTTGTCGTAAGGTAAATTATACGTTACGTTGTCTTTACAGACATAAAAACTTTTTACCGACAAACACTAAAATCCTATTGGTACAATCTTTGATCTTTCCCATGATTGACTATGCTGATGTATGCTACGCTGATCTCAACCAATCACTTCTCAATAACTTGGATCGTTTCCAAAATAATTGTATTCGTTTTATCTTTGGTTTGAGGAAATATGATCACATCTCTATTTACCGTTCTAAGCTTAAGTGGCTGACTATCCATCAAAGACGTCATATGAGATTATTACGTATGCTGTTTTCTGTTTTATACGATCCATCCGCTCCTACGTATCTTACGTATCTTAAATCATATTTTCAATATCAATACACTTCACATAATCGTAATCTTCGATCTAATAATGATCTCACCCTCCATGTCCCCTTTTGTCGTACTGATTTTCTATCATGTTCGTTTGTCCGTCAGGCTATAAGACTCTGGAATGCACTCCCTGCTGATGTTAGGAGGGCAGATTCAAGGTATTCTTTTAAACGGCAAGTCAAAAATCTTTACTTGGGCATTGTTCCTGATTGATTGCGTAAATACTTATATAATTTTATTTATGTATTTGCTGCTGTGGTATGAAGACATAAAAGAGTATTTATATAATATATATTGGTAACTATGTATTTTAGTATATATTTGTCTATAGTTATGAATATATGTATTTTATTCTTATATATTGAATTATTTGTATTCATGTAAATTCAATATCAGTAGTTTGGAAGTTATAGGCAAATTTTTGCGTAAAAATAAGAAAGATATTCGATTTTTTTCCGTCAAAAATAACAATAAAATTTAAAAAAACGAACTTAAAATTTAAACTTAATTATATTATACGTATAATGCATATTTTTTTTTAATTATTGGACCAACCAGTTAGCAGTAGTAGGCTTTCAAAGAGGTGTCTATTTCGTAGTTTGGCATTACCTATCGCCTTAAATAGCAACTTCAAACGCTTCACTAGCGACACCGTTTACTGAACAGATAATTGGTGGCACTATATAGTTTTTACTTTTAAGCTTAATCTCAATAAGTTATTGATGTATTGCCAGCAATAATTAAACGCAGCGTAAAGGTGAAAAAATTGGAAATACAAATCAGTTGGCTAAAATTCCTACTTTTCTTCAGATTGTCGTTAAATCTTGGATTATATTGTTTTTTTAATATGCATTTAAACTTGTAATTCAAATAATTTATGGCAATTATAAAATTCCGTGTAAAAAATAAAATTCATTAATCTGCCTAAACATTTTTTATATATTATTGTTATTTCTTATAATAAAACTAAGTTAAGTTTTATATTCCGCTATAAGTAACTTTTTATGTATAGCTATACGTCTGATTTATGTATAAAAAATCTATGTAGAATATTTTGTGTGATAGATATGTATACATTAGAAAGGTAATAATTGTCACTAGCGATAGCCAGTGGCTGAAATTCGACCATAAACTAACAATAAAATTTCTTTTAAGTTTTACAACAGATTTTAACCTTAAAGAAAATAATATGCATGTGTGTATATTATCATGTATATCACATGAATGTAGTGTGTGTAATGTTAATTTTTATTAATTTAATGTATTTCTAATAAATTTTATTTAAAAATATTAGATTTCTGAAGTCCTCCGCAATTATATTGCGGGGGACTTATACTTTAACTGTGCCAAACTTCATACTCCACCGTTCACGCAATTGTCTTAAAAGGGGTTCAAAAATTTTTCATCACGTATTAATATATTGATAAACGTTAGACAATAGTTTTACTATGACTATACTAGGTAAGATTATATTACAAACAATTACTTTGATAACATATTATAACAAACAAGTTGATGTTTCCATTGGAGAAAAGAGACGACACCAAAGATCTTAATGGTGCGTTGCTATCCGTATGGCGAATTAAAATGTCACATGCCTAAGTTCACCGGTTACTTTAATCTCCAAACCGGAACATGATAATGACAAGCATGGATGCTATTGCGGCAGCAGTAATAGGTAAGGCGGCGGCACTGAATCCAGGCGGAACGTTGCGGAACTCTTAACACCTAGACCAGTTTAGCCAATTGTTCACCTTTTGAGAACTGCTTGGAAGAGTGGCAGATACTCTATTCTTTAAAAGGGCCCAGACTAACATGGGCTTCTTATTTTCCTCAGATTGAGAACTATTATTGTAAATAAATTATAATTATTTTTATTTATTTTAATAGATTTAAAGTATCTTCACGTCCGTATCCCCGAAGAGGTAAGCAGAGGTACAACTAGTGCACCCATAATTAGTCGAAGATACTTAGTCCCATAATGTGATAGAAGGTAAGCCTATCACTAACCGAGGACTTATCCAATCTCTGGCAACGTTGTTTTTATCAGAAAACTAAAAAAACATATTTGAATTGCCCGACCCGGGTATCTCATGTCGTCAACAGAGACACCGGGACCAATAGACTATAGAGGCAATAAAAATAGATTTGAAGTCCAAATCGGCGGAATTAAAGATACAGCTAAGTGTTGAAATAGGCTTATATGTACATATTTGTAGCTTATCTGTGTTTAAGACGATATGAGATTAAACAAGAACTGTTGCTGTCCTAATAAAGATTGAACTTGGTAACTTTATTTTATTTTAAAACTAGCTGACCCATGCGAAGATTTCGCATGGTGCCATCTAGCGTTTTCCAAGTATAAAACTATATTAAGATGTTTGATGTATTACCTACAGATGGCGCTTTTACCAAAATTATATTTAATTAATTTTTATTAACAAAGAGATTTTTGTCGATTTTCTTTATATTTTTCGCCCAAAGTAGAAAACATAAGCTTTAACTGGGTATTTTTTTTTGTGAAGTAGTTAAAGAGATCGAACCACTCCAGGAAAAAACACCTTTTAGAAATAATATACACATATAATATTATCATGATGACTATTTTCGTCATCGTTGTATTTTTCTAATCGTATTGGATATTGGATTTAGGTTCAATATTTCGGGTACGGGCAACTATTACGACTGGCAACTACTCGATCTCCTGTATGTAATATAATGGTTTCAATTTCACCTTACTGTTTGAAATGTCAACTATGGTTCATGGCTTACTCTAAATCTATTGGTAAGGCATTGGCAACCAAATAGATGACAGAATACCTACCATATAAGTCTAGTTACAGTTCTGTGTCACGGTCTAATATACTAATTCTAATTACAACAATAGTTTTGGATTGGATCGAGTTCCTGATCTTTTTTATGTCATAAGATAGTAGAGAAGCAGGTGGTTCTCCTGATGGAAATAGACAACCATCGTCTATAGACAGCAAAGATATTAATGGCGCGTTGCTATCGATGTGGTATGATGGTAATGCCACATGCATAAATCTACAAACTATAAGGTAGTAACCCTCAAGACCAGAATACGACAATGACAAGCATTGAATAAGTAAATCTGTGGTACCATTTATCCAGGCGAGACGTTGCGGAACTCTACCAGTAACACGTATAGCATATCAGTTGCCTCTTACAACCTGCCTGGAGGAACAGCAGTTAGTATATTCTTCAAAAAGGGTTCGGACCAATATGGCGGGGAAATGATCAACACAAGGTTGAGTTTTCATATATCTATAAGAATTTTGTAATAGCTCGAAGCTTGGAAAATTGAGAGCTGTCCTCAGTTATTGCAAGCAACAGTCGATAGTCATTAAAGTTGCAAAGTACGGAAAAGCCACCATTTAATTTACCAGACAACAAGTCTAATTGAGGATAACCGCATTTACTTGGATTTTTCCGTGACATTGTTTCTTTGCCAATAATTCGCAATCGGCGTGTTATTATGAAGTAAGTAATGAATTTGGATTCATTTCATTTAGCACATTCTCATAAATTTTTCTGTTTTCTTGGACCGCAGCTGTATAATAAATTAAATCATAAACTAAATATATTTTCGTAAATAACTATAATTGTAAATTAATAGTAACAAAGTTCCTCAAAACTCTAAATTATGATCAAACAGAATCACTCTTAACTCATGCCATATAAGCGCAATAAATCATAAATATATTCAGATAATACTATTTCCCCCACTATCCATGAGGTAATTTATAGGAATTTAATTAGCTTACCGTAAATATCATAGGCACTCTTGGCTAACACTGTTTAATACTCGGCTGCGCACAAGCTAACACGTAGGTAAACACACACACACACGCACAAACGCTTACAAATACATATACATACGCATACACACACACAAACAACACTAATGCACATACGATTCAATGTTCAAGTAATCCACATCCTCAAGAAAGCATCTAACTTACACGCTAACATACAAACTAATAATCTCATGCATTCGTTATAGTGGCTTCATTAAAAATTAAATTGAATAGTGGCTTCATTAAAAATTTGATTCTAATTGATATATAGCTTAGAATAAGCTATATACAAATTAGAATAAGTTATTCATAGTAGATATGCTTCATACTTTTTCTTTCGGTGGAAGAGCGCTGGTGACCTGTGTCTCAGGTTTTCTTACATACCTTTTCAGGCACCAGACTCTCACAAAGTTGGAATAAGTTTTAAAATTTAATAAACTAGTTTATAAAGTAAACTAGCCCAGTACATGTTTTGCAACCTGTATAACTAGAAATGGTACTAACTTTGTAATGAGTAAATAATTTATATATTACTATATTATTATTATTAATTTGGAGGAAGCATGACGAATCTGCTAGAATCGTAACAAATGACACCCGGTTCTCTCTGCCTACCTCGCAAGGGATCTGGCTTGAAGATATGTATATATGTATGTAGTGTAAGTGAAATATATTGATAATTATTTTATTTAAAAAAATACAAAATAGGTTGGAACTAATATCATGCCCACTGGGCATGTCATACAGCAATCATAATGTGAGTAATCAATAACATGTATAATTTACCTCCGTGTTGGTGCTGGGCTGCTTTGAAGAATAGACTAATTGCTGTTTTGCCAGACACGTCGTAAAAGGCGAATGATCGGATAAACGTGTCTCTGCCGACGTGACTACTAGGCGGTAGAGCTCTACAACCTCTCGCCCTGGTATTTGGTATCACCACCTTGTCTATTCCTGCCGCCATACAGTCAATATTGTTATTGTCGTATTTTGATTAGGAGGGTAAGGTAGCCGGTAGACTTATGCATGTGGCATTACAGAAAAACAAAATATAAGGTGATGGCTATCCTGATGAAAAAATATATCAATCGCCTATAGATACCAATGATGTGGCGTGCTTGTTGCAAGGATGTAATAACGCAGTAGCAGTTTATATCTTATCACAATTATAACAAATTACATAATGTCTTATTACGCTGTCGTAGATATAAAGTTTACATGGGAAAAGTCATATAGACTTTGTTGTGACAGAATCAATGGAAAAACATTTATTTCACCACTTTTAATAACGCACCTTCTATATTTGACCACTAAAACTAAAATTTGACCACAGAATTTATTAAACGTGTAGACAACTTATTTAACAATTTCTGTGATAACATTTTGGAAGAAACATCTGAAGTTAGTGAATAAAAGTAAGCTTTCTACATCGTGACATTTGATGCTACTCAATAATAGATGTCGCTAGAGGAACCAATTTTAGGGCGTAGTAAATTGTGCAATTTATTTAGAAATTTTTCGATCTCTAGATAGCGCAAGTAGGCATTTTTTTATTTTTAAATAGGATGGCAAACAAGTAGACAAGTCTCTTGTAATAAAAAAACAACAATTGCTTATAGACACCAAAGATTTTAATGGTGCCGTTACCATGCGTAGTTTTAAATGTCACATGCATTGGTTTAATGTTTAGGTATTTTATCCCTCGAACTAGAATACAAACTAGGTAAGCTAACGATACACTAGCGATATTGTGACAAGAATAGGGAAGGCGATGCTTGGGGCCAAGCCTGGACGCTATCCACGTTGCAGAACTCTACCACCTGTATTCTATTATAATAGTGACAATGGTCGTGACATGTTTGCCTTGCATGTTTGGCTAATCGTTCGCATTTTACGGGCTGCTACTGAAAAAGGCATATGGCATATTCTTCAAGAGCTCCGGACTAATACGAGGAGGAATCAATTATTTCTTTTGCAATCACAATGCGTAAAATTGTTTCTAAATATTTTAATAAATAAGGGTATATTTTACATTTAAAAAAATCACGTCTACATTCGCAGCTAGTTATCGAAAAAATCGCTAGTTCGCACCCTACAACTTTGACATACTTACTCTTGTGGTGTTGTAGGTATCCTGTTATCGATGTATTCGATTTGGAGTTGTTTTTAACACGTAATAAATAAGAAGAACAACATTCTAGTAGATAAAGAATTTTTTTTATCACAAACAATGTTTTTACATAATATGGTTAGATATCATAGATAAAACTAGTTTGATGTAAAGAAAGTAGAGGTATCATTAAAAAAAAATTAAATTCATTCACAACACTGTAAATTGCTATTTTAATATAAAAATTGTTTTTACACTTTTGAAAATGTCTACTTGCTTGTTTAGGACTACTGAGATATGTAAAAATATTAACCCGTGTTCGCTTATCAACCTGAAATATCAAATAACTCTTACCAACTGGTATATCTGAACGCTACTATTCGCTACGTACTGTAAGTGCAACATTGTTGATTTTCATTTATAGTTTTTGTTAAATCTGACGCACACTAATACTTATTCAGGCTTAATGTGCTAACTTGTAAGTCAATCAAAGTCGAGTCAGCGAAAATGGAGATTTGTTTTCTCTTTCTCGATGTAGTTGCGGTGATAAAGGTTAATGGGGATGTGTGAGTGAAATAATCATATTGTGTTAATATCCCTCATCATATAAGATAATCATATATAAATATAATAGTATAGGTAGTACTATCAGATAAAAAATATTGCCCATTGTCTAAACGATACTGTCTACTTTGTCATATCGCAAGCTAATAAAACCATTTGCAAAGAACTTATGCTACTCATCTTTTTACTTATTTTCCCATACACTACATAAGATGTAACGTCTGAAGAAAAGCTCAAAATAAAGTGGTCTTTCACTGTAGTCTGGTAATATAAATCACCTGGCTATAACAGACCGCCCATTCTGAGTTGCCTTATCGAACATTGATTAATAGCTTATGACAGAGATATTTTTAATAGTTACTTAAAAGTGTCACTTATTGTAATCAATATGGTGGTATAATGAGAGTACATTTTTTATGTCTATGGTAATTTTTTGAATATCGTTAAGCTATAACTATAGTATTACACTACAACTATAGTACAACTATAGTATATACTATTAGTTTCTACTTATGAGACCCCGAAACTACGCAATAAAGTAAGATTGTTGTAATCTATATTGTAACTGTTATCAAAGTTAATTTAAAGATATATTTTGCGAATGCGTGGTTTGCCTAAGATTCCTAAAAAAAACTTTATGTGTTATCACATCTATACTAGCTAGCTAAAAGCAGAGCTTTGTAAGGGCTCGTAAAGTTATACTACCTTGTAATATTCTTAGGTAAGTATTTTTATGACAATTACATCTTTTAATGTATGGACTTTATTTATAATTATCTAACCTAAAAAAATCCAGCGTATTTTTACCCAAACATTATATTCGCATGAAAGGCGTCGTCGTCAGGTTTTGGTCTAGGAGGGCGCCGGAAAATAAAACCAAAATAAAAAAAAAGATGTTTCTAGGACTAAATTTTTTTTATTTAATGCTTTATTGTACACAATTAATAGAGAAGAAATACATAGAGACTTATTAAAAACAGACTGTACATTGGGCGAGCTTATTCCCAATAAAAGAGATTTCTTCCAGCTGACCCGAATAAGAGTAACCACAATAATTATCGAAAGGTTAAAATAGTGTACAATAATCATAAAATTAGATACATATGAATATAATAGTCTTAATACATTAAATTTAGCCATATCATATTTAAAAATGAACAACAATCGATAAAAATTGAAAAAAAAAAAGTACTATGTAGACCCAGCGAGAAAAAGTTCTCTTAGACATTTTTAGTTCTTACAAGAAAAATTCTTTAAAATCTTCTTGATTTATTTATAATATGTTAATCACGATTTTTATTATTATCAATGTTATCTACACAGAAAAAATATAAAGGTTATCTACTAAAATTTTTCACCATATTTTTTGGTTTACCTATAATATAGTACGGTCTACCTATAATGGGTATGTAGCAACTCAAGATCCATCTCGCGCCACCACTTCGCACTTAAAGTCTAATATTGATAGAAATCAATTTTTATATATGGTAGCTTTCTTGTAAAGGAGTTTTCAAGAAAACATGGGGATCAAAAATGAAAGTTGATCTAATAAAGAAAAACACATTTTTAATATTTCGCTAAGATAAATATTTTTTATTCTAAAATCGGGAAGTCCTGGTTTCACATCGATTTTCGAAATCAAAAAATTTCGAATTTTACTCTCAGAAAAACCATCGGAGTTCGATTCCCGAGTCAGGCAAATCAAAAATGTGTTTTTTCAGTTTTCTAATTAAAAACAACGTTGCCCAGGATTGGAAAAGTGCCCGATTGGTGATAGGTTGGTCACCTATCACGTCGTGGGACTAAGACGTATCTTAGTCCCACGGCTAATCGTAGATGCTCACGTTGTACCTGCCTACCTCTTCGGGGATACGGGCATGAATATACATATACCTGTTTTTAGCTTTTTACCCTCGGGCTAAGATTGAAAATTGATCTCAATACAATTTTAATCAATTAATACACTTCTACTGTTTCACAATAATCATATTGTGAAAAATCTGTAAACGGTTGACCTTGCAGGCCATCCCTGAAACTTTCCGCTAAATTAAGGTATTTTAAGCTCAAAAGAATAAAAACTATAGGCATAGATTTTTTCAGTTCTAAGAAATATTGAAATGTCTCAACTGCTGTCACAAAAAACTGCAAGAAAACACGAATAAACCAACGCAACAATCATACATGCAGTCTATGGGTGGCAGAATATTTTCAATTACCCACCAACAATTGTGATGAGAACCGAACAGTCTATTTTGATAAAAATTGCAGTTTATTGATTTTTGAAAAACTGTATATTTTGGAAACGATGATCAAATTGCAAATGGTCAAATTCAAATGGTATTTAACTCAATTTAACTATTGCTTTAGCTAAATAATCGGTAGGTTCAAAAATTTCGAAGCAATGTCAAAAAACATTTTTTTCAAAAATGTTCGTCATTGATAGATCCCAAACAAATTGACCGATTTTTATCGAATTAACGGTACTTGAAGCAGTTTTTAAAGGAGAAAAGCTGATAAGATTTTGAACTCAATCGGTATATTAACCTGAAATTTATTTCAAAAATATTAAGTAAGTTTGCTAAAAACAGCGTAATTTTAATATTTGAAAAGCTGTAAATTTGAAAATAAGATTCGATTTTGATTTTTAAAACGGCATTCGACGTAATTTTTTTTTTACTAAAATATTGTAGAATACTAAAAAATGATTGGTTGAAATATTTTGAAGTTATGTCGAAAAAACACTTTTTCAAAAATTTCGTCAACGATTACTTCCAAACAGAAAAACCAATTTGATGCAATTTATGCATTAGACGTAATTTTTTTAAGAATAGAGCTTATTAGTTTTTGTACTCAATCGGTACATCGGTCCAGGTCCAGTCTTATAGTTATGAGATATTTACACACACACACACACACACACATACACACACACACACACATACACACACACACACACACACACACATATACAGACACTCTGACGTCATCGCAAAAATAGTCGAAAAAGTTTTCTAGGACCTCAAAACATGGACATCGATTTTTGAAAATCGGAGCAAAATCAGTAACTACCTTATACGTAGCGGGAAGTTAAAAGTACTAGTGTATTAATAGATTAATATCGTATTAAATAAAATGGAGTGAATAAAAATGAATTAAATTTGGAATTTGAAAAAATTAATTGGTAGATTTTAATCAAATAATAATTTATTTAATTAAAATCTACCACACCAAAGCATCATTTTAACTCGTTAGCATTTTAACTCTTTAATCTTATAATAGATGGCGTTAGTAGTAATAAAATTCTAATACAACGTGTATCTTCTATATTTTTAAAATTTATAAAATGGTATTTTAATGGTAGATCATATCTAGACATGAATTTAAACTACCACGTCAAAGCTCAAACCTCAAAATGCGATACTTTTTCAGTAACAGATACCACAAAATTGCATAGAAGGTACCCTAGTGTAATAAAAATCTATCTGTCTGTTATGCTTTATATTTTGAATGTAGATAAATCTGGGATCAAAAATAAGCTAACGTTTTTTTTTCAAAAATATACCGCCTAAGGTATTGAAAGAGAGACTGAAAGTTTATATGAAAAATTAGAAGTCTATTGACTACATATTAGTCTACTCGCGGGCAAAGCCGCGCGGTTCAGATAGTATACAGAATGTTTCTTACTTGATGCCAATACAACATGCATACCCCGAGTATATTCAAATCAAAAATAACAAAATTTAACGTTATTTACAAAACCATTTACAGCACCAGAAACATTTGTGTGATGAGCATAAATGTTTGTATTTCTAGGTTTAGGTGTTTATTAAATATATTTGAGTATTTATACCTACATGTATTTGCATGTATAACTATCGTTATCTAATACCCAAATTACAAGCATTTAATCTGTTGACTTTAGGATCATCTAAAATAAAGAATCATTACGCCCGATTATCTTGCAGGATAGGCAGAGTAAATCGAACATCTATACACTTTTCGGTTCACTACGATTCACCGGTTTGTCGGTAGATGAGATAAGTTGTAATAATCCCTTGCCATATTTCACCGACCCTATAATGATTATCAAATATTTCTAGTGATAACCGACGGCTTTACGTGCTCATCCGGGGTGGTAAGATACCATCCGTTAGACTGCGAGCCGCTATTGACATTTTGGATTTTCGAGAAAAACCTTGATAAAACTCCAATAACACCTTTGTCTAATCCGGAGATCGAAGCCGAGACTGAACTCTGAGAACTAACTCTGAGCCGTACGGCTAACCCCTAGACCACGAGGCAGTCTTGGGATCATTTCCTGTGATTTATCTAGGGATCATTATTTATTTCATATAAAAGTTGTAAAGCAAAAAAGACACCCTCGGCGAAATATGAAAATATATTTCCACTACATCACTACAAATATTTCAGTTTCACACAAAACACATATTAAACGCACGTTTCTTTACAATTGAAGAATGGAAAAATTGAAAATGTAAATATTATTTACGAAATAAACAAATTAGTGCTTTAATATTGATATATCACGGGACCGGTTTACAAGATAGGATAGTAAGTAGGCTAATGGTTCTCCTGATGGAAAGATATAACAGTCGTCTATCGATACCAAAGATGTTAATGGTCCGCTGCCACCGGTGTAGCGGAAACGATATGCCACTTGTATAAGTTTTCAAATAGGCTTGTTTCCACTAAGAATGAATCGGATATATTGTGGTTTTAATGATTAATTATGATATGAAAATAACAAAAATTAAAATATTTATTTTAAGAGATGATTAATAATCATTTTTGGATATAATTTCGGCAAAAATAGACATGAAGTCAAGTAAAAGTAAACGCAAATCTAAAACTGTTACGCCACACCGCAGTAAAACGTCATTATTTTGACATTTTCATTAAAACCACAGAGTATAAATTATATATATGAACACGGTGTGAAGTAATTTAGAGGTCATGACAGTCCTGAGCGTTTTCGTGGTAAATTTAAATTTTAAAACACGAAATTTTTATTATAAACTAGCTAACTCGGTGAACTTCGTTCCATCTAACAGTCAGTCATTAAGAACAGACTTGGGATTTTAATATTAACAAAATTGTTAAGTTAAATTATTCATTAAGATAGTAAATATAATTAAAACATAATTTGGTTAAAAAATCAAAATCGAATCAAGTTTCCAAAAGTTACAGCTTTTCAAATATCAATATTATATTGTTTAAAACAAACTTTTGTCATATTTTTAAAATAACTTAAGTATACCGACCGGTACTTATATCGATTGATTTAAAAATCCAACCAGCTTTTCTTCTCAAAAAACTACGTCAAATGCCGTAATTTTGATTAAAATCGGTCAATTTATTTGAGATTTATCAACGAAAATTTTTGCAAAAAAAATATTTTTTGACATTATTTCAACATTTTTCAACCTATAGATTATGTATGTAATGGTATCCGAATCAGAAATCAGATATCAGAAGTACTTATTCAATAAAACTGTTTACAAGTTTTATTGAATAAGTTTTTACAAGTTTTTACAAAATACACAGCTTTTCAAAAATCAATATACCGACTATCAGGGTTTTTTTGCGTGGGGCACTCGGGACACTCAGTGCCATCAAAAGCAATTTCAAAAACCATAAAAACTGTACAAAAAATTATGGATTTACAACTATCAGGAATTGGAGTGCTTCTAAAAAGAAGTGACAATTTGCCTGCCTACTGTATTTTTTTACAAACTAGATGTTTGAACTGAAAAAACTTATGCTTATAGTTTTTACTCTTTTGAGCTCAAATACCCTAATTTAGCAGGAAGTTTCAGTGTCTGCAGGGTCACAACAATCAATAGTCTGCAGGGTCACAACAAGTGGCAGATAAAAATATCTAGCAATTAATTAGCCATACGATTACCTAAGGCTAGTAATTGTAGAAATGAAACGGATATAACTTAATTTGCAAGTTTTTGAGCACAAATATATCATCGATGTACTGTCATTAAAGTAGAACGTTGGTGCACCAAATAACACTAAGTCAGACTCAGACCTTAGCATTACAAAATAGTATCCATAGCTACCACATCTTTTCCACGATTTCGGTATTACACACAAATTATTAATTCAATGGAAAGTTTGCTTCCTAATCGTTTCTAAAAAGAATGGGACTTTAATATCCCCATGATTGTACTATATAGTATAGATTGTAATATTTTGTAAAAATAGAATCTAGCATTTTTAGCATTAGCCTTCCCAATGGCGTATTTATTATAGTATTCATGTGGTCTTTGGTTAAAGCAAACAAAAAAGGTTGTGCAATATACAGTATGAATTGACATAATGACACAACAACTTTACCAACCACGTCCAACACTGTGTTTCAACTGATTTAGTGGCACGAAGAAACATGTATCACCGTATTATAGTTCTGTAGGCAGAAGCATGACTGTCCACCGGGTCTGTTTGTATATTACTAAAACTTCTTTAATGCTTAATGCACGTCACAAGTCAGAAAACTTGAACAGTCTCTTACAACTACTAATTAATTTTTAATCACAAATGTAATCGAAACAAAATCCTCCAAAGTATAAGTAATCCTAATGTTTGCTCATCAAAAATTAGCTACAATGGTGTGAAAATAAGACCGAAATTCATTTGTCCTTTACTATTGTCTTCTTATTTAGGTAAACAGAAGGGTTTCTTAATAACGATAACTTAGCAATGCGGGTGAAAATTTGCAACACTTAAATTCGTCTGATTGATGTTCTTCATTTATCACTCCCCTCGTTCGCTCCTCGATCGGCGTTCATATAAAACTTTTAAAATAGGTCATGGGGTCTTCCCTTAATTGCTTGAAGCTACTCGATATTTAAGTAATTAAAATACAAAAATCGATTCGAGATGAATATAGGTTTGCGTTTAAATCTTGAAATTTTAGTTCAACTATGAATTATTGTGAAAAAGATATTTTTGTATGTACATATACAGGATTACTTTTAAAGATCCGGCCAAATTTTAAAATGAAGAACTAAATATTGACTTAAAATTGCATTTTAATTATTATTTTAAAGTTATTGCAAGATAATATTAAAAAATTCGTTTTTTTTTAAAATTATTTTACATAATAAGATAGCAAACAAGAATATGGGTCTCCTGATGGAAAGAGACAACCATCGCCTATAGACACCAAAGATGTTAATGGTGCGTTGCTATCTTGTGGCGAGATCTAATGCCACATGCATAAGTTTACGGGCTACCTTACCCTCCAAACCGGAACACGACAGCGACAAGCACTGACGCTATTGCGGCAGGAATAAGTAAGGCGGTGGTACCAGACCCGGGCGAGACAATGCAGAACTCTACCACCTAGTAGCGACGATGGTAGTAACTCGATAGCCAATCGGTGGCCTTTTACGACCTGCCTGGCAGAACGACAGTTGGCCTATTATTCGTTTAAAAATATCCCACTAAGTTTATGAATCGGATGCACCGAGTCGTATTAATCGATCGCCGGGCGATGTGTGCAGGGTGCGGGGGATACTACACGAGCCGCGTTAGATATTAGTGGTATAACGACACTACCGAATTAGCTGAATTTTGCGTAATAGAAATTATATCCATGCGTTGTGTTTTTTGTGTCGGATAAAATTAACAGTTTTAATTTTTAAATTATTTCTTTTATTACAAAAATCGAACATATTATCGATTCTAAACAACTTCTGAAAATTTGGTCGGATCTTCAAATGTAATCGTGTATTTTCAATCAACCTGTACGTCAATTGTGGAACAGCCATACCAAACGAGTGACATACATTATGATCCAAATAGTTTAGTCTCCATTCCTATAAATTATAAACGAACTCTACCTTCGAATAAAACCTACCAAATCAGAAATTTTATAAATACCAGAAATTTTACTCCCTCTTTTCTTTCACTCTTGTATTACATAATTATTATCTGTTTTGTCAATATTTTATCTACTTTTTTATAAAAATGGGCACAATAACCATGTTCATTTTAATTTACATTTGGACACTATTTTTAATCTTAATCTACTACAAATTTCGCACATGAAGAATCTATAAGTGTTACACTATATATTTTCTATAACACTCTTTACCTCTCTCTCATTTTTTTTTTTACTTTTTAAGGGTTCCAAAACTAGGAATCGTTATAGTTTCGCTTTGTCCGTCGGTCCGTCCGTCCATCCGCACGATAGCTCAGGGATCCTTATTATTAGAAAGTTGTAATGTGGCATGAATATCACAAAGGCACGTCAACAAAGTGGTAACATAAAATCTATGTGTAGATAATTTCCATTCCGGCTAAAATCACATCCAATATTACAATGAATCATGAATACAATGAATGATGAATATTACTATGAATTTATACAATAAATCGCTTATCACAACTTTACACGTTTTGGATAGGTCGATCTCAAACACCAGTAACTTATTCGTGCAGATTATAGTGCCATAGCCTAATCATTGTATTTCATTACTGCGATCCGTTTTCTTGACTTAGATGAATTGAATCCTAAAATTAGAATATTAGAACATTGCGTTACGCAGACTAACTTTACATTTCAATTAAAAGCCGTAGGTATTCCTATATAATGTTTCCTTTAGAAACAGAGTTCTTTTTTACGCCGTGTTGGTCACGGCCTCCTTTGAAGAATAGGCCAACTGCCGTTCTGCCAGGTAGGTCGTAAAAGGCGACCGATTGGCTATCGAGTCACTACCATCTTGGCTACTAGGTGGTAGAGTTCTGCATTGTCTCGCCCGAGTTTGGTACCACCGCCTTACCTATTCCTGCCGCAATAGCGTCAGTGCTTGTCGCTGTCGTGTTCCAGTTTGGAGGGTAAGGTAGCCGGTAAACTTATGCACGTGGCATTAGCCCTCGCCACAAGATAGCAACGCACCATTAATACCTTTGGTGTCTATAGGCGATGGTTGACTCTTTCCATCAGGAGACCCATCTGCTTGTTTGCTATCTTATGATATAAATATATATATATATATATATATATATATATATATATATATATATATATATATATATACAAATTTATATATACTTATGATATAATGTAAATTTTTGAATTGCCCGACCGGGGAATCGTTTATATATTCCCCCCCCCGTAGGTGATAGCGATATATTATCACGCTATCACCTACGGGGAGCACCTACGGGAGCTGTGTGGAGTATACGAAGTCCGCGCGGACGAAGTCGTGGGCAACAACTAGTATATATATATAAAATATGAAATCTAAAAACAAGATAAGTAGAAGAGCTATCAATATAAAAGACACTGTAAGGGTTGACGTGATACAAATTTTAAACTGGTTGGATAAGCAAAATTTAGACCTAAAAACTACATACCCCTCACACAATGTCAACTACAGACCACATGAATAATGTTACAAGCTGGACGTTCGTATTGTGTAATAAAACATCACTTATATTAAAGCCATGTATTTACAACACAAAGGTACAATACACCAGAATGTAATAGAATACACTAACGAACACTAGTAACACTCACTACACTAACACTAGAATTAACCGACTACACTGAATCACTAAACTAAAACACATCTCGTATTCTCTGTACTATATCGGTTTACACTGGTCGTCACAAGTATTGCTTCCTATCGCTTAATAAAAACTGAACTCTGTTCACCAACGCATCCCTATTTATACCCAACATAAAATTCGACCATGATCCCGAATGTTCCGAAAATAAGGCGTAAACAATAATTCAAAATATATACAAGCCAAAGTACACGCTGTTTTCACTCTTATGCTCCATGACAGAAGTACAATTATGGCATAGCTCCTGGGTAACAGTGGCTATTGTTTATCCGCTATTTTTAAGCAGCTATCTTTTTCTTTTATTTCTAGATTTTTCCAGTGTTCTCACTCTTCACTTTTCTAGATTATTCGAAACAATACTAATAGACACGGTGTGGGACAGGGAATATGACACCGCGCATATAAGCATATGCTCTTATCAATGTCAAAACTTTTCAAATGTTTGTAAATAATATATTATATCGTGAAAATATAGGTATATATAATATGTTATGTTGTGCTATTTTATGGTGCCGAACAAGAAGTCAAGGTTTATTAACCCCTGAAGTGACTTTGTTTCATCGGTAAGTACCTAACTACGTACCTACCTAACTACGGTAACACTGTATTTCTGGTTGTAAATGCAAGCTACACTAACAACCTACGAAAACGCCGTAAAAGTCATATCCAGTTTAATCAGTGATAACAACCATTCATCGTTGAATTTTTTTCGAATTATTTTTCTCGAATGAAGTTTAGTTTTTGTCGTGAATTCTCACGGAGGTGTCATCTATTGAATGAAAACTGGCGCCATGAAGTTGTAATTTTAGTATGACAAGATTAGTAGTACAAGTGGTGAACAAGGTGATATTTCTTGAGTTTATGGTCGAAAATTCCTTCACAACGATGACCTTGTGCGAAGGCATATTATCGTGGTATCGTACAAAAATCCACAAATCTAGTCTTTTTCGTCGAATTTGCTCTCTTAACCGCCGCATAACGCTCAAATAATATTCTTTGTTTACCGTTTGACCCACCGGCAAGAATTTCAAGTACTGCTCACTGCAATAGTCAAAGAAAACAGGCAACATGACTTTGACTTTTGATCGACTTTGTCGAGATTTTTCAGTTTCTATTCAGTTGGAAGGCGCCACTCTAAAGATTGTTCACTAGTTTGCATGACGTAAACCCACATCTCGTCACCAGTAAAAAGGCGTTTCATGAATGTTAGTCAAAATTAACTCGTTCTAGCAACTCAGCGGCTTTGATGCGGTTGAGTTTTTAAAGAAAATTTAGGTTTTTGGGACTAGCTAAGCGGTAAAATGTTTCATATCTAAGTAATTATTTAAAATGGTACGGATTGACTCGTGAGACACAAAAAGTTCATCGGCTATCTAACTTAAACTTGAATTAGTTTCAGTTCCTATTTTCTTAACATTGGTGATGTTAGCGTCAGTTGAAGACGTTGATAGCCTACCAGAGCGATTGCAATAAGTATCTTCTTTATTCTTAATATAAAATACAAGCATATTTGAAATTATACTTCGTGAAAAATGTGATTTTTGTAAGAACGTGAAAAAAAAATGTATGTCTGCAAATTTATTTAAAAAAAACGTGAAAAAAAAACATCCAAATATGCAAAATTATTTTTACACGAAATATATTTTGTATGCATGCGCATATAGGTAATTGAAATACGTACATAGACAATGTTTAATCTTAAATCTGTTTACTATTTTACATAATATGACGTCAATGTATACGTATTATAAATATAAGCATTAAAATTACCCGCAGCATAAACTTAATTTAAGCAATATTATGTTTCAGATCCCATGTCAAAACAGTGAAGGCAGATCCCGTCTGTCTATCAGAGTGGAAGATGCTATCGACCGATGATTGGATGGAGGTGCCCCCGCGTAAACTTTGAAGCTCAGATTGTACCGATAAGTCAATCAAGGTATTGCTTGGGACCAGATTAAGAAAACATCTCGCTTGGTTAAATTAAAGTTAGTAGGTTTTTTAAAATGTTTGTAGTAATTATTTATCCTTATATAGACATAAATATTTATCCTACACTAAACCTAAGAATAACTTATTTCTTAAACTATACCTAAAAATGACAGTTTACGAGAAATACTACAATTTAAACGTTAAGTGTTTCTCTCAAACTATAGGTACCTAATAATTATTTATAGTTCTCGGTAAATGCTTCAGTAAAGACGTACTTTTTCTTAATCATTACCTAATTATTATAGTTTACGAAAAATACTTCAATATAGACGTAATTATTTCTTACAAACTATAGATACCTAATAAATAATTATATTTAGTAGTTTATGCGTGATTGAGTAACAAACATCCATTTATCCAAACATCCAAACTTTTGCATTTATATATATAGGAGAAGGTTCTTATAAAAGAAAATATTAAGAAAATTGCGCAGAAAATTTGAAGATTTATGAATACTTAAGCATTATATAAAGTTCAATGTCCTTTCGGCTGCCTGGAAAGCCAATCCCGTATACTTATATATATATATTTTTTATATAGAAGAGGGGGCAAACGAGCAAGAGGTGCACCTGATGGTAAGTGATCACCGCCGCCCATGGACATCTGCAATACCAGAGGTCTTGCAGTTGCGTTGCCGGCCTTTTATGAATGAGTAAGCTCTTTTCTTGAAGGTCCCTATGTCGTATCCGTTCGGAAATACCCCTGCCGGTAATTGGTTCCACAACAGAGTGGTGCGAGGTAAAAAGTGTCGGGAGAAACGCACAGTTGTGGATTTCCAGACATCGAGATGGTGAGGATGGAACTTCAAGTTTTGACGCGATGTCCGATGGTGGAATTCAGCGGCAAGAATTAATCCAAACAACTCGTCGGAACACTCTCCATGATATATATGATAAAAGACACAGAGAGAACCTACATCTCTGCGCAATGCCAAAGAGTCAAGCTGTTTCGAAATGGCCTGGTCGTCAACGATTCGAACCGCTCTAAATTACGTGTCACGTTGTTTGTCCGCTATGGATTCCTAATATGTATGGCAAAACAACGTTTGCTGGGTCAGCGAGTGATAATATAGATACAAGTCCAACAATATCCAAGCGCATCTATGATTATCATACAAAGCTTGTTCCTGTCGGGGATCGATCCCGAGTCTCGTCGTGATTGGCGTTGTTAAACGCATAAGTATTCCTTCCACTCAACCAACAAGTCGAACCTACCTATAAGAATAAATCGAATTCAGATTTGTCACAGGTAAGAATTTGTATTTCCTTCCTAAAAATACTTTGTAGCAGTAGGTATAAAGAGTATTCTGTCATGTGCCCCACTAGCTGCCATTGGTATCATTAATTATGATTTTTTTTCCTTTAAATATGTCTTTACAAATCTGTGCAGTGACAAGTAGAGTACGGTTAGTATGACAACTTCAGTAACTTTTTTAATTTTCTGTTATATTTAGAACAATACTAGCTTTTGCCCTCAACTTCGCTTGCGTTAAATTCGGGGAAAAACAGACAAAAAGTAGCCAATATCACTCTCCATCCCTTCAAGTATGTCCACTTAAAAAATCACGTCAAGTCGTCGCTCCGTTTTGCCATGAATAACGGACAAAAAAACACACATACACTTTCATATTTATAATAATGGTATAGATATTTCTCACGTCACTTGATGTAAAATAATGCAGGAATTGAAAGCTAATATTTACATTGGTATGCCTAATTATGCTATTCAACGAACACCTTGGGCAAGAAACTTTAGTAATTACTTTTCCGAACAAATTGTTCTTGTAGATACGTGACCACGTTAACTTTATACTAATAAAATACACAAATTTAAAATAGGTTTTTAAAATATATTTTTTTGTGGTTATTTCTTGTCGAAGAGAATTAGGTTTAAAATACAAGTTTCAAATTTCATGTAGTTTTTTGAGTGTAAAGTCTTATTTCCCCCGTGTTGCTTCGGGCTCCTTTTAAGAATAGACTAACTGCCTTTCTGCCGGGTAGGTCTTAAAAAACGACCGATTGGCGTACATTGGGATACGGGTCACTACCATCGTGACTACTAGGTGGTAGAGTTCCGCAACGTCTTGCCTGGGTATTTGGTACCACCGCCTTACATATTCCTGCCGCAATAGCGTCAATGCTTGTCATTGTCGTATTCCGTAGACATAGACTTATGCATATGGAATTCCGCCACATAGATAGTAACGCACCATTAACATCTTTGGTGTCTCTAGGCGATGGTTTCTCTTTCCATCAGAAGAACCATCTGCTTGTTTGCTACCTTATAATATATAAAAAACTGAGAACTCTCTAGTGTTTACACGTGGCAATGGTGCAATCCGTAGGTAAGTACATACATTTACAACTAGTTAAGTCTCATCATAATTTTGTAAAGTTTGTGATTATTATTATTAATAATTTCTGTTACGGAAACTTAGAAGTGTAAATAAAACAAAACAAGCACATAAAATAAAATCAAAGGTTTAAATTTATGAAATATTAGCTGAGCCCGCGACTTCGTCCGCGTGGTAAAATGTTGAAAAAAAGTAGCCTAAGTCCCTATTACATCAGCTATCTGCCAGTGAAAGTCCCGTCAAAATCGGTCCAGCCGTTCCAAAGATTAGTAGGAACAAACAGACACACAGACAAAAAATGGTAAAAAATGTTATTTTGGTATATGTATCGTGTATACATCCATATGCATTTAGTAAAAAGCGGTTATTTTAATATTACAAACAGACACTCCAATTTCATTTATTTGTATAAATATACGAGTTGAGGAATATTGGTAAAAGTATCATAAAAAATATTTTGTCTACAATATCATGCTCTTGGTTCACGTAAAGCGATTAAAGTGTCATTTGACTAATTAAAGAATGTCTAATAGATAATTTTTAATTTAATGTTATAAAGTATCAATAAAATTCCAATGTTAAGTACTATAGTTTAATTTATTTTACCACCATCAGCATCTTGCTTATTTCTTCCGTATGTATATATATTTATTATTATTATTTAATAATATAAAATAATTTATATGCCAACCCTACATCATACACAATAATTACCTATCCTAGTTCCGCGCAATGTCGCGTTCGCGGCCGTATCGAAAAAGTTTTAATTTAGCCAAGTCGCCATTGTAAGACTTTTAAAAAGCTTCGAGTATTGTATGCATTTAACAAGGAGCTGTGACAGTTATTAATGGATTTCCTACTATTTTTCTCGGCTGGCGCAAAGGATCAGCGTAGGCATCTACCGGTCTTTGTTCACGAGAGTTCCTCTGACGAAACTCTCCTGGCATTATCGATTTCATTTTCCTTTTCATATTAGAATTAATAGGGTTTATTCATTACTAAAATTTCTGGGCTAACATTTTTGCTATGTTTTGTCTGGGGTTGGTACTACAATTTTATCTACTCCTGCCACAATAGCGTCATTTCTATCCACTAATTCTAATTCTAATTGCTAATGTCGTGTTTCGGTTCGGAAGGTAAGGTAGCTGTAAATTTAATAGATAATTCTATGTCAATTAAAAATACAGTACAAGCCAGTTGAACAGCAGAATACTGAATACTTATGTTCACAACAATAACGATATTTATGTGGTTATATCATTATAAGTAGACCGTTTAAAGATATATAAGAGGAATTCCGTTAATTAATTAGTTTTTATTTCATAGCAGCATATAAGTGGTTTTCCTAATAGAAAGAGACAACCATACAAACATCAGTCGTGGTAATGGTGCATTGATATATGTATATATGGCAGGATTATCACTGCATAAATTTATTGGATACCTTAAGGCGGTGGTACGAAATCCGGTCGAGTTGTTTCAGAACTCTATCACAGTTAGAAATTATGACATTAATGATATGTACCTATTAGCTTTTTCTCGCCTTTAACAAGAAGTACTAGTAGTAGTCAAGAAGAACTAATAGTAGGCAGCTGATCTATTCTTCAAAAGTTCATCAATTATTTTCTTAATATTAGACTGTTTCATGGTCTAGTATCCATCATATTTTGGCTTAGATTGTGAAGCCTTACTTTGATTCTCATACGATCAAATTAAATGTCAGGTATTGATTATTTTCCAAAGAAAAATCTAAGTCACCTCTGTAGTCTAGTGGTCCGGTGTCAGTGTTGACTATATGACATCCCAGGTTCAATTCCCGGGTCGGGCAAATCAAGAATGTGTTTATTCAGTTTTCTAATAAAAAAAAAATGTTGCATGGGATTGGGCAAGTGCCCGGTTGGCGAATAGGCTTGCCACCTATCACATTGTGTGACTAAAGTATATTCAGCTAATCGTGCATTGGTACCTACCTCTGCCTACCTCTTCGGGAATACGGGCGTAAAGATACATTTTTATACTATAGAGAACATGTAGGGGCCGGATAGTAGTGTATTGAGAACCCCTAATATGAACTCGTACAGCTGATAAGCTCGATCATCACAAGGAAGAAGCGGTAGTGATTTAAGTCTCGATAAATGTAGCGTTGGCGTTTCCCCCCGTGGTGGTCCGGATTTCTTTGAAGAATAGACCAAAAGCCATTCTGCTAGGCAGGTCTTAACGACGACTACTGATTGGCTGTACGTGTCACTACCATCGTGATTGGTAGGTGGTACAGTTCCGCAATGTCTTGCCTGGGTATTCATCTCCTCGTGTTCCGGTTTGGAGAGTAAAGTAGCCGGTAGACTTATGCATGCCGGTAGACTTTTTATCCCGGAAAATGAATTGATACCGCGAGATAACTAAAAAATTTATAAAGCAATGGATTGCAGGTTGCAGATATACCTGGACAAGAATATAATATGTATAAAAGATATTATGTATCTACGATAGTAACAACTTTAGTATCCGCAAAAATTTTATTATTTAAATTTTTAAGAAAGTATGGTAATATTCAGAATTTTTCAGAATAATGGTTCGACTTGTAATAAAGTACTTGAAATTAATTTTACATGTAAAGGTTCACTTAGTTTGTCTCGTTTTTGTAAAAAAATCTTATGTAATGATACAATTACAAGATGATTACTATACAGAAATACCTATATAAACGAAGCAGAGTAAAGAAACCGCGCCATTTTCTAAACTCATTTTAATAAAAAAATATTTCGGTACGTTTTTAGAGCGAAAAGCGGCATTTATAAAGACAAGCTCACCCATTACTCTATTATTTTCCAAATTTCAATCATTGTCTACGGTTACGACGAAGTGGTATTTTTCGAAATCCTCGGTTCGTATTTGCCACATCATTAGTCATTCTGGAGCTTCGTGCAGAGCGGCGCTTTTTGCCACTACCCGCCTCAGCTGCAGTTACAATCTGAATTGTATGCGCTTTTTTATAAATGCACTAGATTTAAAACTGAAAAAAGTTTTAATATTTAATCAACTCTATTTGGTTTATTTGAAAATTATCTTGTTTATGAAATATAAGCATAGAAAACCTTATGCTATGACCCAAATTGTAACTTTAAAAACGTAATAAGTTGTTTATATCTGAAGATGTTATGTGGAATGATAGAAGATTTTCTTAAAGTATATTTTGTATTTAGACCAATTCATTGTTTCGTTGTTTAGGTTTAAAAAATCGTTTTTTTTCTAGTTAGCAGTCACGATGTCAGTGACAAGTGTTAGCCTTTTCTCTTGTCTCTGTTAAAGCTCTGCTACCTTGTAGTCACAATGTTAAAGATGCGTTTAACATAATAGTTCCGAGCTATTAATTTAACATGATGTAATTAAAAAACCAGTACATTTTTAATGACATGCTAACGAAACAGTTAACTTCTAAATCTATATTCATACTAATATTATAGATGTGGAAGCCTGTCTGTCTGTTATGCTTTCATGGCTAAAATACTGAACCGATTTTGATTAAATTTGGTAACAAGATAGTTGAATACTTGGGGTTAAACATAGGCAATTTTTTTTCAATAATTAATCTCTGAAAGGCATGTAGGGCATAAAAAACTTAGGAAGATGCTTTTGTAAGCGAAACCGGTCGGAAATTAAATATATTATATAAAATTAAATATATATATTAATAATTATCTTATTGTGAAACAGTACAAGTGTTATAAGCTAGCAAATATTGTGTTAAAATGGAGTTTCTCCAAGTGTCGACGATAAAAGGTGTAGAATACATGAAAAACTTAATATAAAGTTTTTTTGACTCAACTGGAGTTTATAAAGCTTTTATAGTTTTGCCTAGCACGGGATAAATGCTAAAACACATATATTTGGGATGAAAGTTTGTATGAAAGAATATATTGATGACAAATTACTCTACTCGCGAGAAAATCTATGCGTTTCAACTAGTACAATATATCCTGATGATTTGCCGTAAAATATAGAAAAAATATTTAGGAAAAAATGTGACAAACATCTTCATACAATATAACAAGACGATACCTATTCCCAATCGGTTAAATAAATCATTGTTCAGTTACCGCTACTGTTTGGTTGCTGGACGCCCCCGGGACAGATCCATCAACCGTCTACGTCAAAATTATGTTTTGAACGTTCCCCTCAGTCTTGGAAGTTCGTTATTATATTTGGAAAGCAATTGTTTCGTAATACGATTCACGGACACGTCAAAATATTTACGGTGATTCAGTGCAATTTTCCGCGCAATCGATCAGTCTCCTTGTCATTTGTAGTTAGAAAGTATATTTTAATGATGCATACGCGTGAAACCGACTATCGTTGCTATAGAAGATCGATTAAGCAAAAAATTATGTCGTTGAAAATGAAAGTTAAACATTGTTATCTTATTTGCTTACATTATTAACGTAAGTAATACACAAATATGTATTATTTTTTAAACTCTTATATGTTCTGCAACGAAGAATTATTTATTTGTAGTTGCATGTTACCGTTGATAGATATATCAATCATAAAGATGTAATTCAACGTCACGCCGTTAATACAAGATTGAATTGAATTCAACGTCACTTTCCTGTCCTTACACATATATATATATCTAAAGGAATATTTTAGAGGTAGGTAATTTTCATTTCATTTTTGATATTACTTTGACATTTTTCAGCCTATTCAGATTATGTAGCTAAGAAAACGTTTTAGTATTCACAAATTGTCTTAAACGCCATTCGAACGATCAAAATCGACCATCGTTCTAAAATTTGCAGCTTTTTAAAAATGAAATTGTCATATACAAAAAAATAGATTTTTGAATTCTGAAAAAAATCTATGCTTGGGTTTGTTTCTTTGAACTTAAAATACCTCAATTTAGCGAAAAGTTTCCGGGATGACCTGCAGGGTCAACCGTTCTACATTTTTTTTATAGAAAAAGGGCAAACGGCAGGATGCTCACGTAATGGTAAGTAATTATCGCCGCCCATATATAACTACACTGCCAGGAGTCTTGTAGTTGCATTGCCAGCCTTTTTCTTGAAGGTCCATAGGTCGTATCCGTTTGGAAAAAATCTACTAATAACTGGTTCTACTTAGGAGTAGTGCGGTAAAAAAGTCTAACCATAGCACGGTCTCGGATTTCCAGACATCGAGATGATGAGAATGAAATTTTGAATTCTGTCGCGATATCCGATGGTGAGAGAAAATTAATTTCCACAGAATTTAATAATTAAAAATTGAAGATTAAAAAAAATGGAACTAATATACTCGTAAATCAGAAATTAAATTAATCTTTTAAATTAAATTTTGCAGAAAAGTAATCAGCTTTATTTATAATTGGATGTAATCGCCAAAGAAAGTTGTCTTGAATACAAAGATGTAATGCAACATTGCTGTATTAACACATCGACAGGGATATGTAAAATGTATTTCCGTTTTAACTTTCAGTTTTGATATTAGGAATATAGGATAAAAGAAAATTACATCTTACATGACGTACTTTTGTAATCAGGTTTGTACAAATAAATAAATCTTTTATTTGACTAATGGTTCCATACTATTACTTAGCTAATGAACGTGTTCAGACAAATAAAATACAAAATGTCCATGTTGTTTTTCGTACAAACATATATCCCCTATTTTAGCCTCTTACGAATTTTTTAAACAATAATGCTTTTTTTAATCTCAGATCTTCAACTGTCTTCACGCCAAATTTCATTAAAGTCGGTTCAGCGGTTTAGCTGTCAAAGCGTAACAGATATGTAGACAGACTTTCGAATTTATAATATTAGTATGGTTTAAATATAAATACCATTGATTGATATATCGACTACAAAATACGACATTGATATCCTAACAATTAAAAAAAATATTTTAAGTGCATTTTTATTTTAATGTTTTTACGATCTGCCTGACAGAACGGCAATTGGTTTATAGTTCAAAGAAGCCCGGACGAATACGGTGTACTTGGAGTAGTTATAGTAGGCGGTAAACCTGTGCTGTGGATATATCCGTCATTTACGTTAAGTTAATTAATTAATCTTCATAGTATGAAACAAATAAAGTCCTCTTGTTAGTCCGCATTATCGTGATGGGAAACTTCGGAACCCTACATTGAGCGTGGCCTGACACGCACTTTGCCAATATTTTTTTTGTATATACGTATAGCAAACAAGAAGTCGCCGCTCCTCTTTCTGCCAAGCATTTGGTAAAAGGCGCACAATTGGCGAAAACGTGTAACTACCATTATGACCATGTGAGGAGGCTATATAGGGAAAGACCGGGTAAAGTGGATATTCTAGGCCAAACGAATACTCTTCACTTTATCGCGTATTTCGCGAATTTTTATACTTCATGCATATTATGACCCGTGAAGTCCTTTATTGACTGAGAGATACGTACACTAATAAATCTAAAGCACGATTACGTTCCGTTTCGAAAAAAGAATTAAGAAATCACAATTTGTTACGATATTTGGAGGTAAGGTTTTTCATGATCACTCTTGTGCATATTTCATTTCATGGTAATATCTTATTTTAAAACCTTTAAACTACCTGTTTTGATTTTGAAATATTGTAAGTTTATTGAGCTATTGATTGATCTGAATTCGATTAGGTTGAACTTATGGATTCAACGTACCTATCGGGCAAAGCAGATACGAGCAAAGTGATTGCGGTATTTTACTATTGATAAATATCTAGTGAATGAAAAGAAATTATTGTGAAATACTACTACGGAAATTTAAAAGTCCGCAATTGACTAGTATAGTTTTGTGTGTGTTTGTGCATTTTGAACTAGTTTCAGGAGGAAAACAATTAGACGAGAAAAACTCGATTAAAAACCATGTTACTGGATAAATGTTTTCTAAATCTCACCCAAGAAGACTTATATCATGGTCAACACCGCTATTCTAGATATTTCTATCGGATCCTATCTGCTTTGTCTGACCACACTGAGTAAAGTAGATAGGAATTACCAACTGCAACATTATAAATTATTATAAGTAGTTTCGATATAATTTTCGTCAATTCATTGAAAATCTTAATTTATACTAATTAGTTCCCAGTCATTTTTAAATATGTTTTGTATCTGTATGTCACGGATTGAATGAATACGCTTTTCAAGACAATTTCCAAGTTTATCAGCGTAGCTTGCAATTACATACATAACTATACTACTCACTAATAAAATAAAATCATTTCAAGGGTAATTTTTAAACCCTGTCGTCTCATTGGGTACGATAAAACAGTAAAATATGGTTTATTTCTATTTTGCACAATATAATATAACATACAAATGTATGAAATTTTTGACAATAATAGGAACGTTTGCTCATAATCGCGGCGACACGTTTCCTTCCCAATGGCATGTCTATTAGTAATCATGTGGTCTGTGTTTTCTTTCCATAAGCTGCTAAAAACTAATGTATACTCTTTGCCCGGCCTTCCCCTAGTACTGCAACGTCTTGTCCGGGTTTGATACCACCGCCTTACCTATTCCATGCTTAATAACGTAATTATTTTTTTTTTTTACTATACAAGCCGACAAATCATGATGGTTTTTGTTGTCCGAGTCGACAACTCACGGCAGTTTCAACTGATGAAAAAGAAACAGTTTTCCTTTTTAACACAGAAAATACTTACTAAATGAATAATTTATATCATGTATTGTACCCGCGAAGCGAAATGTTTCGAACTAAAAATAAATATTGTTATCTGCACCCCTCAGTCACTCTTTACACTCTATCCTGTGAATAATCCCTTTGGGATTGGGGAAGACTTACGCGTTTTTCTTTATTGTTAATGCTTGTTGAACTTGGAACTTTATTCGAAAATTCTGATAAATATTCTTTGCATATTTTGTTTATTTTTTTAGTAAGAATATTCTGATAGATAAAATAATGTATTTACTTGTAGCAAGCTATAAACTTTTATTTTTCTTATAAAAAAAATATGCGTTTTAAATAAAATAAACCATTGTACGTAATATATATATATATATATATATATATATATATATATATATATATATATATATATATCATGCGACGTTGTAAAAAAAGCCTTTAAAGTTTAGTTACAGTTTGTAAGAAGTAACAACCAGTAGTCTTTAAAGTTGGCAAATAAGATGACGGAAGCCATCACCTATCTCGTTAAGCAGGGTGCTTAATTGCTGCGAACTTAGTGTCTACAGATCTATTTATTCCATCTCAGGAACCAGCATAATATTTCTTTTTTTTTATAATTTTGTATAAAATAAAATCTTATGCATATGTCAAGGAAAAAAATGATACTAACTGCGTTTTTTTATATCGTAAGATAACAAACAAGCAGATGGGTCTCCTAATAGAAAGAGTCAACCATCGCCTATAGACACCAAAAATGTTATTGGTGCGTTGCTATCTTGTGGCGAGGTCTAATGCCACACGCATAAGCTTACCCTCCAAACCAATTCATGACAGTGACTAACACTGACGCTATTGCGGCAGGAATATATAAGGCGGTGGTACCAGATCCGAGCGAGACGATGCAGAACTCTACCACCTAGTAGCCACGATGATCGTGACTTGCATAGAAAAATGGTCGCCTTTTACGACATGTCTGACAGAATAGCAGTTGGACTCTTCTTCAAAGGAGCCTGAAATTAACACAGGGAAAAATAATAAGTTTTTTCCTATGTGTTGTGAATAAGTTTTCGATACCATAATTACTAATATTAATAAAATTGTAATTTATTATAATAAAATGAATTCAAATTTCCCTGTGTCGGTCCGGGCCCCTTTGAATAACAGACCAACTGCCATTCTGGCAGAATGGCAGATCAGTCAGTTTGTAAAAGCCGTAATTGGCTACAGGTGTCACTATCGTATCTATTAGCTGGTAGAGTTCTGCAACGTCTCGCCCGGTCATTTGTTACCACCGCCTTACCTACTGGCTTTTTCTGTCGCAGTAGCGTTAATGCTTATCATAGTCGGATTCCGGTTTGGAGGAAGGTAGCCGGCTAACTTGCGTTAGTGGCATTAGCACCCCGCCATACGGATAGCAATGCACCAATAACATCTTTGGTATCTACAGGCGATAGCTTTCTCTTTCCATCAGGAAAACAATCTGCTTAAATGTCATCATACCAGTTTACTTGCACAGTAGACGAATTGAACTGTATGTGAATAGGGGGATGGGATATTTCCATATTTTTTAATATATTTTGTGTATTGTTGATAATACACCAATACGTACTATTGTTGTATATACTAGTTAAATTATATATTGATCGTTAGTGATCATTTCTAAAGTATATAAATAGGGCATTCTCCGCGTAAGACATCTGCACTCTCTATTGATTAGAAGCGACCACCCAGTACAGAATCCCAGGAAATCGCGTTCAATATCTAAAGTAAGGAAGTAAGAAGAAAAAATTGAGCCACGACGCCAGCGTCGCTGCACTGTCGCGACTGTTCGCTGATTAATGAAACCTCGACTCATTCAACTGGAACAACCTTGTGAGCGGATAAACTACAAGCAAACATTAACTCTATTTCTTATTTCACAAAATTCAGATTGTAATGCTGGAATAAAATCTTAAAGCATTTTCAGTGGGCTTGTCAAGAATACCAAACGGGTCCCCTCAACACTGTAACATTTGACGTTTTTGTGCGACAAACGTATGTATAAAATGGCAAATATGGGATTATTTGCTTTAACGACGAGCACTGTATACAAAATATGAAACAGACACACGTGCAATTATATATTTATGGTTATATTTTTACAGTAGAGCTAATCTTAGTGTATCTAATTAACAAATTTTGTAGAAATATACAGTTATAAGAAAACAGTACAAATTTATTTACAGACAGAGAGTATAAATTTATTTACATTTTCAAAATAAATTTTTCCTCCATTCTTTATATAGTAGGTCATTTACTTGTATATTCTATAAGTAGGTACTCGTAGATGTATGAATTTGATAGAACGAAATAACAAAAATACTTAATGAATTTCCGAATTGCCTTTGCTAAAGATTAAATCTGAATATGGAAACGTTTGGAAAATCTAATTGGTTTCACGTTTTCACGCATAAATTATTAAGTAAATTTTAAAAAATTTTTACACGTATAGGGAATATACATATATTTATATGTGGAGAATGAATTAAAATATTCATTCTGGTAAAAGATCTTATGTAGCAATTTTCTATATCAATCCATATCTAGCGGACAAACTCATTCTGTCATTCTGTCTTTTTGAACATAACATAGCAATACGTGATAATTGACGAGTTAATGAGCACACTGAATGATTGAATTACGCATACGGACAAAATATTTTATTAACAAAACGGTCAGAACCTTTATTGCTATTTTGAGTAATTATACCTTGCCTTTTTCAAGATAGCTCTAATTTCGTAACATCTAAAAATTTAAACTTGCATTTTCATCAACTGACCTCTCTACTCAATTGCTAGATAATTTCATAGGACCTACCGTTGCTCTAGTTGTTTAATTCCCAAAATTACAATTATTTTTGTAATGGACATTACAGATGCTTGTATTTTTGGATTTGGGTGTTTATTTCGTTTCTTTCTGTACGTAATATATATTATTTTAATTAGTTTCATTTATATTACAAGCGAAAATTCGTAATTTGTTTACTTTAAAGTCAGTATAGTAATAATAACATTAGGCCCTTGTCTATACAATTGGCATTTTGGTTTAAATGATTTCGTTCAGAAAACTTTGATCTGTAGAAAAAGCCCCGTAGGCGGCCGGTGACAATGTAGTGTTACGTTATTAAAAGTGATTAGCAATCGCCTTTAGCCGAAATTCTACCATAGACTAAGCAACAACGTCTCTTTTAAGTTTGACAACTGACTTTGACCGTAAAGAAAATAGTATAATGTGTGTATATTGTCATGTTTGTCACATGAATGTAGTGTGTGTAATGTTTATCTATATATTAATTACGTGAAATTATCGTGAAGGAAAAACTTTGGACTCCTTTTTAAGACAATTACGCGAACGATGGAGAATGAAATTTGGCACAATTAAAGTTTACATTGCAGATGACAACAGAAACCTAATATTTTTAAATAAAATGGATTAGAAATACCTCAAATTAATAAAACTAAACATCGAGGTACTTCTAAAGTAATTTATTTAAAAATATTAAGAGTCCTAAGTTTTTTCTTCACGTATTCATATACATAGATTACACAAGTGGATATATCACAAACTGCCTCAAAGTTAGCAGCATTATTCTTGTTTGGCACACAAAATAAAAAGGTGCTTCCGTCTCAGTTGATTATTTTAAAGCAATCTAGTTTCTTGTTTTTACAATAGTGGTAGTGTGTAGCTTTTTATTTTTATAATAATGATAATAATTTTATGAATATAATTATATGACACATGAATTAGGGGTGGATGGACTCCTTTCAAGTATGTAAATACCTGTGTTAGGAGCTCTTTTACACAAAGTTAAAAATTTAAGATTAAGTAGACAGTTGATTTAATTAACTTATGGTAACATTATAAGCAATGCCTAACGATGCCGCTAGTCCATCTACTGTTTTACAAAATTAAACGTTTATTATAATTTATAACAGTTTTCTATTCAGTCATTTTAATCATAATGAACACAATTTATTTTCTCAATATTAATTAATCTATACATTAATGAATCTAACATTAATAATTTATTATATTGTGTATGTGTGTGCATGTGTATGTGTGAGTGTGCGTGTGTAAGACGACGTGAAAGGTATAATATTTACGTGTATATAATATGTTTACAGCATTTACGATATTGATATGAAAGTTTCAGTTTGTACATAAGTTAGAGTTTTTAGCCAATTAGTTAATGTTATTTTACAATTATATTTTTCTACTGATACTTATATAGTTTAAAATACATGATTCTTAGAAGTGCTCTCTGGGATCTTTTCAGTATTAATAATTAATAAAATTAATAAAAATAAAATCGAAGGCGACCCTCCGGGTCGCCTTCGATTCTGCCAGACCATCTGCGATTCTGCCAGACAATTCGTAAAAGGCGAACGATTGGCTAGACTATCTCTACCATCGTGACTACTAGTTTGTAGAGGTCCTCTGCAACGTCTTTAGTTTTTCAATACTACCGGATTTAGTACCACCGCCTTACCTACTTATTCCTAAAGCATAGCATCCTAAAACATAGCAATAATAGCATCAGTGCTTGTCACTGTCGTGTTCCAGTTAAGAATGTAAGGTAGCCGGTACACTTATGCATTGCATTACCATTCCGTGACACAAATAGTAATGCACTGTCAACATTTTTGATGTCTATATGCGATGTTTAACTTTTCCATTAGTAGAGCAATCTTTTTGTTTGTTATTCTATGAAAAAAATAAATACCTGTTCCATATAAAACGCGTCAATTTATTATGTAATGACTTATGTAAAGATTTAATTTATAATAAAATAATCTGGATTTCGCAAAATCGATACTCAATCTATGAAATATACAATAATATAAATAGCCTTCATTTTATGTTTTAGGTACCAGCAAGAAATGTTAGTAAATTTTTATTGAAGAAGCTAATCCATCAATAAAAATATTCTCGTAGACTTGTACCAGGGAAGGAGAAAACTTATAAAACTTGTCATTTCATAGACAAAAGCCATCAATAATACATTAAAACTTTGATTAGCCATCGAAACTTCCGAAAGTGAGAGCTGAACCCTTATTACTCCCTGGCATGACCCCATTAAAGGGGGAAGGGGGCAAAGGAGCTGCTGTCAAACATCTGACATACGTTGACGTTCATGTCAGAAACTTGTGCGCGGCTTTGAATAGCTCGCTACAGTTCGTGGGCGCTTTTCAATAGAAATCGAATATCTTGAATACAGCCTTTATTTCTTTGATGTTATGCCTAATATACCAATCGAAATTTGTAAAGCATAGGGTTGATAATCGTTAAATTACTATATTTTTATAGAAAATAAAGTATTTTAACAAAAAAACAGTACCTTAACAAAAATTAAAAAAAAATCCCTTGCCCGTTAAATTACACTTGTAAATATAGCACGTAGTATGGTAATTTAGTTCTAGATTAAATTTCGAGACGAGGTATATACTTATATTTTTCAACTTTTGTTAAGGTACTGTTCTCTAAAAAAACACTAAAATGTGTGTTGCGGTTATCTAACTTCTCAATGAAAACCTTCATTGTATTTGCCTAGTTTTAAAATTAATAGAGGCTGTAGTGGAACATCTATTAGTTTTTATAGAACGATATTCTTGAAATGATTCTTAATATGTGAAAAAAAAGTAAAAGGAGATTTCACCAAAAACCTCAAAATTTACCTCTTCCGTGTATTTACATTATTTTAGTTATTTAATTAATAAATTATTTTGCATTATATTATAATAAAACTTTTACTGTTTTAACTTTTAGTTAAATGACCATATAAAATCTTGTAAGTCGGAATCGCACACGAAGTGTTCCGTACCATCATACCAAAAAAAAAAAAACGAAAAAATCACGTTTATTGTATGGAGACCCCCTATATATTTTCATTTTTTCATCGCCCGTTGGTCGAGTGGTTAGCGACCTTGACTACGCGATCGACGGGGCTCGGGTTCGATCTCCGACTGGGACAAGCATTTGTGTGATGAGCATAAATGTTTGTATTTCCGGGTTCGGGTGTTTATTAAATAGTATTTATTGATATATTTCAATGTATTAGTAGACTAACACCCATAACACAAGCAAATAATTTGCTTACTTTTGGGTTAGATCAGTAAGTGTAACTTTTCCCGTGAATATTTATTTATTTACTAGTTGCAGCGTGCAGCTCGCTGCATATATCAGTTTTTTGTGAATCCCGCGGGATCACCATTTTTTTCCGGGATAAAAAGTAGCCTGTGTGCTATTCCAGATCATTACCTATCTGTGTGCCACATTTCATTCAAATCTGTTTATTAGTTTTTGTGTGATTGAGTAACAAACATCCATCCAAACATCCAAACTTTCGCATTTATAATATTAAATATAGATTATATTATTATTTTTTTATTTTTAGTATTTTTTCTTATAGTGGCAACGGAAATACATAATTTGTGAAAATTTCAGCTATCACAGTTTTTAGATACAGCCTAGTGACAGGCAGATAGACGGACAAACAGACAGCGGAGGCTTAGTGATAGGGTTCCGTTTTACCTTTTAGATACGAAACACTGAAAAGGTTATTTCAGTGAAATATACTTAACATTGTGTAATCCGTCCACTATTTTTTATACTTTATATTATTTTGCATATTATTATATTAAATTCTACGATATTAAAAGCTGAAGAATAATTTTATTTTTTATTATATCTAAATGCGAATGTTTTTGTACTTCGATGTTTGGGTATTTGGATGTTACCTATCAATATTATGGTATATCAATATTAAAAAGGGTTTAACAAAAGGGGAGCACTGCGCTCCGTTTGGATATTTAACAGTCTGTTCACCTTTGTGTCGATTAATTTCCAGCGCTTCTAGGGCATTAAGCCTTCTACCTTTGCTGCAGAAATGTAGTATTCCTAAATTTTTTGTACTATCAAACACCTTTCACAATCACCTTTGCCCGAACGCCAACTTCGAATGTGTTCCAACCCAATAAGGAAAGCGGTGTGACAATACTTTTTATTTATTTAGTTTACTAGGTGGTAGAGTTCTGCATTGGCTCGCCCGGGTCTGGTACCACCGCCTTACCTATTCCTGCCGCAATAGCGTCAGTGCTTGTCACTGTCGTGTTCCGGTTTGGAGTGTAAGGTAGCCGGTAAACTTATGCATGTAGCATTAGACCTCGCCACAAAATAGCAACGCACCATTAACACCTTTGATGTCTATAGGCGATGGTTGACTCTTTCCATCAGGACACCCATCTGCTTGTTTGCGATTTTATGATATAAAAAAAAGTTTTCATACAAAAATTACGTATTTCATTACGGTATTACGGTTTAGTTCACCACATTACAAATAGCAATGACACTCAGGTTCAGCCCTCGGTGTAGCAATAGGGAGGGGCGATATTGCAAAAAATGCCGACAGACGATCCCACAAAGATAAGAAATGTAACCCGACATTATCGAAAATTGCTCTCCAACATCTAATGCAATTTTAACACGTTTTAATAATAGACAAATCCCATCGAAATTAATGCAAAATTTATTCAAACAAAACAAGAAACAAATAATACGATCGAGTCTGCTAAATAGGTTTTTCTTACAAATAACTTAGAAAGCAAACATCTTAAATACTTAATCTCAATTAAGGCAATTCAGATTTTATTACAATCTGGTAAGAATCACAATCGGTCTGTATTGTTTACGAAAGTTACAAAGTTTGATTAAGAGCCTGTCGTATTGTTCATTAAACTTGGATTAAGTTTGTTCTGGATAGAATGAGCAAACAGCCAGTTAGCAACGGGAAAAACTTTGAGCAAGTAAGTTTTTGCTATAAAAACGTCTCACTTAAAGATAAATTTAAGTCAGCTATTTAGCAAGTAACTAGTATGGTAGATATGATATTACGATAGAAAAGTACATGTTATTATAAAGTTAACACCAAGAATTAAAGTGGATATACCTTTCAAAGAAATTTCTTACGTCGTCAGTGTAGAGCAGCTAGTATTTAGACCCAGAAAAACAGAGTTATAGTACTCACTAATGAAATAATATATCACTAGGTGGTAGAGTTTTGCATTGTGTCGCCCGGGTCTGGTACCACCGCCTTACCTATTTCTGCTGCAACAACGTTAGTGCTTGTCGCTGTCGTGTTCCGGTTTGGAGGGTAAAGTAGCTGGTAAACTTATGCATGTGGCATTAAACCTCGCCATAAGAGAGCAACGCACCATTAACATCTTTGGTGTCTATAGGCAATGGTTGACTCTTTCCATTAGGATACCCATCTGTTTGTTTACTAACTTATGATATAAAAGAAATATAGACCCAGAAATACAGAGTTATAGTACTTACCAATGAAATAAAACCATTCGAGGGGTAAATTTTTAAGCCTTGGCATTTCACTTAGCACGATAAAATAGCACAACATGGCATATTTCTATTTTATTCACGATATATTATATCCACAAGCGATTGACACTTAAAGCATTTGCCACATGGGCGACTACACGTTTTCACCCAATACCGTGTGTATTTTTTTTAAGGGCAATGGTCCCACCGCTCGTTCCCACCACTGTGACTTTTGTAAATCAGATCAACAGCGGCAACCTTACCACTATATACCACTGAGTGAGTAAGATAACCACTGAGTTGCGAGCTTAGGGTGCCCTGGGAAAAAGCTAAGCTGTTATGGGACTCGCATGGAAATTAATCAGAAGTATAGAGGAGGAAAATATATCCAGCTTCCCTCCCTTTTCAGCAGGAGACAGCGTAAGGGTAAAAGCAAAAAAAACTGCTAAGAAATGAGACAGTTACAATCGACCATTACAATCAACAATCCGAAGTAAGGTTAAGCCTGATTGTTATTGCACTATGGTAGTTCAGTTAAAAAGGTGTGGTCTGGTTAACACTTAACTTGCTGTCGCTGACGTGTTTTCGTTTTGGTTGAAAAAAAAAATATGTCTATAGGCGATGGTTGTCTCTTTTCTTCAGGTGAAGAAAAGAGACAACCATCTATCCTATGATATAAAAAACTGTCAAGGGGGAGTTTGACTCGCAGACCGAGGGTTCCGCATAAATTTGTAAGTAACCTTAGCTACACATAAATTTTATAATTTTAGGCCAAAACGTGACCCTACATATTTTGATTCCCTTGTGGAATCGCAAAATAAACGTTCACATTTTTAACCGCGTTTTTAGTGATGTAACTAAAAAAATTGGGTTTTCGGTTTTTATCCTTTACATGTCTGTGCTTTAAGTCATTGCTTATGGTCAAATTTCATAATTCAAGGTATATGGGAAGCAGTTACGTATATAGAACAGCAAATAAGCAGACGATTCTCCTCATTGAAAGCGATAAGCATCGCCTTATAGATCCAAAGATGTTAATAGTGTATTGCTATCCGTGTTGCGGGATGGAATGCCACCTGTATAAATTACCGACTACCTTACCTTACCTTCCAAACCGAAGTACGATGGCACAAAGTAACAAAGCTATTGGCATATACGGCAGGAATTGATAAGACGTATTGGTATCAAAACTCACATCTCTACCACTGATACGCAGATCTCTACCATCTAGTAATCTCCAACTCTACTCTACCATCTGCTATATTCTGTTTTACTCAACTAACAAATTCATTTAAATTTTTCAGAAACAACCATTTAGTTGACAAGGCTGTTGGGCAGATACAAGTTACCTTGTTAGTCAAGTTTCCCATTCACTTGATTCTAATTTTTCCAAAAAGTAGTAGTAGTAGTTTTACTATATATAGTTTCAATCTAAAAACGCCATAATATCGATTTTAAAGTCAACATTATCGATACTATGGATATTTAATACTAACCAATATTATTGAACTATCGATTGTACAAACTTTCGATAATATTGAACATATTATCAATAATATTGATAGTTTATGCAATATTGACAAGCATTACTATCGATAGAATCGATGGGTACTTTGCTTATCTTCAGCGATAGATACTATCGATTCTATTAACACAATCGATATTTTAATAATTTTTAACGATCAATACTGTAGATATATTCTATTCATCGTTGGCACTTTTTTGGTTCCAGGACTTTCTGGTTAACCTTATTCACCAATATGTAGGTTGACGAGATGAGAGATGATCCCCGTCAACACATCTTATTGACCTGATAACCATTGTTACCTATTTCAATCGAAACTATGACCGACAGTTATACGTACTTATTGGAGACACGGGAAAGTAAGTAACCCACCAAACTCCAAACTGCTATTAAGAATTCGGTCTTTTGAATAAAACCACGAAAACATTTCAACGATACTTTTTTCCGACCCGGAAATCCAGCGATCTTATGATTTGAGCCGAATACTTTAACCCCTAGACTACGATGTAGTCTAACACATAGAAGAACCCATTACCACCTTACTAGAAATGCAAATATTATGTTTATAACACAAATATCGCTCTTTGAAAGAAAAAACAATATATAAGTTTGTTAAGAATCGATCTCGTGTCCCAACGATCGCCTAGTTAGGGTCATTAACCACTTTACCAACAACGTAGGAAATACTGCTTTCTTTTTACTTGTAATCCCTTTAAATAGTATTTTATATGACCTTTACATTATCATATATCACGTAGCACGCCATATTGTAGGAGCCGTCGATAGGTTGTTTTGCTTATTGATCAAACAACTATTGAACGGGTGTTCTCGGCTTTTGTTAGAACTGGCCGTGACTCAGCAGATACGTCGACCGTGATAGTGCTATTGTGATCATCTAATTCAATAAAATCACCGGACATTTTTGTTTAATTCTTGCCGGCTCCCTTGTCTGAGATCTTAGTGTTGTATTACCGGCTTAAGTCCCATGATAGTCTTCCAGCGTGACTTGTGCGTTATTGTAATGTCCCAGTTGATTTAGAGTTTGAGTAGACATTGTTTTCGTATCATCCAAAGTTGTTATACGTTTTGTCTTTTTACATTAAATTTAGGCTGTTTATTGAGAAAATTATTTTGTTTCAGAAATATTAAGTAGGCAGTAGTTTTCTGCAGCAAAGCAATATTTGAGATGTCCCGTTTTGATGATACTTTTTTTATTACAGAATGGTAAACAAACAGATGGCTTTTTATATGATGATCTGATACATGAGCAAATGGGCCACTAAATGGGAAGTGGTCATCTATACGCCGTGTTGGTCCCGACCTCCTTTGTAGAATAGGCCAACTGCCGTTCTGCCAGGCAGGTCGTAAAAGGCGACCGATTGGCTATCGAGTCACTACCATCGTGGCTACTAGGTGGTAGAGTTCTGCACTGTCTCGCCCGGGTCTGGTACCACCGCCTTACCTATTCCTGCCGCAATAAATGTCGTGTTCCGGTATGCAGGGTAAGGTAGCCGGTAAACTTATGCATGTGGCATTAGACCTCGCCACTAGATAGCAACGCACCATTAACATCTTTGGTGTCTATAGGCGATGGCTGACTCTTTCCATCAGGAGACCCATCTGCTTGTTTGCTATTTTATGATATAAAAAAAAATACTCATGGACTTTTGCTATATGCGAAAAGATGTGCTGCCGACTCTAAAAAAATGCGTTATTCCGCCTCTAAAAAGATCCCATGTCATAATAGCCAGGTGAGTCTGATGAAAAGAGATTATCATTGCCTATAGACGTTAAAGATACTTGTATAAGTGTAGCTGCTACCTTACCCCTAACCAAACTACAACAATAAAAGTAAAATGTGATACCGAACCCGGGCGGGAACATTGCGGAACTCTTTCACCTAGTAGTCAGAATGTAGTGCCATTTTTTGCCAATCACTCGCGTTTTATGCATTGCCTGACAAAATAGCGGATGGTCAGGTCTGACAGGACTTTTAGTCTTTAAATCGTGGTAATATCTGTATATTTTTGAGGAAGAAATATTTCGGCGCAAGTTATATTTAAATCAGCGATTTTTTAGGGTTTATCACCAAGGTTTCTAGTAAACATTCTCTATGTGACCTCTATATTGTATTATTTATTGTAAGTGTTATTTCTTATTTCGGGTTATAATAACTTTTAGAGTACCTTGTTCCGTCCGCTTTTCTCTGATGCAACTTATAAGCAGCCTGCAAAGGTTGAAAAAATCAATATTATCGAAACCAGGCAAATAGGAATTGCCAACCGGGCAGTTATTCCAATCCCGAACAACAACGTTTTTATCAAAAAACTATAAAATATCAATTTTTGAAAGGAATCGAACCTGGGACCACATTCGATCCCGGTCCACTGACACCAGATCACTAGACAGAAGAGGCGAAATAATTTAAATAAAAATTTAATGTGAAAAAATGTCCAACCAGTGACAAGGTGTGCTTTTGTAACACACTGTACATAATGTACAGTGTATAACAAAAGCACTTTTGCAACGTCAAAGGATTGCTTGGTAATTTAATACAATCAGATGTATTTATTATTATGTTGTGGATATAAATAGATAAATTTTCTCCAATGGTAATAATCAATCTTTGATGATGTTTCAAATATTACTACGGCAACATAAAATGACGGGAAAAATGTCAGCAGAGACAGAGGCAACTACGACGTCAAAGATGCCGACTCAAAGTAGCGTTGTCCAGTTTTTCGCTTCACTTATTTCACTTATTTATAACTTTTTTTATGGCTAATAAGTATTTTCATACTTAGGGATATAGGTAAGTGGTAAAGGATCTACTCTGATTAAAATATAAAGTAGGCTAATTATTAATTATGTGATAAAAGTAAAATGACGTAAATCGATAAGATGCAAGTATCGATTATACACAGGTGCAATATTACAATTTATTTTTCTCCACACAGACAAATTCTATAGTAATAGTAGTGATAAAAATAGTTAGAAGACAAAATATGCTTTTTTCGTATAACTTTTATTTTTGTAAGAGTTCAAGCCGAAAACCGCCAATCCCTTTCGTAAGTGTATGTAAGTATGTATGTTTGTCCACAAATTTCTCGGGAACTAAAAGATATATCGACATAATTCTTTTGATTTAAATACCAGATTTAAATCAGAAAGAATTATGTCGATACCGATATAATCCAATTTAGGAAACAGTCTAAGTTTCGTCAAAATTGGTTCAGTAATTTTTAGAGATATGTGTATTCTTGACAGATGTTTGAAGTCGGCTTAATTTTTAAAATTATCTACTTTAATTTTCCATTAAGAAAATAAAATTATCATCAAGATTTACGAATCAGTGCCATAGGAAATTGTCATTGTGAGAGTGGATAAATATAAAAAAAAGTTTATCATTTGACAATCTCTTTGAAAAAGTAGCTAACCATATAAACTTGAAAGGCAAAAAATTATCTAAATACTAAAATAAGCTTAATCCAAATTATTAGAGCCGTTTTCCAGGTACGTGAATAAATCTATATACCATAAAGAGATACGTATAGGTATACAATAATTGTCCATTTAAATATAAATACAGTGAGCAACAAAACCCTGTCCAGACCGAAAGGAGAATAGCTATAGGTAGGTTGTTTTATTATGAAAAAAAAGAAAATTATTCTATTTATATAAATAAAAATATTTTAGCATTTTAAAACTCTCGTATTTACCCTTCGATTTCGCTAAAAACAAACGAATATTTTAAACTCGCCGTATTAGTCCGGCATCCTTTGAAGAATAGGCCAACTGCTTGTGGCGCCGCTGGTCCGTAACGCTGAAGGATCATAGTGATGGAACCAGCGGGCCAGCTGCTTGTCAGGTGACGTCATTACTGTGGAGGTTGATGACGTCACACAAAGACAAGGAAGGGAAAAGGAAGATCTTCCCGACCAGGCAAGGTGTACTGCCTGGGGACCG
The DNA here is from genome assembly GCA_036924255.1 of Apodemia mormo. Taxonomy (NCBI): domain Eukaryota; kingdom Metazoa; phylum Arthropoda; class Insecta; order Lepidoptera; family Riodinidae; genus Apodemia; species Apodemia mormo. Next base: position 13,886,404 of record JAUPFN010000011.1, read on the forward strand.
AAGTTCATTTGAGAAGCGTTGAAACTTGTATATAGTGTTACAAGATAAATAACTGTGATATCGCGATTCAGGTTTTTATTTTGAAATTCATTTTTTCCATTTGTTATTGATTTTTGTCCATTTTTATTATATTTTCTTGTAGCGTTTGTGATTGTTTTTGAGCCGCTACATGCTGTTCTTCCAGGTATGTCGTAAAAGGCGACCGATTGGTTATGCCAGTCACTACCACTGTGGTTACTAAGTGGTAGAGTTCTGCATTGTCTCGCCCGGGTCTGGTACCACCGCTTTACATATTCCTGCCGCAATAGCGTCAGTGCTTATCACTTTCGTGTTCCGGTTTGGAGGGTATGTAGCCGGTTAACATATGCATGTGGTATTAGACCTCACCACAATATAGCAACGCACCTATAACATTTTTGGTGGCTATAGCTATAGATGACGATTTACTCTTTCTCCATCTGCTTGTTTGCTATCTTATAACATAAAAAATGACGGTCAGTCAGCGGGTTGTCCTTTTCACCGATAAAAGGCCAGAAATTTATAGTTTTTTTTTGGATCATAAGTTAGCGAACAAACAAGATGACTCTCCTGATGGAAAGAAAAACTATCGCCATAGTAGTGACACGTTTAGCCAATCTTCGCCTTTTATGAACTGCCTGGTTAAAAAACAGATGCTCTATTCTTCAAAGGGGGCCCGGATTACCATCGGGAAAAACATGCGTATTTCATTATTTACAAAAGCTAAGCAGTTCAAATTAAATCAATTACTTGGCACTTAAAAAATCACTTCTGCAATCTATTATCCAGTAATAACACTATACATATATCCTTAGCAATTATACCTCACATTAGAATATAGTATACCTCAAATTTTCGTGGTGGTAGACTTCTGCATTGTCTCGCCCGGGTTAGGTACCACCGCCTTGCCTATTCCTGCCGCAATAGCGTCAGCGCTTGTCGCTGTCGTTTTCCGGTTTGGAGGGTAAGGTAGCCGGTAAACTTATGCATGTGGCATTAGACCTCGCCACAAGATAACAACGCAAGATTAACATCTTTGGTGTCTATAGGCGATGGTTGACTCTTTCCATCAGGAGACATATCTGCTTGTTTGCTATCTTATGATATAAAAAAAAGAATATTCTATTTTTGGAGAAGAGTTAAATGATAGGTAAATTTGCCAATAACAATACAATTATGGAGTATATGATAAAAAAATATTCTATATTTCATTTAAAATTATATAAGTCAAATGATGAATAAAGCTAAACTATTGCCAGTAAACATTATAGTGCCTGATTTGTTGATAGTATGACTACCTGTAACTTTGATCCAAGGATTTTTTAAAATTTTAATGACCGCAAAAACAATTTTTAACTATAAACAATTTGCGTTTTACATCGATTTACTGATTTATCGGATATCAAAATATGTGGTTTTACCTACCGCCACATTTTATAGACCTCATATATATTGAATATCACTTGTTCCTTGTGTTAACTGGGTACCAAAAGCTTTATTTTCTCCTCCAAGCCACGGAAATGTTAACACTTCCACACGTTATTCGTTTTCACAGATAAGCACAAGAACACTTTAATAACCGTTGTACTCGAGATGGAGATCGAACCTGAGATCTCATTATCTAAGTCGAGCAAGCTAGCCACAAAAAAACAAGCATCTATTTACGTACTTACCTTATAATAATAATAAAAAAGCTTTATTTAATTACATACAGCGTACGATAATCTAATTGCTAAGTAGAAAAAATATAATTTACTTTATTTTATTTTTTAATCATTGATAATAATTAGTTTATATTAACTAATTTTTATTTTAATTATATTATCGTGACTTATATGGACTACCTTTGGGTAAAAGCTTCCTCCAAGGATTTCCCGCACCAATCTTGGTGTTAAAATATTCAAGTGAGATTTTTTCTCGTACCTAAAGGACAACATAAAGCAGATTGTTCTTTATTAAAATGATAGTTAGTTTTTAGACACCAAAGATATTGATGATATTTTGCTATCCGCCTGCTCAGCATGTAAGGTTTACTCTAGCCTACCTGATAGCACTGATATTATTTAATTGAATCCGCAAGCGTACGAGGAAGTTTTTTTATATAATTATATAGCAAATAAGCTGATGGTTCTCCTGCTGGAAAAAGAAACCATCGGCTACAGATACCACGGATGTAAATGGTGCATTGCTATCCGTATGGCGAGATTGCAATGCAACATGCAGAAGTCTACTGGCTACCTTACCCTCCAAACCAGAACACGGCAATGACAAGCATTGACGCTATTGTGGCAGGAATATGTAAAGCGGTGCTATACGGTGCCCGGGCATAGGTACATCCAGGCTAGACTCTTCCAATAATTATATAGTAGTGACTCGTTTCTGATGGAAGGCAGCCTTCATTGTCCATGGACATTTGCAACGCAATGTTAGTTGCCAATGCGAGCCGTCATCTGATAATTTTGTTGACTCTTCCCTACTCTGAAAAACCTAGTCAGCACTTACGATACGATACGATAAAATTACAACATTAAAATTATTAAGATTATTTAAATAATTATTAGGATTATTTAAATAATAATTTGTGTTACTATGCTATATTTTTATTATAAATTAATTAACAACTAACCGTTTTTAAATTACAGAATGATCAGGATTTTTTATTATTATACTAGCTGACTCGGCAAGCATTGTTCTGCTAATTTAACTACTCTTTTCTTCTATATTTTCTCACCTTTTAAACCTTCCCTGGACTTCAACAATTAATTCAGAACCAAAATTATCCAAATCGGTTCAGCCGTTCTCGAGTTTTAGCGAGACTAACAGTCTCGCTAAAAATAATAAATCTCGCTAATAAAAATTTATTACACTTTTGATACCTAGGTTTTGATATTACCTGATAAAGTAACAGAGTGTACCTAGGTATCAAAAGTGTAATAAATTCTTAACATGTGCGTATGTATGTGACTGAATTCCTCCTAAACGGCTGGAACGATTTTAATGTTTTTTATGTAGGTATTCAAGTGGATTTGAGCATGGGTTATATTGACATTAGAAACCGGTGACTAGCGCTGCAATTGGATTCAGATAGTAATACTACATATTTAAGACTTTTATAGCTAAATTTGGTAAAGAGATTTTTGAAAATAACCCCTTAAACGGCTGAAATACGGAATGAAAAACTATATCGACAACATGTTACCTAACTTCTCTACTCGCGGGCAAAGCTGCGTGGGTCAGCTAGTAGGTACACCTACCTGCTTATATGTATAAATTTTGACTACCTGGTCTATCAATTAAAAAAACTGTGTTTAATTGATAGTCTTAAATCTTAATCTGGGTAAATAAAACATTTTTGGTTTTCAGTGGCCAGCATCAGTTAAAAAGAATATTTCGCTGTCGTATAATAGCCGGAATAGCAAAATAATTAGTAAAGTGCGTGTCGGCACACACGAAATGTAGGCTTCCAAAGTTGCCCATCACAATAATGCGGACTAAGAAAAGGGCTTTATAATTTTATACTATGAACATTTAAGCTATTTAACGCCAATAATCAGGTTCACCGCCTATAAAAACTTCTCTAAGTACATTTCATAAGTTGGTCGACTATTACTCAAAAACTTATAGAGCCTTCTAAGCCGTGATACTTTATCTTGTAACTTAATTATATTTACTATTACCATAAATTTTTACCCATCCCTAAAACCAACCGTTTAGCCCTGCAGAAGGGGGCAACATTTCACTCTAACAAAAATTAACACTTAAAAGCTTAATATTTTACAAACGAGTCCCTTAATCGAAAACTTGTTTTCGAATCGAAAACAATCCTCTTTCAGTCTAGTACACCGCTGACGATAACTCAACAGAGGTCTAGCACGGATGGTCCTGTGATATTGGACCAATCGTTCGTCTTTACAATCTGCGTGGTAGTAAGGCCCAGACAGAAAAAGGATTGATTGTTATTCCAAACTAGAAAAAAATATGTGCTTATATTTACATTTCAGCAAATTTTTCAATGCAGTAAAACTACAGCAACCGACTTCTCATTTCCTATATTTCCGAAACCTTGCATCAGATCTTTACCAAATTAAAATGGAACCACACGAAGAGAAGGTATACCTCTCAAACAAAAAAAAGGAATTTTCAAAATAGGTTAATAAATGAGCGAGTTCTGAGGTAACAAACATAAAAAAAACATACATATGATTTAATGATAATGATAAACTACTCCTTTTGGGATATCTGTTGAAATTATACATTTTTTATCATTAGCTCTTGGTGAATCAATACATTGATATTTAAAATGACAGTAAATTTTTAATTTAATCGCTATAAAACTGCAAACAACCGCCTTACCATTTATTTTATTTAGACCACCTTTGCCTTTTGAAACAAAAAAGAATTTTTCAAATCGGTTCAGGCGTCTTCGCATTCGGTGAACATTTTTGTATGTTCACCGAATTCGAAAAAACAGATTCCGACCTTCTTCTTTTCGGGAAGTAGGTTGAAAATGACGACTATATTAAAATTACATCTGGGCTGTTTCATGATATACTTTGCCTTAGTGAAATTCGTACCCATTGTTAATCTTACTGTGGTAAAAGACATTGATTCTTCTATCAATTTTTGTGTGAGGTTTTTGTTAATAATGGGAATAGCGTGGAAATATATTATAATTACTATCCCTTTTAATTTAATAAATTTAAGTTTAAAACCTATTATACATAATTATAAACTACTTAAAAATTGTATAAGAATTTGAGTTCAAAACAGAGAAATAGGAAATTTAATACAAAAATAAAGGAAGTTTCAAATTAAATATTTAAAACGGCATGTCACTGCGAACAGAGACCATGTTCATTCTGTATTATTATTAAATAGCTTCATAATCCAATATATCAATATGGGTATTATATAGAGCGTTCTCACTCACACATACAATACAGTAATCTAGATAAAACGGGATAGCTATAATTTTATGTAGCGCCTTTCAAGTGCTGCTCCATATTTTCATTTCATTCGCACAAGCATTCTCGTTGATACGAGGAAGGGGGAGCTTTATTGTTACTGTTTGTAACTCGAATGTTTCTCAACTTAGGAAATAAAGCTTTAATGTTTAAGTTATAAAGTTGAAACTTGTGTGTATAAAATTTTATTAGAAAACAGAAGAGCAGCCCCGCCTTAAAAATGGAAGGTAGTATGTAAAAATTGATGAACATGTATAGAAGTCCTTAAAGTGACAGAGTGCGCTGGCGTGTCGGGCAGTGTATATTGTCTCAAAATGTCGCGGAATCGCGCGCGTCTTCTATTGTTTATGATCAAAAAGTGATAAATCAGATGACTTTGCAATATTTATTGAGAATTTTAATTTGAGAAAGTGAACTGTTGAATAAACTTGTGAGAACGTGGTATTACGGCTGTAGTGGAAATTTTGTGGATAATTTAAGGAGTTTATCAAACGTTTACAACGAAAACTTCCAAATGATCTATTTAAGTGCGATGTAGAGTTTTTCGTGTCGTAAAAATAGAGTTAGATGTATTGTTAAATGCTAAAAGAAAACTGAATTATACAGGTAGGTAATCCTTAAATACCTAATGTTGTTATTTATCTATACCTACTCCAAAAAGCAGTTGTAAAGCAGTTCGATCTTCATTTTCTTTTCGATTGCTTATTAAAAATTTTATAACCACTTCATTAACATTTACCTACCTAGAGTTTGAGCACATTTTCTTTGACTGGGAATGGAGCTGTGCATTATATTTTTTAAAATTTTTGTAATAAATTTATTCAAAATATATCTAATTATATTTTAAATGCTTAAAATATAAGAAATTAATATTAAAATGACGGCAGTAGAACCCATTCACTATTATTAGCAGTTTTTTTACAAAGGTTTTTGGAAAGTACTAAAAATATATTAAAAAGAGTCGCGTTTTTTTTTTAATTGCATAAACAAATATTCGATAAGCACCTACTTACTGAATATATCTGCCTAGTTATGAGTAACAGCTTTTATTATATAGTTCAAATATCGGTAGAATGAAATATTTCCCATCTGTTTTACAATTCGTCTATTGTCCCATTAAAGTCGATTGGTGGTCAAAGATTAGTCAAATGTGTTTGTTTTCATGTCTGAAAGCTTTAAAATTTCTTTAAATTTCGAAATCAGTCAAAATAAGTATCATCATCTACAGATTTTCGGATTCATTACGATTTACCAGTTCGTCGCTTAGAGGGATAAATCGTAATCCCTTTCGCCTCATTTTGCCGACCTTATACCTAATGATTATCACCTATTTCTAGCGATTTTCGGGACCGTCAGCTTTACGTGCTCGTTCAAGGCACGGGAGTGGTAAAACACCACCCACCAGTAACTGAACTGCTAATAAAATTTTGGATTTTCGAGAAAAACCTCGACATAATCTCAATAACACTTTTGTCACACCCTGAGATCGAACCTCATGAATTGTAAAACGGGACAGCATTTAATCTACCTAAAACTTACTCGTAACTTATACCTATTATGTAGCTAAGATTTAAATACTTACCTTCATTTAATACATTATACTCAAAACAATATTGCAAAATAGGCAATATGTGAGATTCAGAATCCCCATTTCAATTATCAATGTAATTTACTATTATAGTAAGTTATTTATCAAAATATCGTCAATATATGTAATGTATTATTTACAGGGAACACATAAGAAAACTATGCGCTTGTCGTGATTGAATGGCGGCCATATTACCAGGCGTGTTAGGAGCAGGTGATGCGCCGACTCGACCACGCCCACAATGAGCTCTTTCCTCATGAACGGTGGATACCAACCACAACCAGACCCCAAATTTCCGCCTTCAGAAGAATACAGCCAAGCGGACTACATACCACCAGGGGAATACTACCAACATCAGCACTTGCAATATGGATATCAACACCAATATCCAGTTCAAATCGGTACTGGATATGGTTATGGTAGTTATTATCACCCGATACCACAGCATCCACCTGTGGCTCCCCCACCACGACCGCCTGAACCGTCGCACCCATCAGAAGCTGATCATGGATATATAGCATCACATGATGCTGCTCCCGGACTTGCGGAGTTAGGATTAAGGTTAGAAAGACATATTGAAGAAGCAGCACCAGCTGGGAGGAAACTTCAAGCGCTTGGTAGAGAAGGTTCGCCGTCTTCGGAAATGGATGATGAGCGTCTTCTTCTTGACAGTCCGCCGGTTGAAGATGATGATTCTTCGATATGTTCAGATAATACGGACCGTGTTATATATCCATGGATGAAGAAAATTCATGTCGCTGGAGCTTGTAAGTTTCTTTTATTTTGTTTCCTTTGATGTGACACAATATAAGGTTCAGATTATCTTCGATGAATAGCTCAGTTATTATTCAGTCAGGTAGTTTGAAAAAGGCAAATATTCGTCTCTATACGTGTAACTACCGTCGTAACTAATAGGTGGTTTTGTAGATATTACTGCCAATTTTACTGCAATAGCGTCAATGCTTGTCACTATCAGATACCAATAACAAGAGCATCCCACCATATGCATGAAATTATGCATGTAGCATACCGCCATATGGATACCAACACACTACTTTCATCTTTGTTGCTATACGCAATGGTCGTTTCTTTCCATCAGAAGGGCTGTGAACGTGTTTGCTAATATTATTTTTATAAAAAAGACAACTACTTTACTAGGTGGTAGAGTTCTGCATTGTCTCGCCCGGGTCTGGTACCACCGTCTTACCTATTCCTTCCGGTTTGAAGGGTAAGTTAGCCGGTAAACTTATGCATGTGGCATTAGACCTCAAAAATCATCTGTAGGCACTTATAATATAATAAGTGTTATTTAGGCCATGTTTTATATTTTGCGAGTCTATACTAATATTATAAATGCGAAAATACCTCTGTCTGTCTGTCTCTTCTTCACGCCCAAACCACAAAACTGGTTAGGGTGAAATTTGGTACAAAGATAGTTAAAGATCCGAGAAAGGACATAGAATAGTTTTTATCCCAGAAATCCCGGGAACAAAAATTATGCGGGTAAAACTCCGGGACTTTTATTTTAAAAATTTTTTCACGCGGACGACGTCTATTTAGGTACAAAATGTAAAAGACACAAACTTGCTGCTAAACATTTCAGAACTTCATGATCAATAACTTCAGACTAAAGCGCTAAGACTTTCAGACCAACGCGTTGTGACTTATGTAGGTTGTGACTTATATCTTCTTAAAAGCAAAAATAAATATACGCGAAGTTTTTAATTTTTTCAAGATTCATTGGCAGATAAATCAGATATATATATGTAGGTAGATAAATCACAGAACTAGAGTCAGTTCTAATCAACATTTAGTTTGTTTTTGGTTTAGCTATTGGTAATGATCGGGCTTGTTAAACTTGCGCTTCACATCTTTGTGTGCCAAAATTATCGATTTATCTTGTAGAAAGCCGACCATTAATTTATTTTTCGATATTTTCTGAAAAATATTTTTTACAACTTATGTGCCTGTCTGTTACATAAAGCTTAGGTTGCATAGAAACACTTTTGCACAAGTGATACACTTTACATGAGCCCCCTATGTTGGTCCGGGCTCCTTTGAAAAATATATCAACTGCCGTTCTGCCAGACAGGTCGTAAAAGGCGACCGGCTAGTTATAGGTACGTATCACTAACATTGTCACTGCTAGGTGGTAGAGTTCCGCAAAGTCTAGCCAGGTATTTGGTTCTACCGCCTTACCTATTCCTGCCGCAATCGTGTTAATTCTTGTCATTGTCGTATTCCGATCAGGTAGGTAGCTACATGGATAGCAACGCACCATTAACATCTTTCATGTCTAAAGGCGATGGTTTTTCTTTACATTAGGAGAGCCATCTGCTTGATTGATATTTTATGCTATAAAAAAATAAAATGTGTAAATGGTTGACCCTATAGGCCATCCCTTAAACTTCCCGCTAAAATAAATTATTTTAAATTCAAAAGAGTAAAACTATAAGTATAGATTTTTTCAGTTCAAACACCTATTTTGCTAAAATGGCAGTAGGTATATTGATTTTTGGAAAGCTGTATATTTCGGAAACAATGATTGAATTTGATCTTTTAAATGGCATTCAACTCAATTTTTAAGATTTAAAGTATATCTTTTATAATCGATTTTTTTCAAAAATTTTCGTCCCTGATATATCCCAAACAAATTGACCAATTTTGATCCAATTAACGGTATTTGACTGCTGTGAAGATTTTTTAATCAATCGGTGTATTAACCTTCAAGTTATTTCAAAAATATTAGGTATGTTTGCTAAAAATAACGTCATTTTAATATTTAAAAACCTGTAACTTATTAAAAATTAGATTTGATTTTGATTTTAGAAACAGCATTCGACGTAGTTTTTATAGTAGGTACTAAAATATCGTAGAGTACCAAAAATGATTGCTTGAAAAATTTCGAAGTAATGTCGACATTTTTTTCAAAATGATTCATCAACGATTTTTTCCAAACGTAAACCGAATTTAATGTTATTTATGCATTAGACGTAGTTTTTTGAGAAATAGAGCTGATTAGTTTTATACATGCTTAATCGGTACATTAGTAGTATATACTGGTAGTTATATTAAAAAAAATACTGTTTCGCCAAGTTTTTTTGAGATTTTTTAAAAATTTTTAGAAAGTCTAAGTTGAGTGAAATCCAATCGAATGCCATCAACCGCGTTTCGATCGGTCCAGCTGTTCAAAAGTTATGAGATGTTTACATATACACATACACACACACAAACACACATACATACAGACATACTGACGTCATTGTGGAATGATCGGAAAATTTTCCTTTGACCTCAAAACGTGGAGATCTGGTGAAAACTCGTTTTTCGAAAATCGGGGCAAAATCGGTAACTTCCTTATCTACATACGTAGCGGGAAGTTAAAAAAACGTTTGTGATAATATTATGTTTCTTACTTAAACTTAAACGAGATTAAGAAATGGAAAAGAAATTGTAGATATTTTAACTTTTGATATTTGGTTAAATGAAGATCATAACTAGGTAATACTTACCTTAAATGCGAAACAGCAATTATAAATCCAAAAGTGAGTTTGTTTTTGTCACGTTTTCCATGATAGACCTTTTGACCGACCGACCTTTTTTTGGTATAATTTTGGCATGGAGATAATTAAAGATCTGAGATGAAACAGATAACTTATTTCAAATCCTACGAGGTTGAAATAGGGGATGAAATTTTTTATGAAAAACTATGTACATCGACGGTATGTTAACCTACTCGCGAGCAATGCTGCTCGCATCAGCTAGTATTTAATGAATAATAATATATCTACACTGTTAATAATTTTAAAATTATGTATTCTGACCGCTCCGTCGCGTTGGTCGAATGGTTAGCGAACCTAACTACGAATCGAGGAGACTCGAGTTCGATTCCCGACAGGGACAAACATTTGTGTGATAAGTACTTACAGATGTTTGTATTTCTGGGTTTGGATGTTTATTATGTATGTTATAGTGTTTAAATATATGTATATCTATGTATTAGTATTGTCATTTATTAACATCCATAACACAAGCAAATAATTTGCTTACTTTAGGGTACAGCAGTATTTATTATTTATTGGTTACTAGCTGTGCCCGCGACTTCGTTCGCGTGGAAAAAATTCTAAAATAAAAACCCGCATAGTTCCCGTTCCGGTGGGATTTCCGGGATAAGAACTATCCTATGTCCTTTCTTGGGTCTCAAACTATATTTGTACCAAATTTTATCCAAATCGGTTCAGTGGTTTGGCCGTGAAAGCGTAACAGACAGACAGACAGACAGACAGACAGACAGAGTTACTTTCGCATTTATAATACTAGTATGGATAGTATGGATTTTACGCACAATAACTTTTAAATCAATATTAAATTCTTGGATGATTCGAAGTATAAGTTTGAAATTGGTGTGCAAAATTGATGGCTTGCTGGAATACGTTTAGAATACATACCTACTATGTACTAGGTATTACTATTACCTACATTATACAAAATAAAAGCGGTGTGGGAGGAACGAATTGCAAATAGCAAATAGTAGACACTCAGGTTCATTACTATTGACAACTAACTGATTACTTATCCTAAAATATGATAAATCGCCCCTTCATTCAAGAATGGAATTAACTCAAAATTATTGAGTTATTTCGAGATCTCATCATAAAATTAATTAACACCATCGTAATAATAAGTTTTATCCATACTAATATTATAAATGCGAAAGTAACTCTGTCTGTCTGTCTGTCTGTCTGTCTGTCTGTTACGCTTTCACGGCCAAACCACTGAACCGATTTAGATAAAATTTGGTACAAATATAGTTTTAGACCCAAGAAAGGACATAGGATAGTTGTTATCCCGGAAATCCCACGGGAACGGGAACTATGCGGGTTTTTATTTTAGAATTTTTTCCACGCGAACGAAGTCGCGGGCACAGCTAGTAATATTATATTTATGATAAGGTAACATTAGGCATATCAAAACATACTGCGTTGATATTTTCTATGATAGACATAATCGGAAGGACTACCTTGAATACAGAAATTCAAAGAAAATTGTATTCGTCATTATTGACGAATGCCTAGTAAGATCATGTATTACAAATATGTTTTTTTATATTAAAACAAATCCTATATTATCTACTCAGAGTGGGTTATTAAAAAAATTCAAAATCCATATTACTATTATAAATGCGAAAGTCTGTCTGTCTGTCTATCTGTCTGTCTGTTACGCTTTCATGGCTAAACCGCTGGACCGATTTTCATGAAATTTGGCATGGGAGTAGTTGAAGAGACGGGGCAAACATAGGTTATTTTTTTTTTCAAAAGTCAACACTTAAAGGGTTTAAATAGGGGATGAAATTTGTATGAAAAGCTATCTTGACAACATGTTAATCTACTTGCAGGCGAAGCTGCGCGGGTCAGCTAGTTAATAATAAAAGTCTAGGTTAAACTGATTTAAATGGTAAATACATGAATTTATTAAAAATCTAAAGTAAATGCACTTTATGCGTCGAGTACCTAACCGTACGTAATTATATAAGTTTAAACCTGTTGATTTGAAGCCCATTTAAAGAATATACCATCTTCTATTCTGACAGACAGTTTAGAAAAGGCAAAAGGTGCTAATAACATAAATTCCAACTATTGTGATTAGTTGGTGGTAGAATTTTGAGACACATCACCTTAATCTTACCTTTCAAAACTTCTTTCCTTTGCACAGTATAAGAAAGCTAGCTGATTTGCGTAGCTTTTCTCTTGAAAAACTTTCATCCTCAATTTCAGTCCCGAAGAGGCTACTTTTTTATCCTATAACTAAATGTTAGCCTGTATTTGACCCCGAATCTTAAACTATCTCCATGCAAAAATTCATCAAAATTGGATAAGCTGTTTAGCCATGAAAGCTTAACAGTCAAACAGTCGGACCGATTGACAGACTTTCACATTTATAATATTAGTATGTAATTATGCATATGGAATAAATGTAATAATACCTATGGATTAGTATGGAAGTACCTATGGATGAATTAAAATCTAGAATTTTAATATAACAGGGGTTTATAGTTTAAACTTCATGTACTTATTAGTGTATTAAAGTCGCTAGATAGTACCTACCGCCTATGCCTGAACAGCTGGTTCAATATGACAGAATAATCCATTAAATCTTATTACTTACCTTACCTTCCTTTTTTGTTAGCGTTATCAGTGTGACAAAGTAATCTATATTAATAGTTTCATCATGGGTTAAGGTACACTCAATCGGAACCTTACCTAAATTCAGATTGTCGTGTATTTTGTTAAAAAAGTGATTAAAAATTCTAACGGTGCACAAATATGTGGTGTAGATGGCGTGAGCATTTATTAAAGTATCGTAGACCGGAGCGTAGATTATCGTAAAGCTTATTTTCTCTTCGTTCATAAAAGAGTAGAAATTAAAAAATAGCAACACTATAGTGTTGTCTTTATTAAACCAACGTAATAGTTGAAAGAAGACGTCACTACTGTGTTGCTATTTTTAATGTCTACTATTTGAAAAGTATCTTCGCGCCCGTATCCCCAAAAGGGTAGGCAGAGGTACAACAAGTGCAACATGATTAGCCGAAGATACTTCTAATCCCGGGCAACTTTGTGTTTATCAGAAAACTGAAAAAAACACTTTTTTTAAATGCCCGACCCAGGAATCAAACCCGGGACTTCATGTGGTCAACGCCAACGCTGGACCACTAGACTACAGAGATATTTGAGTTAGTTATAAGATTGCGTATTATGAGTTTGCGTAATTTTCATCTAGTAAAGGGAAATAATTGTACAATAAATTTTGTTACTTTTGATTTAAAAATAATCATCACGTTGGTAAAATTGCACAGTAGACGTTCACATTCAAAATCTTTGTTTTATATTAGTCATCTAATTACCAACGAGTGACGCTTCATATTTGTAATAACCGGTATCACTAGATTTATATAGATCCCTGACGAACAGATTTGTTAACACATTATCAGCAGACTTCAGGTGGCTCCTGATTTTTTTCTAGATAGAAAGAAAAAACAAATACTTTCATGATATAACTCAGTCTAATAGAGTAACAAAGAACTATAAAAAGAAAATATAAATAAATATGCAGGATACTTAACAGATAAATAAAAACAGCCAACAGTTTCTACAGGAAACACTTCAAAATAATCACTATTGTTAATTATTAAATCATAGAATAGCAGATAAATAGACAGCTTCCTGATAGAAAGAGATAACCGTCACATATAGATGCCAACGCCGATATGAGTGCATTGCTTTGAGAGGTAAATATTGTAGGTTTGTAAAAACAAGTTGTCGATTAAGGGACTCGCTTGTAAAATAAGTATTAAGCTTTTAAGTGCTAATTTTTGTTAGAGTCAAGTATCCCCCCCCCCCCCTCTGCAGGTTAAACGGTTGATTTTGTCGGTGGGAAAAAAATCATGGTAGTAGTAAATATAATGAAGCTAAAAGGAAAACTATCACAGCTTAGAAGGCTTTACAAGTTTTTGAGTAATAGTCAACAAACTTATAAAATGTACTTTTTTTAAAGATTTCTTTTTTGAAGTTTTTATATGCGGTGAACCTGTGGAGTGGATAATATATTCGTCATTGACATTGAATAGCTTAAATGTTCATAGTATGAAACTTTAAAAGCCCTGCTCTTAGTCCGCATTATTGTGATGGGCAACTTCGGAACCCTACATTGCGCGTGGCCCGACACGCACTTTAGCAATTTTTTAATTTATATATTATTATAAGTTTCAAGTGTGTGCAGATAAGTCGAGAGTGAGTTCAGTCCCCCTTCACCTCCCTGCCTCACCTTTATTGCAATCTATACGACCTCGAAATGGCCACTCCCATTTTACGTTGTTTATTTGATTTGCATTAACAAAACGAGAAAATGTATGAGCTCTTAAGCCTTTTTCTTTAATACTAGCCGTTACTCGCAACTTCATTCACGTGACAGAAAATCGTGACTTCCTTTTGCTCAGTCGTGTAAAAATGTAGCCTATTAGCTTTCTTTCACTCTTAGCTTTCTAAAAGTAAAAAAAATAAAATCGGTACAGTAATTTAAGTATATTCGTTACAAATATACCTACACAAATTCAAACCCAAAAATACATATATTTTCTCTTTCAAGTATTACTAGTATAGATGGATTAGAAAACCAGATTGTACGCCTTGATATGTAGATATATATAAAAAGGAAGTAAATACTAGAGATGGGTAAATAGAGACAAAAAAATTCAAACACGCCTAAATAAGAAATCAAACATTTTAGCAAGTTGCCAATCCAAACTTATGTTGATTTCTAATTGTTTGTTAAGTATATTTTTTTTGTGATGAAAGAGTCATCACTCATACGCATAACCGAAAAATCCTATTCCTAGCATGAAATCAGTTTATGCAGTGCCAGACAGAAGTTTGAAGGATAACTAATAATTTTTTTAAACTTTTGAATACTCCAACGTCAAACTAACAAAAATGTTAACAACATTAGAAAAATCTCATGGTTCGCAATTATTTTCAAATAACAAAATGATTTGATACAACAAAGAAAAATATTTAAAGTTTAAAAAGCCACTTAACATTACTAATATCACCCATTAATAACGTTATGTTGGGCGCTTGATTTAACTATTGTTATGTCACAACATAAGTGCAAAATGCATTTTAAAGAGCCACAATGTTTGCGGTATCACACTTGAAAGAATTAACAAATTGCCTCCAATCAATAATACCTCAGACATTGAACTTGAAGAGATCCTTAAGGAGTGGCTTTTGATGTGTTTTGACAGTTTACTAATGTGATATCATTAAAAAGGTCCTGTAAGACGCCAGGACTTTGTTGGGTAACAATGGGAAATAAGAATAGTAATGAGGCCCATTTATTTTATAGTTTTTAAATAGTTGAGTTGCGGTCGGAAATTCGCTTTGGAGATTAAAGACAATTTTTACATTTTTAGAGCTTCACTACGAAGACAATTTTACATAATAGCAATGCAAATATGTTTTATTATAAAGTGAAAGACAAGTTTGCAAAACTATTTTTAAAAAATCTCAAGGCATTTCTGTCATTTTCTTTTTAAAAATAAGTATAATAATCAAGAAACATTCTCTACTAATGGATTTATTTGCTTCAAATTAACACAAAAATGAAGAATTTTTGAGGTCATCTGTGTCTGCCTTCGTAATTCAGTTTCGGTTTTGTAGATATATATAAAAAAAAACAACACACTTTTGCTTAGAAATAAAACGTAACCTTTCTTATATTATTTATTAATAGATGCTCAAATCTCTATAAACTTGAAACTAAATTATTTTATTTTTTAACTTCCTACTACATAATATGTAGATAAAGAAGTTACTCATTTTACTCCGATTTTCGAAAATCAAGTTTTCACCAGATGTCCACGTTTTGAGGTCCTAGGAATCTTTTCCGACTATTTTCACGATGACGTCAGTATGTATGTATGTATGTATGCGTGTGTGTATGTAAACTTTTCATTACTTTAGAATATCATTACCGATCGAAACGCGGTTGATGGCATTCGATTGGATTCCGCTCAACTTAGATTTCCTGAAAACTTGAATTGATTCGGTTCAGGAGATTTTGAGAAATTTAAAAAAAACACCAAAAAAATGTTGACGAAACAGTATTTTTTTAATATAACTTCCAGATTTATGTACCGATTGAGTACAAAAACTGATCAGCTCTAGTCCTCAAAAAACTACGTCTAATACAAAAATTGCATCAAAGTTGGTTGATCCGTTTGGGGGTAATCGTTGACGAAAAATTTAGAAAATTTAGACGTAGCTTCGAAATTTTTCAACCAATCATTTTTTGGTGTTCTACTATATTTTAATATTAAAAAAACTACGTCAAATGCCGTTTCAAAAATCAAAATCGAATCTAATTCTCAAAACTTATAGCTTTTTAAATATTAAAATTACGTTGTTTTTAGCAAACTTACTTAATTTTTTTTAATAATTTTCAACTTAAATGACCGATTGACTTAAACATCTTATTAGATTTTCTCCTTTAAAAACTACGACAAATACTGTTAATTTAATCATAATCGGTCAATTTGCTTGGAATTTATCAATGAAGAAAATTAAAAATAAAATTATTTTTGACAGCATCGAAATTTTTCAACCTATCGATTATTTAGCTAAAGCAATATTTTAGATCTCAAAAATTGAGTTGAATGCCATCATCGTTTTCAAATATACAGCTTTTCAAAAATTAATATACTGCCATTTTTAACGAAACAGATGTTTGAATTGAATAATCTATGCTTATATTTTTTACTCTTTTGAGCTTAAAATACCTTATAAATTTAGTGGGAAGTTTCAGGGATGGCCCGTAGGGTCAACCGTTTACACATTTTTTTAACTATAAATATAAGCAAAACAAATGTTATTTGGTCATCTTAGAAAGCCTTTGCAATCCTGGTTTTAAATTAGGGCATCATCCATTTTTTTACTTCCATTCAAAGTTAACATTAAGTAGGTATAGTCAAATATCTTACATACGGCATGAAATGTTAATTTATGTTCATTATCAAACTGATTTATTACTGAAATCATCCATTGTTTATAAGTTAGAATATTCGCAAGAAATCCGGATTTTACAATTACATTAGGGCCTTATTTCAATGGTTTACTTCTTTTTATGCCAAGGCGTATTTTTATTTTTAGTTAGTGTTCCTAATTTAAGCGTATTAAGTTCTGAGGTTTGTTGTGGAAAAACAATCATTATTTTGAGCATGAGGTAAATGAATACAAATAAAAGACTATAATAAAACACATAAAAGAACGAAGCTAATCTAATTTAATAATACATCCTGACCGTGTTCAATTTTGGCAAATGGTTGTATATCAGCAGCACTATGTAAAACTAGGTAGGTATGTCAAATGGGTATAGTCATAAACTTTTAGCGTAAAATATATGTTAGAACTCATTATACTTACGACTTCAATAGATACAATAATACATATTACATAAAAATAGAATCCTGACTTGTTTAGTTTTTAGCAACTTTAGACAAACTACTAGTAGTCTTTGTTTTTGTAGTTTGACTTGGTCTCAAAATATGATAACTGGCATATACTAATTAAAGATTAATTTTGAACTTTAAGTAAAGTAATTTAAGTGGTTTTAGGTCTTATTCTTAGGTTTTATTTGAAATTTCGTAAACACTTTCCCCGTGTTGGTTCCAGGCTCCTTTGAAGAATAGACCAACTGCCGTTCTGCCAGGCAGGTCGTAAAAGGCGACCGATTGGGAATGCGAGTTACTACCATCGTGGCTACTAGGTGGTAGAGTTCTGCATTGTCTCGCCAGGGTTTGGTACCACCTCCTTACCTATTCCTGCCGCAATAGCGTCAGTGCTTGTCGCTGTCGTGTTCCGGTTTGGAGGGTGAAGTAACCGGTTAACTTATGCATGTGGCATTAGACCTCGCCACAAGATAGCAACACACAATTAACACCTTTAGTGTCTATAGGCGATGGTTGACTCTTCCATCACGAGACCCATCTGCTTGTTTGCTATCTTATGATATAAAAAAAAATTGCGTTATAGTATAATCAAAATTAATGTTATTTTTACACAGAATACTAGTTGCTGTTTCTGATACTTTTTCGCGTGACCTACACAAATTAGTTCCTTCATTTTACCTATACCGTCGGGTAAAAAAATAACCTATGCTACTCAATGGTAACATAACTATGTAATGACGAAAAATTTTTAAATCGGTCATATAGTTTTTGAGTTTATCAATTCAAAAAATCAAATATTACCAATTTTTTATTAAGTATTCATGCTTGCGGTGTTATGTTCTTATCATCGAAAAGATAGGCCACTGGTATGAGGTTACTTGATATGATAGGTAGACAACCTAACGACAAAACGAACTTACGTCAGGTTCCTGGCAAGTTGTGTTTTCATTAAGAGAAATTTATTTAGAACAATTTTCTCGCGTGAAAGGTATCGCCAGAATTTTTATATCATAAGACAGCAAAAGAGCAGCTAATTTTCCTGATAGAGAGAGGCTTTTTAATTTCATCATGTCCGTCTGTCTGTTCTGTCCGTCTGTCCGACCGTTGGTCTATATATGTAATGTATGGTTGTGAAGATTAGGTGTACTGCTGGGCTATTCTGTAAGGACAATTTTCGATAATTCGAAAGCTGAATCCGCGGTGAGATGTCAATTCGCATTCTGTTAAAATGAAAAGCGGCGGCAGCGCCGCACTGTCGAGCGTGGTAGCGAGATGTACTAGTGCATGTGACAATTTGACATTAAATGTTTGTATATGGCATTCTGTAAGTGAGATTCGAGCTTCGATTGTCGAATTGAGTGTCAAGTTAGGCTATTGAGTGTGTATTGAGCTATTGGCTAGGTGAGCGCGTAGATGAATAAAACGTGGCAGCAGTGCCGCACTGTCGAGCGCGGAAGCGAGGTGTACTAGTGCGTGTGACAATTTGACACTAAATGCTTATATTTGGTATTCTGTAAGTGGAATTCGAGCTTCGATCTTCGAATTGGGTGTCAAAAATGTTTCTGAAATCTCGAATTCACCTGTCAGATTAAAAGTTACTACAGAGTAATCGAGATCGAAGTGAACTAAGATGCAATGGCAAGATTATTTGTTTAAAATCAAATAATCTAAGAAGCACATGCAGCTGAGATGTACGCTAGTAGAAATCAAGCAATTAGCATTTGAAAAATGAAGATATTTACATTGGATAATTAATTAATTTATAATTATAATTATCTCGGGACAATTTTACACGAATTGATCTAACCCCAAAATAAGAAAATTATTTGCTTGTGATATGGGTGTTAGTCATAGAAATACAAATTATATAAATACTCATATATATAATAAACACCCAAACCCAGAAATACAAACTGCCTCTGTCGGGAATCGAACCCGAGCCCTATTGACTGCGTAGTTAGGGTCGTTAACCACTTGACCAACGGGGCGGGGAGGATTTTTTTTATATTATAAGATAGCAAACAAGGAGATCCCTCCTGGCGGAAAGAGTCAACCATCGCCTAAATACCAAACGTGTTAATGGTGCGTTGCTATCTTGTGGCGAGGTCTTATGCCACATGCATAAGTTTACCGAGTACCTTACCCTCCAAACCAGAACACGACAGTGACAAGCACTGACCCTATTGCGGCAGAAATAGGTAAGGCCATGGTACCAGACCCGCGCGGGACAATGCAGAACTCTACCACCTAGTAGCTACGATGTTAGTGACTCATATAGCCAATCGATCGCCTTTTACGACCTGCCTGGCAGAACGGCAGATGGCCTATTCTTCAAAGGAGCCCGGGACCAACACGGGGAAAAAGGAAGGATAAAGATTATGTTTTAAACTGCAGACTATCGGATGACCAGATAAATAAAGTGTTAGAAGACATAAAACACATATATTTTCCCCCATGTTTATCCGAGCTCCTTTGAAGAATAGACCAACTGACGTTTTGCCAGGCAGGTCATAAGAGGCGACCGATTGGCTATACGTGTCACAACCGTCGTGATTACTGGGTGGCAGAGTTCTGCATTTTCTCGCCCGGGTCTGGTACCACCGCCTCACCCATTTCTGCCGAAATAGTGTCAGTGCTTTTCACAGTCGTGTTCTGATTTGGAGGGTATGGTAGCTGGAAAACTCATACATGTGGCACAAGATAGCAATGAACCATTAACATCTTTTGGTGTCTATAGGCGATGGTAGACTCTTTCCCTCAGGAATCCCATCTGGGGTCTGCTAATTTACAAATGACTCAATGGCGTTTCGATGGATTCATGTTAAGCCAGCGCCAGACATAGTTTCAAATATTTGCACACTTGTTTGATGGTTATGTGTGGTATGGGACTTTGCAAATGTGCTCGAAATTGCCACACATAGCAATCAAACCAGTGTTCAAATATTTGAAGCTATGTCTGGCGCGGGCTGAAGAATAGTTTGTTTATATTATAAGATAGCAATGAGTCTCCTGATGGAAAGAGTTAACCATCGTCTATAGATACCAAAGGTGTCAATGGTGCGTTTCTATCTTGTGGCGAGGTCTAAAGCCACATACATAAGTTTACCGGTTACCTTACCCTCCAAATCGGAACACGACAGTGAAAAGCACTAACGTTATTGCGGCAGGAATAGATAAGGCGGTGGTACCTGACCCGGGCGAGACAATGCAGAACTCTACCACCTAATAGTCACGATGGTAGTGACTCGTAAAGCCAATCGGTCGCCTTTTACGACCTGTCTGGCAGAACAGCAGTTGGTCTATTCTTCAAAGGAGCTCGGGACCAACACGGGGAATAGTTTCACAGATTTCGTATTCTGTTAATTAAGACAAATAGTGTTTCATTGACACACCATCTAATTATGATTCAACCCCATTGGAAAATTCGGAAAGAAGTCATAAAAATAAATAATTAACAAGTTCTTTTATTTTAAACTAAGAAAACACTTCCACTTAAAAATGTATAATATTTTTCATCAAAACAATATTTAATAAATTTCAAATTTTTTGTAGCCTGTAAGCAAGGCTTTACTCAGTTAGTAGTAAATTCATGTATCTATGAAAGGATTTTTTTATTTGTGTACACAATTAATTTATTCTTTATTACTCTAGATTTGGACTTCATCATTTCATTAAAAAATTAAAGTCAACTTATTCGAGATAATTTTTTCACACGTTTCTGAAATAGCTTTACATTTCCTTTTACTCCCCTTATAGTATGTGTTACAGCTATTTTGTAAAATATTGGCGATTGTGCCTGCCATACGATATTTCCCGATATTTTGAAATTTCGTCTGTTTTTGGAGGCATACTTAAGTTTAACTAAGTTCATGTGAAATCGTTTTAGTTTTTAGTAGGTTTAGCCATTCGGGGATCTTCACGTCCATTCTTGTTTGCTTTTCTTATTGAAGACCATGATAGATAATTTTATATTCAAATTTTAGTAATCTTTCTTCGGTGCAGTTTCATTTTCTAGGCTATCCTCACGTATAAGTAGGTCTATTTTGTAGAAATACATTAATATGATATAACATAAAACAGTCTCGGAAATATACGCAATATATTATATTATTTCGCCTTAATATATTTCTTTACATAAAATATTATAATATTGCTAGACCAAGTGTCAAATATCAATTTTATTTAGGTGTGCCTAAACAGGCAAAGGCTCAATGCTATACAGCCACGGCGAGTTTATATACTAACAATTTATTATATTAAATATGTTTTTACTAAAAATTAGATTAAAAATTTGAACAGAAACAATATACCAAAAAGTTTCTTACTATTTAATAATTATTTTTATTAAATAATTGAATAAAACACAAACCGATAAAAAAAAACGATAAAGGTTTTTACGTCAACCCATCCCTGCCTAAGCGAGGCTCGATTCAAAGCTCACTTCACTTCGATTGTGCATTTTTTGTTTAGAGAATATCAATTCAAGAACAATTGGTTTTTAGCTGTGGCAACACTGGTGTATAGTTTAAAAGAAATTCTCTCCCAGTAATTTAATTAATATTTATGTGTTTTAGATTCAATTTGTCCTAATTTGCCAGTTTCTAATTATTCATTTAACCCTAGCTACGAAAAATAAGTGTTTACCTCGTGTTCTTGAAGAGTATTACAACAAATTTAAAAGTAAATTAAACTATTGTGTAGCTGTCAAACTTGCAAGTTGCAACGAAATAATTTTTGAATTTCTAATTTTGGATTATGGATTATTTTCCTTGTTAGTGCCGTAAGTTTCTGTTTTACGATACATTTTATATTTATAACACATTTCACATTTAAAACAACTGGTGGTGAACTCGTTCTCCTTTTGTTTGTTTTTGGATAAACAGAACGGATGATTGGGACCACTACCATCACACTAGTAATATATAAACAGAATATTTAGATGCTTTACAGTACTTGTTAGCTGTGCACCCCTATTGTTTTTTTCCTTTTGCTTGTGTGAATAACCAAACAAAACGGAGAATCTGTGCCTGCTAACATAGTTACATATAGTCTGGGAAATATTTCAATACCACACTTTTAGTCTTGTAATATAGGTTTATTTATTATCATTACACATACTTAAATATATAAGCATACATATAATTTCAGTCATTTGAGTACACTCGTATACTGTTATTCATATATCAATTAAAACAGAAACATGATGACTCGTAAGGCTTTAGCTCGCCAAGAGGAAAATAAGCTACATCTTACTTTACAAGAATTGAAAAAATATAAAGACTTATGTCAAAAGTTAGAAAAAGAACACGAGGATAGTGAAAGAGAAGTCTTAACAGTACTTGATAATAATAAGAAATTAAAAGGGGAAATGGCTGAATTACATGCTCAGTATATTAGTGTCTGTGAAGAACGTGACAGGCTGCACCATATAGTAAACACATTTGATCAGTGCAGCAGTGAATTTGATACCACACTAAGGCGTAATACCGAATTAGAGCGAAGACTTAGTGTGGCACAGCAGACAATTGATAAAATGGAGTGTGATAGTTGGAACAACAGACTAGCGCATACCCAATTGCTGTATGATGAAGTAATGCAAAACACTTGCTCAAATTCAGCCACTTCTTCTTCTATTCAAAAATCCATTCAATCCCATAATTCTATCCCAATAGTTACAATTGATCTAACCGATGACAACAATTCAATAAAGAACACAAATACTAAAATCTTTTCTAGTAAAAATAAACTTATAAAATATATAAAATTAAATAAAACAATAAGAAAAACACAAAAGAATATTCATAAGAATAAATTGATCTTAAAAAAATATAAACTATGCAGAGAAAACCTAATTAAAACTAAAGGTATTTTAAATAAGTATGAAACAGACATACTATACTTACAGACTGAAATTAATAGTTTACAAAATTCTCTACAGAATATTACAATAAAATATGAATTAGCACAAAAGGAAATAAAAGAACATATATTGGCTATGAATAGTTTGGTAGATCTTTGTAAGTATAATGAAGAGAGATGCAACTCTTTGTTCAATAATTATTTACATCATAAGTCACCCACTGCACAAGACCATTTACCACCATCTTTGAATTGCATAACTTTGCCACAAGTTCAGTCTGAGGGTTTGTCTGTCAGTTTCAGTACTGCTACTTCACCTATAAAAGATCACCACAATTTGGAAAATAAAAGGATTATTATGTATTGTGATGAGATTGGTAAAAACATGGGACAAATATTATCTGAAACATTTGGTTATCCTATAACAAACTTTTGTATACCAAATGCTAGCTTTTCTTATATTGTTGAAAAAATTGTTTCTAATAATTATAGCAAAAATACTATACTAATATTATGTACTGGGAGAAGAGGGAATGCCAATATAAACATTGTAAAAAAGTATTTTAAACAATTATCTATGTTAAATGTTGAAAAGATATTTCTATTTGCATTACCATATAGCAACAGTTTGCCACAGACTGAAAATAATATTAGATATAAGTGCAATATTAGATTACAAACAATGTCATTGTATGACGATAAATTTCAATTCATAGATTGTAATTCATTTATTAAAATTAAATACTTTTTAACTAAAGATAAATTTTATCTTTCTAATTACTATAAAAGACAAATAGCAATTTCGCTATATTTTTATATTTCTAATAAAGCCAAATGCTTGGCTAACACAGCTGCTTCTATTGAGCAGCTACGTAATTTAAGTAGCATTCCTTTGAGCGTGGAACATGTTCCACATAATTTAAATTAGTAATTAAGACAATGGAGTCAACCTCTTGCAATGCATTATTTGGTACTAATAGACATTTAAATTTCAGTGTAAGCGAAATTGCCATTGATACACAATATGTATGTTATAAAGGCAAATGTAAAGAAAATGTACCATCAGCTAATAATAAAAAAGAATTAAACTGTCGGTTAAACCTGGTTCACCAAAATATTCAAGGGCTGATGGGTAAAGATTTGGAATTGGAGTTGTTCATGAACTGTAATAACGTGGACATTCTTTGTATAACAGAACACTGGCTTAAAAGTCATCAGATCATGTTCAGCTTCAATAATCACATAGTTGGCAGCTCGTTTAGCAGAAGTAAGATGATACATGGTGGCTCTTTAATTATTGTTAACAAACTAATTAAATTTAAAGAACGTAAAGATATTGTGAGCCTTTCTGTTGAACGAGTCATCGAGATTGCTTGTATTGAGTTCGAGCAATTTATTGTAATAAGTGTATATAAGCCTCCTTGTGCAGCTTTTGAGGAGTTTTCTAACAAAATGGAGGAGGTTATGTATAAAGCCTCAAATTCAAAGATGAACATTGTTATCTGTGGAGATTTTAACATTAATATTTTAGAACAATCTTCTTTATCACATAAGTTTATAAATCTATTCAAATCTTATAATTTACACAAAATTTTCTATGAACCAACTAGAATAACTGCCTCTAGTGCTACTTGTATAGATAACATATTTTCAAATATAACACCTACAAATAGCTCAATTATAAATACATTAGATTCAGACCATACTGGGCAATCAGTTCAATTTTTGAGAGTACCAAATAAACTTCAGAGAAAAGAAATTGTTTTTGTTCCTATAAATAGTAGTCGATTAGAACGTTTTAAAAAAAATTTAGCTGCAAAATTGCCTGAGATGCCCTTTCAAGAAAATCCAAATAATTTATATGATACATTCTTTAATTTGATAGATACAGAATATAGGCAAATATTTACACCAAAATCTATATCTGTAAGTAAACGCAGAGGTTTTAGTGAGTGGGCAACTGCAGAAATTTTTAAAAGCAGGAATCGGTTATTTGATTTATATTATGAAAAATCTTTTAATCATAGTACTGAATTCAAAGAGTATGTCAAAAATTATTCAAAGATTTTTAAAAGAGCTTGCAATGCTGCCAAGTCAATACACATAAAAAATATGATAAAACACTCTTCTAACAAAATAAAGGCAACATGGAACATCATAAATTGTGAAATTGGCAAGACTAGTATTTTTGATGAAGAATACCAATTAAATGTAGAAGGAGTCAATGTTACGGGATATTTGGAGGTAGCTAAGGAATTTGAAAAATTCTTCTCTAATGTGGCCATCAGAACAACCCAAAGTCTAAGCTCTTCAGCCAGTACCGCGGAATTATTATTGAAGCAATGTGTCAACAAGTGTGAATCAAATTTTGAATTTTCTTTTATTGATTCTAAAGATATATTAAATGCTTTCAAAACACTAGAAATTAAAAAAACTGCAGATTTATGGGGCCATTCCCTTAAAATCATTGCCTCAGTAATAAATATCATTGCACCATACTTAGCTGTAATATTTAACTGCTGTATAACAAATGGTGTTTTTCCTGATTTAATGAAACTCTCAAGAGTAATTCCAATATTTAAGTCTGGCTGTAAATCAGATCCCACTAACTTTCGGCCTATCTCGGTTCTGCCTTCCCTGAGTAAAATATTTGAAAAAATAATTCTTAATCAAATGTTAAAACATTTTAACAAATTTGAACTGTTTCATCCTAAACAATTTGGATTTACAAAGGGTCGCTCAACCGTAGATGCTGGTGTGGAATTATTGAAAAAAATCTATGAAGCCTGGGAGGAATCACATGATGCAATTGGAGTATTTTGTGATTTATCTAAGGCATTTGACTGTGTTCATCATAATACTTTAATCAGGAAATTACACTACTATGGCATTAGAGGTAAGGCCCTCGATCTTCTGACTTCGTATTTGAATGGAAGAACTCAGAGGGTCGATATCAATGGAATAAGATCAAACGGTGCCACTGTCACCATGGGTGTTCCACAAGGATCCATTCTTGGTCCGTTTTTGTTTTTGATATATATAAATGACTTGCCCTTCTTTGTTGGCGATAGGCATGGAATCGTACTGTTTGCGGATGACACTTCACTTTTATTTAAAGTGAAAAGACGAGTTGGTAAGTATGACGAAGTGAACATTGCGATTTCAAAAGTTGTACAATGGTTCAATGTTAACAACCTCCTATTAAATGGAAATAAAACCAAGTGTATTAGATTCTCAACGCCTAATGTAAGGCATATAGATACCAATGTACAACTTAACGGGGACAAATTGGATCTTGTGGACTCTACTGTCTTTTTAGGGATTACGATAGATAAAAAACTACAGTGGGGACCACATATCGACAAATTAACGAGTAAACTGAGTTCAGCGGCATTTGCAGTTAAAAAAATGAGACAGATTAGTGATGTAGACACTGCGAAAATTGTGTATTTTAGTTATTTTCATAGTATTATGTCTTATGGGATTCTACTATGGGGAAATTCCACTGATATAAATACAATCTTTGTTTTACAAAAAAGAGCTGTAAGAGCTATTTACAATCTCAGTCCACGAGTTTCCCTAAAAGAAAAATTTAAAGAAATTAATATTTTAACCGTACCATCACAGTTTATATTTGAAAACTTGATGTATATTCGTAAAAATATTTCTTCATTTAAGAAAAATAGTGATGTACATAATGTAAACACAAGGAACAAAAACAATCTTGCTCTGCATGTATCACGTCTCCACAGAATAAATAACTCTTTTATGGGGCAATCTATACGCTTTTACAATAAACTTCCAAATGCTATTAAAGATCTACCAATACACAAATTTAAAAAATGTATCAAATCGAAACTTTGTAAAAAAGGTTACTATAAAATATCTGAATATTTGGATGATAATAAGGCATGGGATTAATTGCTCCTCATAGCAGTCTCATAATAATTATAATATATTATTCATAAATACATTGTAATTGTAATTGTAATAACATTGTTTAAAAAAATGTACATGCACAAAAAAAGACAAGCCCGCTGAGTTTCTTCCGCCGGATCTTCTCAGTGTGTGGCCGCGTTTCCGATCCGGTAGTAACTCAAAAAATGTTGACTCGTCAAAAGTGCCTGTAAAGGATAATTTGAATAAAAATGTTTTGACTTTTTTTTGACTTTGACTTCGAGCTATCGATAAATTCGTTGTCGAAGTGTATTATTATGTCGATGGATAGAACCTACCGGAGTGAGATTCAATTTTGAATTTGTTTCTTACAAAGAATCATCGATCTGAAAATTCAGGTTCACCTGGTTCACCTGCCAGATTGAAAGTTACTAGAGAGCAATCGAGACTGAGGTTAAATAAATATTTTTCGGGTGCTATGGCTAGATTATTTGTTTTAAATGAAATAATCCAAGAAGCACATGCAGCTAATTTGTACATTCGTAGAAATCAAGCCGGTAGAATTAAAAAAATGAACATATTTACATTGGACAAATATTATGTTCTACACTGAATACTATCAGATGAGTTAACAACTGTTAGAACAAGTGTTAGAAGATATAAAACATAAGATTCCCCCGTGTTGATCCGAGCTCCTCTGAAGAATATACAAACTGCCGTTTTTCCAGGCAGGTTGTGAGAGGCGACCGATTGGCTATACATGTTACACCATCGAGACTACTTAGTGGTAGATTTTTTCGCCCGGGCCTTGTACCACCGCCTTACCTATTGTTGCTGAAATAGCATTACTGCTTGTCACAGTCGTGTTCCGGTTTAGAGAGTATGGTACCCGGTAAACTTATACATGGGGCACAAGATAGCAACGAACCATTAACATCTTTGGTGTCTATAGGCGATGGTAAACTCTTGCCCTCAGGAAACCTATCTGGGGCCCAAGTCTGCTAATTTGCATTTAATTAGAATAGTTTGGCACATTTCGTATTCTGTTAATTATTTAAGACCAATAGTGTTTCATTAACACACCATCTAATTATGATTCATACCCCATTTGAAAATTCGGAATTCATAAAAACAAATAAATAAAAAGCTTTTTATTTTAAACTAAGAAAACACTTCCACTTAAAAAATACAATATTTTCACCAAAACAAGATTTAATAAATTTCAAATTATTTATGTATGCATGTAAGTCATCATAAAGCAAGGCTTTATTAGTCGATTCCTGTATATATGAAAGAAACATTTTTATTTGTTTACATTATTAATTCATTCTTCATCACTCTAGATTTGGACTTCATTATTTCATAAAAAAATCACAATTAACTTATTCGGGGTAATTTTTCATGCGTTATGAAATAACGCGAACGTTACATTTTCTTTGCTGCCTTTACAACTATTTTTAAAGCTATTTTTGATAGTGCACAACTATATAATTATAACAAATTTAGACTGAAACTTGTTCGTGCTGGCGAAAGTCTCTTTTTGGCGATTGTGCCATAGGTACGATATTTCTAGATATTTTGAAATTTTTTCGTCTGCTTTTGGAGTAACTTCGGAAGGTTTTTCTACTCTTGCTGATTTCAAATTGAAGGCAGCCCTTGCGCATCTGCGATAGGCTGGGACTCATATGTGTAAAACATATTTTTAAATTTATATAAGTTCGTGTTAAACCGTTATAGTTTTTGGTAGGTACCTATCGCCATCCGAAGATCGTTATGTCCATTCTTGTTTGCTTTTTTGTGAAAGACCGTGATAGATAGATAATTTTATATTCGAATTCTAGTAATCTTTCTTCCGTGCAGTTTCATTCTCTAGGCTATCTTCGCGTATCAGTAGGTCTATTTTGTAGAAACACATAATATGATAACATAAAACAGTCTCGGAAATATACGCAATATATTACATTATTTCGCCGTAATATATTTACATAAATTAAACTCAGCCTATATTAATACGCCGTAATGTATTTCTTTATATAAAATTAATATAATTTTGCTAGATCAAGTGTCAAATCTCAATTTTATTTATGAGTACTTAAATAGGCAAAGGCTTAATGCCATACAGCCACGGCATGTTGATATACTAAAAATTTGTTTTTGCTAAAATTATGTTAAAAATTGTAATAGAAACAATAAATCAAAAAGTTGATTACAATATGGTAATTGATGAAAACACAAACCGATGAAAAACCGATAAAGGTTCTTACGTTGACTCATCCCTGCCTAAGTGAGGCTTGATTCGAAGCTCCCTTCACTTCGATTGTACGTTTTACTGTTTGGAAAATACCAATTCAAGATGAATCGAGCTCACGATGAATTCGCTTTCGAAGTGATAGAATTCACCTGAGTGAGTTTCGATCTTCGAATTTGTTTCTTACAGAATAGCACAGCCAAGGATTTATAACGTTTTAATTTCGATATATTTCCGTCGTTGTGATTGGTTATAGTATATGATATTATGACGTTATCTGCTAGCGCTAGTCGGTGAACCAATCACGAAACAGCATGAAACGCAGTGAACCGATCACGAAACAGCAAAAATATCAAAATAATAACGTTATAAATCCTTGAGCACAGCTGATCATACAGCATCATTTTATAGCGATTCATAAATCGCTATAATTTTTTAATTATAAGTGATTCATAAATCGCTATAAAATGATGATGTATGATTTTAAAAAATAAAATTTTTAAGGTTGCTCTCTCCATACATGTAACTGAGGGAAGAAATAAAATTTCAAGAGAGAATAGCCGTGTAAGGTATTATTAGATAGGTCTTTGTAAATTATATAGAGGTTTCTAATATTTTGTGAGATTAGGTAAGTTGGCATATCTTTGGGAAATGCGAAATTTGCGATTTTTAATTTTTTTGCATTTTCACGTCACATAATGGAAAGCGTACAATGTTCCAACACGTCGCAGCCGCTGCGGAATCTCGAACCAGTCGCTTATTTTGCGCGGTACGTGGAGTGTACATTACATTACTTATCTGGTATATTTTCTTAATTTTTAGAATAAGTGCTATAGAAAATTAAAATAAATCAAATTATATAAATTTGTGTTTTGCTGCTACGGCCCTTTTATGTGGCTCTGACTTTTATGACTGACTTTTATGTGGCTCATGGCCGGTTATTTTTCCTAAAGCCTATCATCAGCCATCAGTCATCACCCAGTATATCTGTAATAAACTATGTAATTGCTATTTCAAAATGTAAAATTATTAACTTTATAAGCAAATATAAATTAAAAGAAAATATTTTTTGGTACAGCCTTTATGTAGAATTTGAATTGAAATATACTTTGTGGCACGGTTCGTCGTTTACTTGTATTGATATTCGCTGTTGACAGGTTCCCAAAAGCGACACGCATAAATCATGAGTATTATATTCAACTTATTTCGAGAGTGTCTGTGTGCTATATACCTACAATAGGTAACTTACATGAGATTTCTTACGAATATTGTTTTGTACTATTCAAGTTGAATCGGACATTCTTTTCACAATAATAATTCGGCAAGAAAATGGAATATTCTTTTTTTGTGTAAAAAGAAAAACGAAGAGAAGTAAAGAGAAAACTATCGCTTAAAGACACCGAAGATGTTAATGATGTGTCGTCATCCTTGCGGCGAGTCCTGAATGCCAGGTGCATACGTTTACCAGCTACCTTACCCTTTATACCTGAACACGACAATAACAAGCAATGATGCTATTGCAGCAGGGATAGGTACCTAAGGCGATGGTAGCAGACCCAGATGAAACAATCCAGAACTCTACCTTCTAGTAGCCACGATGGTAGTGATTCGCATAGCCAAGCGTTCGCCTCTTACGAATTGCCTGGAAGAACGGTAGATGGTCTATTTCGGATGGTCTATTGGAGCCCGGACCAACACGGGGGAAATTTATTCGTATTTATTTACAATAATATAGTAATAATAATATATTTATATCACAAGAAATCATCACATGTATTACACAAGAAGTGTCACTAATTCCCAAACTAGGTTTCCCTGTATTATGAGAAATTATTTACACAAAACATTCTATGTTATTATGTGTCCCACAAAGGCTTATTAAATATCAATTATATTTATTGCGTTTAAGCGAGTCGATATATGTGGTTCAAAAAACAGCATATCTGTGTTTGTATGTCCGCGTGGTGTGTGAGTATGTGTGTTCATTTAAATTTTTCAGACACTTTAATACATCTTCGCTCAGTTCATAGCTAAGAGATGACAGCCACAAAGTTACTTTTTCCCTACATCTGAATCTGGTTAAATTAAGGATATCAATTTTACTGTTAATCTTTTGATACAGAAAGGAACCCAAGTAATGAAACATTTATGGGAACATTATTTTTTGTAATAGGTATGCTACATCGCCGGCTAGTCACAATCATTTTCCTTTCAGCATTCTTATGAAATCGCATGACAGTAGCTAAGATCAACATTAAGAATTTCCTGTAATTCAAATATTAAAATATTTTGGCTACATAATTCTATTTTGCCTGTGTTTGTCCAGGATTCCTTTAAAGAATAGACCATCTGTTACTCTGCCAGGCAAAAGATTTTTGAAAGTTAAACGATTATCTATACGTGTCACTACCGATGTGATTTCTAGGCGGTAGAATTCTTCAACGTCTCTCTGGTACTACTGCCTTGCCTGTTCCTGGTGCAATAGCATCGATGCTTGTCACTCTCATGTTCCAGTTTGGCAAAAAGAGGTAGCCGAGAAACTTACGTAAGTGACATTACCATCCCGTGACATAAATAGCTACGCACTAGTAACATCTTTGATAAATTTTTATTGTAATGCAATATACGGCATTAGACATAGGTTTTCAAGAAAAAGAGCTTATTACATTTTGTACTCAATTGGTATATGAATCTCGAAGTTATTTTAAAAAACATTCTTACTCCGAAATTTTTTGAGGTTTTTTCAATTTCTCAAATTCTCCTAGACCAAATCGGCTTATGATTTCAGGAAGTCTAAAATTGGCGGAAACCAATCGAACGCCATCAACCTGGTTTTGATCAGTATAGCCGTTCAAAAGTAATGGGATGTTTACGTACACACATTCACACATACAAAACATACTAACGTCATTGTGAAGATAGTCGGATTAGGTTCCTAGGACCTCAAATCGTGGTGATCTGGGGTCCGATTCTCGTAAAAAAAAAACAATAGAATCCAAGCGTTTCGGACACTAACACATTTTCTTACATATTATGCCTCGTCTCAGCACGATGAGCTGTTGCATTGTGTTTATGTGTTTATGTATTTAGACGCGACATACTCGTATATACTATTCGATGTACAATACACTATATCACATTGCTCTCCATCCAGTCGGGTAAATAGGGCAACGTTTAAAGCAATTTTATATCAGAGCGCGTGCATAGAACGCATTTGCAAGATATAAAAACTTAAGTCCCCTCTTATCGACACCTGTCAGCGTACCAACATTTTTCATTCCATAATAGTGGTACAAAGATGGTAAGTTAGTCGTAATGAGGGACCACCAAGCGGGCTTGATAGCGCATGCGTCGCGAGATGGGTCCAAGATTAACAGATCTTTTATGAGACCACACGTTCGTCGCAGGTAGCCCGTAATTCAATTCAGATTGTCATCGTCCTGATGACGTGATAGGGTTAACGAAGCAAAGATGGAGTGGTATTGTCGGTAGCGTAGCGGGTTTTCGGGTTTTGCATATGATCGACTACTTGAATCTTTTATTTGTGTTTGGCACTAGTTTAATATTTTAGCCGACTTACAAATTGATAAGAATTATGCATCCAAAGATTTATTGTAGATTATATGTATACAAGTTGACTGATACAAGACTGTATACTTATACTAAATTAAGGCGTTTAGTCCTCGATTCTGATATCGAATAAATATGTAGGTAAACAAAATTACTTTTGATTTCCGTCATGCTGGAACCTGCTTGAATAAATACCAATTTTTTTTGGCGATTTGTATACCTACTACAAACGATGCTAATGAATGTAGTGAACTTATTTTTCGTAGTAGTAGTAGTCGGAGATAAAAAACACAAAAACCCGTTTATAACCGTTCCAGTGTGATGGAGCTTTACTTTTGACCTTATTATCCTATAATTTTTTTTATGTACGTATGGACAGCCGCGCATAGATATTGGCGTTTATTATTTACAAACAACAATTTGCTGATTTCGTGACTACACTCGAAGTAGTCCGCGCGGTAATCGTACTTTTTTTTGAATACTTATTACTACACTAATTTCGTTGTGGTTTACTATGTAGTTCAGCAATATTTTTTTGAATATAGTTTTATCGGTAACATATGATTATTATTAACTATCATGTCCGTCAATACGTATTCTTTTAACAGTGATCTATAGATGAGTTTGATTTCTGCTTCCTCAAGAATGCAAATGTTTATCATTGTCATGTTCTGACTAAAAGAGTCAGTAAAGTCGATAAACTTATGCATGTAGCATTACATCCCAGATTGACACGCACCATAAATTATTTATTATCTATATGCCATTGTTATCGTTTTCCATCAAGTGAGCCACCTGTTTGTTGGCTCTATTTCTATCTCATAATATATGTATAAAAAGAGTTACTGTAAATGTTTTTATTGGTTTGAAAATTTTGGAAGCGTGCTATTCTTGAAATTTATCTCATATACTTCAAACATTAAATTTAGTTCTAGAAACATATTTTGCCACTGGTTGCCGGTTCAAAATTTGTATTTTAATAAATATATATTATGTATAATATAATATGCAAAAAGGCAAACCAATCATTATCATTGAAAGTTTATTAAATTAATGTACAAGACAGTTTTAGTATTACCTCAGTATCGATAAGTGAAGCATTTGTTTCAAATACTTGTGTAAGTTCCAGAGATTTCCGTAACCGCAAACCGCACGTACGTACTGACTGTCCGGGTAACGGTGATTTTACCCAATACCTTGGACAGGGTTTCAAATTACCATAATAAAAGCAAGGAAAGATTTTTGTAAGGGTTGAAATAGGTGAGGTTAATGTTACTTCGTTTGTACCCCTTGTGCTATTTGCCAACCATCTTTTTGAAGCACGGGTATGAGCATATTTATCCACTTGCCAGAATTCCAACTGCTACTGAGATTTTTTAAGATATAAATTAGTACCTAAAAACTTTTGTCAACGTTGGAAATAAAATCCCATATTTATAATTTAACGACTAATCACTAAATTTAAAAGGCAATATAAAAATATATTTGTTAACTTCCCACTACGTAATAAGGAAGTTACTGATTTTACCACGATTTTCGAAAGTTTTCACCAGATGTTCACGTTTTGAGGTCTTAGGAACCTTTTTCGACTATTTTCATGATGACATCAGTATGTCTGTATGTATGTATGTGTTTGTGTGTGTATGTGTGTATGTAAACATCTCATAACTTTTGAACGGCTGGACCGATCGAAACGCGATGAGATGAGATACTCCATGTGAGGCCGAATCTGTGCCTTATAAAGTTGAAGGCGATGGGCCGGAAGGAAGTACTGTCTCGCTCTGCTGATTTTTGGATAAATATATAAAAAAATTACTATTGTCTCATTATTTATGTGTAAATCAATCTTTAAAGTTAGGCAATCCGTAACTTTTCGCGCTTTCTGAACTTGTAACTACTGTAATTGCACTGAAATTGGAGTAGCCCATTATCATCCCGCAACATGGATAGTAATACACCATTTACATCTATGATATCTATAGGCATCGTTGATCTCTTTCCTTCGAGAGCCATCTGCTTGTTTGAAAAAAAAAACAAGAAAAAGAGCCAAAATATGGAGCACGCTCACCGCATTTCTGGGAAATCATGAAAACCGCCATCAAAATGATCCTATCTCCTTTACAATACATTTCACTGTATCAGCATGATACACTAAAACTCACACTATATTATTTATTTACTGCACATTTTACTTTTTTCTCCAGAAGGTCTGTCAGCACTGTACTTAACAAAAATCAAGGCAGTAATTGTCGATCCACGGAGCTATTCTGTAAAAAATAAATCTCTGTATTCTCTTTATTAATATTATCATTAATTGCAAAATGATGGTTTTAACTTTATTTTTTCGGACTCTTCTAAACATTCATGGTAATTAGTTGTATCTGGAATTATTTAACTGTAATGTAGTAGTAGTATCTTCACGCACGTTTTACCGAAGAGTGGGGCAGGGGTGGGAAGTGGGAAGATACTTAGTCCCACAATGTGATAGGTGGTAAGCCTATCGCCAACCGCGGGCAACTTTGATGCCAAGCTCGAACAAAATTTCATCAAAACATACCTTTTATATAATTAAGATTGTGTTTATTTCAGAGATATGAATATTTTGAGTGACGTCTTTGATGATACTCGTATAAACTATATTTTTTTTTCTTTAATTTTACTTTTTATTATTTATTTTATTTTTTATTTAACACTTTATTGAACACGAAAACAGTAACAGTAAACATTAAAATGATATTTATTAAGACAAAAGGTGAGATTATCTCATATTGAGATTTCTTCCAGCTAACTCGTATGAAGAAAACAGTAAATGAAGACAGACATTGTGCACAACATAAACAAAAAATGTGGCCTTAAATCTATTGACAAAGAAATGTGAAAAAAAAAACTAAAGAGAAAAGACATAAAATACTTACACAATAAAAACCAGAAAAAGAAATTAAAAATAACACACAAACTACAAAATTAACCTACTAACTTAAACTACTTTCGAGTCAGAGAATAATTATTATTCAATCGCGTCTTAAAGATTGCTGGAACAAATGTTAGATGGAAGTGAATTCCACAGCATGACTGCATGAACAGAAAAGGAATCAGAAAAAAAATTATATTTGAAGGAAGAGAAACGCAAGAGAGAACTGACGTTAGCACGACAATCATTACTTGGGGAATAAAGAAAGTGAAAACGCTGAAAAAGATAATTTAAGGATCTAGGGTTACGAAGAATGTTACAAAGCAAAGAAAGAATATGAGTATTCCTGCGTATTGGTACTGAAATTCAGAAACATGATCATATTTACGAAGGCCAAAAATGTAACCGATGCACAAATTTTCCATTCTCTCAAGTTTATCCCCTTCCCTTCAGTAATATACCCTTCAGTGGCATCAAGAAAACAAGAGTCTGCCTAGTCAATCATTGGGAGAATCAGTATTTGCATTAACGTAATTTTTGTTTTCAGCGGTAGCAATTGTTGCAATGGTTTACTTCTCCTACCTTATCACTATTTATCCCTGCCTTTTATTATTTATCTATCCCTAT
Source organism: Apodemia mormo (assembly GCA_036924255.1). Lineage (NCBI taxonomy): Eukaryota > Metazoa > Arthropoda > Insecta > Lepidoptera > Riodinidae > Apodemia > Apodemia mormo. The sequence continues at coordinate 13,923,091 of JAUPFN010000011.1, forward strand.
CTTTTTCCCCTCCGTCACGCCCTTTCACTATATCCCTTTCCCTATCTCCCTTCCCTCTATCTCTCCCTCCTTCTATCAGCCCCTTTTTCCCTAAATCCTCTTCTTACTCAAATCTCTTTTTACACCCCTATCTCACTTTTACCCCTATCTCCCCCTTCATAAATTTATCCCTACCCATATCTCCCTTCCTCCTTATCTCGTCCTCTTTCTCTTCCTCCTAGCCCCTTCTTCCATATCTCCATCTCCCATTTACCCTTTCTCACCCTCTCTTATTTAATTTTTGCCGCTCTCCTCACGGTGTCTTCTTTCTCTCTTTCTCCACTCTCTACTTCACACGTTTTTCCAATTCTCCACTTCCCCCCTCTCTTTCCCTCACCCCGTTCTATTTCTATATTTTCGAATAAAATAAAATAAATAAACACTGTAAAAATAATAAATACTTAAAATTGTCTTCATTTATTAATGGATAATTAAGATTAAGTAATCCTAACTATAGCCTCATTGTTTCTATTGAGCTATAGTTCGACCAATATTAGCATCACGCCATATCTTCAATATCTTCTGAACTACATTGGCTGACGACGGACGAGACGGTATCGATGACCTAGGTTTTTTTCTCTCACACACATAGATGAATCTTTTTTAATGGATACTTAATATTCGTTATCATACTAACTATAATATTAAATGTTATAACTAAAAATAATTTTTGTAGCGAATAAAACATGCAAAAGGAAATTAATACTGAAAAAAGAATAAATACTAAAACTATTCATCACACATATACATTATTGCCCCATTACGTATTGAACCCAAGCCCCATTGATTTCATACATATTTTTAATGATCGCTCCACCAACGTCTAAGCATGTTGCTGACGCGAATCCATGTAATTTCCCCAGCCAGAAATCGTCTAATGCGGCTAAAGAAGTTTTCACTTCAGAAAATAGGGAAGTGACCTCGAGGTGAAGGAAATTACTCAAAAAAAAAATCATGAACCTGACTGATTAAAAGAAATACTTTTACCGCCATAGTAAATTAAAAATGACACACCATTTTAGTGAGCTATCGTAATAATATAGAAGGGTTGTGCATTTAAATAAGGAAAAACTATTTTTTGAGTCTAGTCGTAATTCCAAGAGCTGTGACGTCTAAAAGAAAACAATTAGTTCTGTTTTGGATATTCCATCAATAAAAAATGTAAGGGATATCGTTATTAGCTCTCATCCAAAATTTCATCAGATTTCTATATTAATATTTATATATAATTTAATTTGAAGTATACGAGTATAAGTAGACATTTAATCCATTAATTAACACTAGAATAATTACACAGTCTATGATTAACACTATAATTATGAAAATAGTAATGTAAATGAATACATTAAGTACTTATAATAGCTTATATTCTTAAACTACTACAGCTTTTATATACTACAACAAAAGATTGATTGAGCAATCAGCATTGATTAGTTCATTGCTATTTGTCTTTTTGTGTAAATTGGGCACAATGGCAATTTCCTGGCAAGGAAATTGAAGAATTACATTCATTTTGCCTTTAAAGGTCTTTAATAAATAAAGTAATAAAAAGTAATACTTCTTCAATAAAGTGACATTTCATGTTATCTTTTAAATGCATTGACTTATATTAGTAAGTCAATGTTTGAATGTAATGAATTGTCGCTTGTAAATAAATAAAAATTTATTCGACCTTTGTAATAACTGAAAAAATTACTTTCGAAAAATTTGATTTTATTTCTTTGATAAAATTCGCTTTTCGTCGACGATACATTCATAAAAGCAGCAAGAAGAAACATATTTTATATTTAAAAGTTTAAATATGCTTAAGGTTTAAATATGCTATGTATGTATGTAATAAAAATAAAATGTAAATTATATAATATGTAAGTTTAAATATGCCCTACTAGGTGATAGAGTTCTGCATTGTTTCGCCCGGCTCTGGTAACACCGCCTTACCTATTTCTGCCGCAAAAGAGTCTGTACTTGTCACTGTTGCGTTTCGGTTTGGATGATAAGTTAGCCCGTAAACTTATTAATGTGGCATTAGAATTCACCACAAGATAGCAACGCACCATTAACATATTTAGTGTCTATAGGCGATGGATGACGCTTTCCATCAGGAGACATATCTGTTTGTTTGCTATTTTATGATATTTACAAAAAAAAAAAACATTATTTTGGACTTACACTTAAGATCGGGAAGTCACCCATGAACAAGTAAAATCCTAACGGTCTTCAAGTGAATTCCTTATTTTTAAAAATGAGTAGATTTTTTAATAGGCGTTCAACTCATATAAGGTTAGAAAAACCCCTGGCAATTGGTTCTGAGTGATTGTGCGAGGCAAAAACGCTTAGAGAATCATATCGTAGATAATTTCCTTATATCAAGATGGTGGAAGAACAATGTTCCATTTGAGTATCAGTTTACGGCTTAGCGAGTCATAAGCAATTGGCTGGCATAAAGTACTGATTTGTCGTGTTAAGAAGCTTCATGGAGTTCTACTAACTACTGTCCAAATGGATATGAAATAGAATAATATTCAATATGTTGAAAAACTTTAAAAATAAAGAATAATGTCGACACATGAGACTCGAACCCGCAACCATCTCCCTCAAGCCGGGACGCTCTGCCACTGAGCTAGTGTCGACGGGCTCGACGTGGCGAAATTCTTCTTCGTTATATGATCGATTACGTTGATTGTACTGATCGCTAGATATACATACGTATAACTATTTAAATGAGTTCTAGTAGTAGAACTAGTTAAGTGAGTTAAATCTGTTCAACTATTTGAACAATTTTGATCTTTTGGACCGAATTCAATTCATTTTCTGAGTTCTAAAATGTTATCTCAGGTACAAAATCGATGGATTAAGTCTTGAAGTTATGTAGAAAAAACACGGAAACATTTCAAAAAAACACACATACAAACATTCTGACATCATTATAAAATAGTCAGAATAGCTGTCTAGTATCTGAAAACGTCGAGATTTGAAGAATACTCTATTTGCAACAACCAGTGTTAAATTTTAAATTTAACACTGGATGAGCGAGGAGTTAAAAACATAGTTTTAAACGTTTTTATTAATGAGAAGACTGCGCAGTAATCAGTACGAGATAACATATTAGAATACAGTCTTTTAACCTGATGACTAACGGAACCAACACTATATTTTAATCACGGTACTCAAATCTTTGACAAGCTGTTGCAACATACACCTACACTTATGTTCATTATGTATATTTTCATTTTTATGTATATTTCCATATATAGTTGCCACTACTTTGCTTTTAATTTTTTTTAATCATCATGTGGTTGATAAGTTTCTGTTTTGTTTCTTGAACGAGACTTGAAATTACTTTTACTAACGATTGCTCGGTCGAAATTTGACTATAGACTACACAATAAAATTTCTTTTAAATTTGAGAATGGATTTTAGTCGTAAAGAAAATAGTATCGTGTGTGTCACATGAATATAGTGTGTGGAAGTTGTTTTTTATGCATATTATTTAAAAATATTTGATTTTTGCAGTCCTCCTCAGTGTAAACTTTAACTGTACCAAATTTCATATTACACCATTCGAGCAATTGTCATAAAAACTACTGAACTGACTGAACCAGCGCAGTAATAGATAGTCAGTGAATGAATAACAATCTCAGTGAGTTAGCGTAGCTGGCATGGTTGGCATTTTTAGGCCATACTCTATTACCAGTACCTGGTAAGAGAGTATGGCTTAAAAAACGCTGGCTAGGTGTTGCAGAGAAAAAGTGAACGTACGAAACTAGGTTCTGGGTTCGCATGCTTAAATGCAAGGATTTAATATTTGAAAAATTACCAGTTTTGAACTTCGTTTTTTAGTACAAAAATATTGTAGAAGGTTAAATGTCGAATGGTTGTAAAATCTCAAAGTTTTGTCGAAAAACACTTTTTTCAAAATTTTCGTCAACAATTACTTCCGAAAAAATCAACCGATTTTGATTTGATTAGTGACATTTTCTTTTTTAAGGAAAAAAGCTAATCAGATTCTTCTGGAATCAATCGGTATATTAGTTTGGAAATGATTTTAAAAAAATCTTGTTTTGAGAACTCATTTTTGTTTTTTTGAATTTCAAATCTACTCGGCTTAATCGATTTAAATTTCCTTACAAACATATATTATATGTAAACACATATGTGTATTTTTATATGTATATGTATAAGTATGTGCATATACTTATATCATCGCAAAAATAGTCACAAAAGGATACTGAATTCTCAAAACCTGAAGACCTGATAAAAACTCGATTTTATAAAGCCAGGGTGAAATTAGTAACATGCTTTACCGGGAATTTAAAAAGAAGATCAGCCAACTATCCTGTTTGACCGCTTCATTTGTGTAGTGGTATAAAGAAACAAACAAATTAATTAAATTAATCTGGTACCACCGCCTTACCTATTCCTGAAGCAATAGCGTCAGTGCTGGTAACGGTCGTGTTCTGGTTTGGAGGGTAAGGTAGCCGGTAAACTTATGCATGTGGCATTAGACATCGTCACAAGATGGCAACGCACCATTAACATCTTTGGTGTCTTTAGGCGATGGTTGACTCTTTCCATCAGGAGACCCATTTGCTTGTTTGCTATCTTATGATGTAAAAAAAAATGTATAATACCTACATTACAGATAAACTATCTTGTTTAGATTTACTTCAATCTGATTTGTCCTTAAACTTTTTATGTATAGTAGCCATTTCCCGCGGGTTTGTTAGCGTATATATAATTGGATACCTCTTAGGGGATAATGTTTCAAGAAATCTTTCTTAGTAGATGCCCACGTTACAATACCTAATCTCTATACTTTTTGACATGATCTATCAAATACTTTGAAATATGCATTAATAGTCAGTCCGTTGAGACAAATACATCTTACACTATAAAACAAACAACTTGCTTACGTTATTACAAACTTAATCGAAATCCTTAGAGATTTTATTTTATCGAAATCCTTAGAGATTTTATTTTAATAATTATTTAATATATTATATTATAAGGTTGAAAATCAATTTAACATTATTTTAATTTCATGCACATGCATATAACTTAAACAATAATAAATTACTAATAGATAATAGTTTCAATGTGTAGATTTATGTTTAAATATAACCGATTAAGCTCCCATTTACTAACATTAATCTCGCAAGGCGTGATAATCTATATAACGTTATTCTTTATCCAGTTACACCATTATAGTTCCATGCTATTAGCAAAATTACATTTGTTATATAAACCAATTTGCGAGCTGCTATTAATCAAATGTAAAAAGGAAGCTCAAGCTCGTACAGGTGTAATTATTATGCACATTAATTAACACACGCTGCCCCTAGAGGTAGTTACTGCCACATACATTATTCACTAACGTCAGTGGCACGCACTTAGTTTCTGTAGTTTTTGACCGACTTTAAAAATATATCATTTTCAATTCGATGTTCATTTTTTATACCATAGGATAACAAACAAGCAGATGGTTTTTCTGATGGAAAGAAACTATCGACTATAGACACCAAAGATGTGTGGTGCAATTGGAATGCCACACGCATAAGTTTACCGGCTACCTTACCCGCCAAACCTCAACACGACAGTGGCAAGCACTGATGCCTTTGCGACAGGTATAGGTAAGGTGGTATCAGACCGTTCGAGACATTGCGGAATTCTAAAACCTAGTAGTTATGATGGTAGGTAGTGACACATTTGGTTAATCGATAACCTTTTACGAACTGCCTGGCAGAATGGCAGATAGCCTATTCTTCAAAGTGGGGCCAGACCAACACGGGATTTAGTGTGTAACTTGTGTGAGTCGTATGTGGCTGATGATTCGATTCAATTAATTTCCGATTTAAAAGTTTGTTAGTTTTTTAGGGTTCCGTACCTAAAAGGTAAAACGGAACTCTGTTACTAAGCCTCCGGTTTCTGTCTGTCACCAGCCTGTATATGAGATACAACCGTGATAGCTAGAAAGCTGAAATTTTCACAAATTATGTATTTCCGTTGCCTTTATAATAAGAAATACTAAAAATAAAAAATGAAAATATTAAGGGAGGTCCCCATATAATAAACGTGTTTTTTTCGAATTTTTTCGCTATGACTCGCATTAACTCGCATTTGGCCGGTTTTTTAATGTTTTATTACCTTAGATACTACAATGTTACACAGATACTACAATTTGGATAAATCAGTTCTGATTTAAGTAGATCAAAATTAGCCCGATTTTAATCAAAATCGAGTTTTGGTAATGATCTATGTGGAGTTAATGAAACTTATATAGCAATTTTGGCATTTTATAACATTCAAAGTAGCGAGATGGTCCTGGTCACTTCTGATAAATTGATGAAAAATTAATGTTGAGTTTTAGAGAATTAATGAAATTAAAGTTTGTAGTTATTTTAAGAGAGTGTACTCTCGTTTAAGGTAGAAAAGTATGTAATTTTTAACTGTGCTATAGAAACCAATACTTATAGTATTTAATTGCTTTTTAACCTGCTAACCCAACCTGTAAAAAGATAAAAACTCATTTTTTTTTGAAAACTGCGCTAAAAATGAAAATTAAATTTAGAGGGCCAATTCTAAGTTGGAAATTTTCAATGTGTGATAATTTGAACACCGCAGAATACCGTTTAAACATAAATTTAATCAAGATGACGATAATTAATAGACATTAAAATACATTCCATGACGTTTTGTACTATTAGGCTGTGGTCCCACAAACAAACATTTTTTTGATTAATAACAAGCTTAATTTTTGTGAACAGCTTCGTTTTGACGAGACAACAATCTTTTCATCTTCGGAAAATCTCGAATCGGGTAACTATTAAAGATACATAAAAAAGAAAAGTTTAGAGTGTCGGACTAAGAAAAGTTTCCAGTTTACATGTAGGACAAAGTTACCCTTGAATTACAATAATAATTATTTATATTACAATAAAAATAATAAGCTGTTGTGAGAAAATTTAGTTGATTTAAAATTGATTAATATCAATTTTGAAATCTCATAATTCCAAAACTTTAGAGTGAAGAACTCGTCACAATAACCATCAAATATGTAGGACAAAAGTTTCATCGGTTTTTTCGTAATATAATCAAGCGATTAAAGTCGAAAAATAATTATTGTTATTAATAAATATTTTTCATCGAATCAAAATTTTCAAAGCCCCATAGCTTTATTAGTTACCCGATTCGAGATTTTTCGAAAATGAAAAAGATGGTTGTCTCATCAAAACGAAGTATATATCACCATATGTAAATTGATTAAAAAGTGTTTTGTGAAACATTACAAGTGTATTCATGTGTACGTAATTACAAATGGAGTTTCACCAAGTGCCGACGATAAAAAGTATAAAATTTGTTTTTAACAGTCCAATAAATATGTTTAACCAGTTTTTTATTAAACGAACTGGGTAAACTCTAGTTTAATTCATTGAAAGTTGATAATACGAAATGTTTATTATTTAGTCATTTATAAATTTAATATATATTGCCACACAATATACCAACGCTATACAAAATTTTATAAAATGTAAAATGATTAATTGCTAGTTGCTACTAATGCCGAGTTCCTGTAATCAATGATCCATCGTTCGTAGCAGTAACCAATAGCAACAAATAGTATCGAAACGCTCCACAATATTTGAACATTTCGTAATTTAATATTTATAAGAATTTGTTTTAGGTTACGCCTACTACTACTACTGCTCGCAATTAAAGCGAGTCGTTTTACTGATATGAGAACCAGGCATAAATCAATAAATCTAAATCTACCATAGACCGATTTATAAAATAAGCTTTCATAGCCGTGATTACATCTGTTTTCTTATCGTTAGTGTTACCCTAATGATATCTAAAATAAAAATACATATATCTAAAAATCATTCTTCACGCAAAAAGTGTTGCTCGAATATTAAGCATAGAGATTTAATTATGTGTCGTTGAAGTAGATTCAGTCAGTGTAATAGCATAATAGACTATCAGAAAAGCAAGTTTTCTTCTCATTGGTCATGAGGCATGACTCTTTACGAAGAGTATAATAATTTTTTTCTGTCATACATCTAATAAAAGACGAAAGCAAAAGCAAAACGTTAATACATTAATCTTAACTAGTAGGATCGGCGCTGCTAAGTGGATAACTATATCTACTCGCCCAAGTACGGTGCCAGCTGCTACATTATCAGTACCCGGTACTGACGTTGTTTTTAATTTTTTAGAGACAGAGAAATTTTCACTAAATTTGTCTGTACTGCCCTAAATTCCTGTTACATATCTTTATTATTATTACCATCTTTGATGGCTATGACGTGTTAGTTTTTTTATTATATATTTTTATCACAAGATGGCAGAACAACCTGGGCCTATAGACACCGGAGAAGTTAATAGTGCGTTGCTATTCTTGTGGCGTTGTATTAACGCAACATGCATAAGTTAACGACTACCTTACCTTTCAAACAGCGACACGACAGTGACAAGCACTGATGCTATTGTGGCAGGAATAGCTAAGGCGGTGGTACCAGACTCGAGCGAAACAATGCAGAACTCTACTACCTTGTAGCCACCAGTATTTCACATGGCCTATCGTTCGCCTCTTAAAAACTTCCTAGCAGAAGGTTTATTCTTTAAAGTGGGCTTGCACCAACACACTATCCTGTATCTAACAGGCTATTTGTTATCATATGGATGATATTGAAATGGATTTGTTTATTATTAAAAAAATATATTTAATAATAAACAAAATTATTTCGAAACATTTTGTCTTTATTTCTATTATTATTTATATATTCGCTATAATGTTTGTTTATTTTACAGCAAATGGAACATTTCAACCTGGAATGGAGCCAAAACGACAGCGAACAGCGTACACCAGACACCAAATATTAGAATTGGAAAAGGAATTTCACTACAATCGATACCTTACAAGAAGAAGAAGAATAGAAATAGCACACACTCTAGTCCTGTCAGAGAGGCAAATAAAAATATGGTTCCAGAATAGAAGAATGAAATGGAAGAAAGACAATAAACTACCGAATACCAAAAATGTTAGAAGAAAAACTAATCCGGCCGGCGTCACCACGACTACCCCTAAAGGAACCACACCAAAGAGTAGATCAAGTAAGAATACAAATAATAATGACAAAAAGAAGTCTAATAATAATGGGCGACCAGATAGTATAGAAAATGTAACGGATAATATTATGAACGACTTACATTGCGTCGGTGCTCAGAATATGTCGCATGACGCAGCGATTAGTCCAATGTCACATCCCAGCAACCAATTGAATCCAGGTCATCCAATGACCCCTCATCACTTACACATGATGGGAATGCATGGTATGGATCCTTCATTAGTTGCAAACCTCTCCGCTCACGGTTCTCCTATCGGGAATACAGGCTGTGGTACAGGTATTAATACTGGTAATACTCCTGTCATCAAGTCTGACTACGGTCTCACCGCCTTATAATCTTTAAACTAAAGAGTGTAAAAATATATTTTCATTAAACCATTGTTTCTTACCATTCCTTTGTGTCGATAAAGTGTAATAAAGTAATTAAGATGTAACTAAATTAAGTAAGTGTAAGAATTTATTGTAACCAGTCATTGAATGTTTGCATAGGTAAGTGGAAACTTTACAATGTCAAAAGTGTGATTATATTAGGATAGGCAGGAAGTCTCCCTGAGTGTTGGTTCTGTGCTTATGACGATAAGTCATTGTCTTTCAGAATTTTCAAGAGTTCCTCTTAAAGTGTGTATTTATTAAATATATAAATACCTCGCTTTTATGTATCTAGTTCAGTAAATGTATAAATATTTACCTCGCAATTCTTAATAGTTTTGATTATTATCTCATTTCGTATAGAATCAAGGGATTATCATTCATAAACCTTAGATACAAACAAATTTTATACTATAACCGTTTTTTAATTATTTTTGTAAACTTAAAAAAATAATTCTGAGTATTATAAAATCGAGTAACTTGTTACGTTGTATTCACAGATTAAATGGATACGCCTTTTAAGACAATTTCTTATTTTGTCAGTGTAGCTTGCAATTACACAAGAATATATTTATATTTCGTAGAATACAGAGTTATACTACTCACCGATGAAATAAAATCACTTAAAGAGTAATTTTTAAACTGGCCTTGTCATCTTATTTGGCACGATAAAACAGTTTTTTAAATATGGTTTATTTAAAATTTTTTCACGATATAATATATCTATAAATGTATGACATTTCTGACAGTGATGGGAGCGTTTGCTTACATGCGCGGCCACACTTTTCCTTCCAAATTGCGTGTCTGTTAGTATTCATGTGGTCTGTGGTTATATTTTATCAAATACCATTAATTTTAAAAACTTTGATATAATTTACTCTAAAATACATAATTATAAATTGATGTTGTTTAAATTTAGACAGCTTATAAATATTAATTCTGGTTTATATGTAAAATAAATTTAAATTTATTTTGTAAAATTCGATGTCCTGCCCTATAAAACTATGTAAGTGATTAGTTTAGAAAATGTTTCCATATTAAAGTTTTAATACAATAATTAAAAAGAAAATCATAACTGAAGGTTTGATTTTGTATCTAAACTTGAGACTATTGTTAGTCGAAGAGAGGTCATAAAAATATTTATTTCTGTATTAATAATGAGTGAAATTTTGTTAAGAGTAAGGATAAATGAACCTGCAGAAAACTGTAAAATTATACGAATATAGTTAATTTATTAAACTTTTGAGATTAGTTTATCAATAATAATTAATTAATATCATAAAAATATATTTATAGACATCAGTGCTAATGACAATGACTTAGTTTTAAGTACTAAAGTGAAACTAAAAATATAACTAAAGCGTTGTTTTGTAACTAAAATAGAAAAACTATGAATACAAAACCAGTAAATTAAAATATAAGTATAAAATGAAATTATATATTGTTTTTAGTTATCCCAATTCCACTGCAGTAATATAAATGCTCACTAGTAGTTTTATAATTTTCTACTTGTATACTATAATGTTACGAACTCAATTATTTAAACGCTGTTTGGCCTGTAGGTAAGTTCCATTTGAACAGATGATGTTCAATAAATGTAAGTAACAAAATGAATAGTAAAGTATTATTAAAATGCTACCAAAGAGATAAAAACGCATATAAAACAAAGTCGTTTTCCGCTGTCTGTCTCTAATCTCTATGTATGCTTAGATCTCTAAAACTACGCAATGGATTTTGATGCGGCTTTTTTAATGGATAGAGTGATTCAAGAGGAAGTTTTATATATAAAATAACATCCATTATATAGTAGAGATTTACGCTATAAATATATTTAGCAAAACGATGTTTGCCGGGTCAGCTAGTAATAATAAAAGATTTCTGAAGAATTCTTCCCGATTACTGTTTAAATAAGCGACAACGCCACAAAATAATTCAGTTAACTGCATCAAAGTTAGAATTTAAAGGGCAAAGTACATATTGAAGAAGATTTTCTTAGTAAGAACTAACAAGCGAAACGAGGTATCGTATCTACGAAAGTAATTATTAATTTAACAGTTTCTTGCGATAGGCAGACAACAAAAAATAGATAGAAATATTTTTCATGAAATATGTATAAGTCTTAGGTAGCGGGACTACTCTTTATTCAGAAAACCTAAAGGTGAGACTACTTATTGTCAAAAAAATCAAAAATGTCAATGCACAAAAATTTCAACATTTTTTTTTATGTCATAAAATAGCTAACAAGCACATGGCTTTTCTAATGGTAAGAGACAACCATTGACAACCAGAGAGGTGCATATAAATGCATGCGTAAGTTTATTAGTAAAAAACACTGATGCTATTTTAGCAGGATTATGTAAAATTGCGGAGTCAAATCCGGGTGAGACTTGCAGGACTCTTCAATCAAAAGGTCACGATGCTAGTGTCATTTCTGACCAAGTCTTTTACGAGCTGCCTGACAGGAAGTCATATGGTACATTTTTCAATCAGGGGCCTGGACCGAGGTAACTAAAAAGCTTGTGTGTACTTTTATTACGTCTTCACGCCTCAATCTTGGAAAATTTGGTATCATTAATGCCATGCCTACTTTTACCCTGTATTATTTTTGTTCCTATAGAAACCTGAAAAATCTATATATTAATACGTGAAGAAAAAACATTGAACCCCTTTTCAAGACAATGTGCAAATGGTGGAGTATGAAATTTGGCACATATAAAGTTTACATTGCGGAGGACTGCAGAAACCTAATATATTTTTAAATAAAACACATTACAAATACATTAAATATATAAAAATAAACATTACATATACTACATTCATGTGATATATATGTTAATATACACATGTAAACCTACTATTTTCTTTACGTGAAACTTAAAGGAGATTACGGTCGAATTTCGGCCACAGGCGATTGCTAGTACTTTTAATTATTAAACTATTGAAATGAATAACATTGAAATGAATAACATTACAATATAACCTTTCATTTTTCCTATTATCTACAAAATCCCATAGGTTCCCACGACGCTCGAATAAATCCCCATTTAGTATCTAGGGCTACTTTAGTACTATAAAAATAAAAAAATAAAAACATCTAATAACATTAAACAAAAAACAAAATATTTACTTTTTATTTTTCGGCACTACTTCTGTTCTTGGAATAATATTTAGGCGTTTTAATATTTTATTTAAGCGTTCCCCGTGTTTGTTGATCTGCCTGCCAGGCAGGTCGTTATTCCGTAACATTTCGACCGGATTTGCTACCACCGCTTTATTTATGCCTGGTGCGATACGTCAATGCTTGTTACTGTCATTTTCCTATTTGGTATAGTGACTAGTGAAATTATGCTTGTGGCATTACTCTGGTATATATAGGTTATCTCTCCACTAGGAGATCTCTCTGCTTATTTGCTTTCTCATAATATAATAGATAGATAGACGTTATAATAGATAGATAAATGTGTATATAAGACGGTATTTAGGTACCTATATTTTTGACTTTATAAAAGTATCAGAATATAAAAGAAAATGTAACCAAAAAAATACAAAATACTTTCATTTTTCGCGTCTTTTCACACTATTCCAGACCTTAGTATAATTATATAAAAATGATTAAGGATATTTTATTTAAATTTTGTTCCTTGACTGATATAACATTGCTGTTCTTTCATGGTTTGAAAGTTGCGATACTCGTAGGTACTTGAACCTATCTCGAGCATTAAGCTAAAAGCATATTTTTGCTTCAACGGCCATAAGATTCGATATCATAACCTTGCGCCATTCGTATCGAATGAAATGAAAGCAAAAATCGTAATGTATTCGTTGAATGTGAAGTCATCAATCAACGTCGTAGGCTCATTGTGTGGCCGGCACGCAACGCGTATCTCCTACTTACGCCTAACATGGGCCTTGACGCGTACTACACAGTTTCATCATTTAGATACAAAGCTAATGCAGAAGTTTTGTTTTATGTTACAACTAATTCATTTGAAAATTAAAATACAAATTCAATTGTTTGCTCCATTGATCGAGTGGTTAGCGACCCAGATTATGCAACGGATGTCACTCTGGTTCGAATCCTACAAGATGCTAACATTTGTGTAATGAATAGAAATGTTAGTATTGCTGGCTTTGGGTGATTTTTAAATAATAGCTATTGATCGCGATTTCGTTTGGGTGACCCATAATATTTACTTCCTTTTGGCTAGTAGGGTAAAGGCTGTTTATTTTTTAGAAAAATCTATTGATTTTATAGCACAAAGTAGCAAAAAAGTAGATGACTTTCGTGATGGAAAGAGAAACCATCGCCTAAAGACACCAAATATGTTAATGGTGCGTTGCTATTCGTGTAGCGGAATGACGATGCCACATACATAACTCTACTGGCTACCACACCCTCCAAACCGGGACATGACAATGACATAGCGATGGTACCTATATGTACATACTATGTATTAGATAGCTTGATTACTCATCTTCAATTTCGTTTTGAAAATTTGAAAATCTTGACTTTGTCCTTGAATTTTCGCCGAGATATCGGGCTTTGAATGGATAATTATAATTTTACCTTATAATATCATTGTTTAATGATCGCAAAGATATTTAAAGATGAACTCTTAAACTTGTACGGACAAAATTTGGCCTTATGTTCCTTCAATAATATTGCAATGGTATGTTCCCATCCCCATTCGAAGATTATCAGCTTCTTGTCTCGTTTTGCGCTGTAAATTATCCACGTAAAGCAGGAAGATTGTATGATGATAAAGAAATGTGTCGAGTGTTTTTTCTTAAAAGTTATTCCACAACTTTTAGAATTATTAAAATATAATTTCGGTGTACCTAATGAAGGTATAAAATTAAACACCTAAAGTGAAATAATTTCAAATTGTCAATAAAATTTGATACTTCAATATGTTTAATATAGGAACAATATCCTTTTATTAAAAAGATGATTAAGTTTTGTTTTGGGGTAAAAACATAATTCCAGAACTTGTGTTGCGTGTGTTTCGCGACCATAAAAATAGTGATAGTAAGTATATAATAACATCTAGCTAGCTGTATTGATTTCTAATCATTGCTATCGCAAAGGATATATTTGTTAATCAAAAGTATGAGAAAAATTTAATTCCAGTATAAAAAGGTTTTTGGGTTTTTGCCAATAGCTTCTTGGAAACTACAAAAACCCAATTGGATTGTAAGGCAAAGTATCGCCTTCTCAAATTCTCACAATTATCCTTTTGTAACGGCGCGTCAAAGAGTTAAGCTTTTGCAGATTGTAGGAAAAAATAAACAATACTTATTATTCTGTAAGTTGTATGCAAATAACAGGATTTGCTACTGTTATTATTTGTCAAACATTTGCGTCCTTTGTCATTTTTTCTTGAGATTGGTAGCATTATGATCTATTCCCAAGAGTCCCGTAAAACGGTAGCTATTGGTGTCAGTTTAGTTTTACTATTGTCTTCTACTTGTTTTTAAATGTAAAATGTTGTTAAGTAAATTAACATTTTACTTTTTAAATGCGAAAACATTTTTTGTGCGATCATTAGCGTTCCAATTTAATAAACACTGATTGAAATTAAAATAACGTTAATAGGAATTCAATTTTATCACCTTAATGCTTGTAAATCTGATTTGAGCGATATTCGGGGTGAAACTTATTTTGAACACGAGTTACAATTAAAACTGTTACTGTGTTAGTAGTAAGTAAATTATAAAGTTAATATTCATAAAGAAAACAATAAGTTAGGAATAATGTATATCTTACTGATTAAAGTATTAATTTTATTGAAATTTTTCTGTTTGAAAAGCAAAGCTATTATAAAGCTGCTCGCTCACTGTATCTCGTGGTGATAGAAAAATGTTTTGAAAGAAGGATACAACCGCAGTATCACTGTTTAAGATATACTTAATTGTAAATCTTATATCTTATAAACTATTTTAATGATTTCAAAGAAAATAAATATAAAAGTTATCAATTGTCTAAATAATAAAGCTGTTTTTTATATTTAAAAAATGCCATAGCCAGAAGGCTTAATATAGTTCCTTTTTAAATTAGATTTTTTTTATGTATAAAACTGTAAATCCATAAGTTATAGTAAAATAACTTAGTATTATCTAGAATTTATATATCATTATGTCTAAAAGGATTGACGTGGCATAATATTAAAGATTTTTTAAATTGCCCTACCAAAACAATTTCCGCCACAAGAAGTTTGTAAAAGAGCCACCGAGACTATAAGTTGTCGACATTATTCCCAAGACAATTAATTCATGAAACATTAGACGGATAAATATAAAAGTGGTTCTGCCAATTTCTCAGTGAACGTTTATACCTTAGATATTGTTTAACTGTTGGTAAAAATGATGACTAGTCAAAATGAAATATTTAAAGATTCGACTGTCTCTGATTTAGTGAGTCGTGATTATGTTTTTTTTGTAACAAAGTTTTAAATAGGTTTACAGATAACATAAGCACTCCGGGTCACAACTATTTACCAATTTGTTGGCTATCGATATGGGTGGTGATTTTCATCGCTGCATTTTAGTAACTTGTTTTACTAGATGGTAGAGTTAAGCATTGTCTTGCTCGTGTTTTGTACCACCATATATTTGTGCCGCAATAGCGTCAATTCTTGTCACTGTCGTGTTCCGGTTTGGAGGGTTGGACATCTGGTAAACTTATGTGTATGTGGCATTAAGACCTCGCCACAAGGACAGCAATACACAATTAACATCTTTGGTATGTATAGATGATGGTAGTCTTTTTCCATCAGGACAGCCATCTGCGTGTTTCTTATCTTATGATATGAAAAAAAATAATTCTAACAACTCCTTTTGGATAAACTCCTTACTATCTATGACTTTATTTCTGTCGTTTACTTTTACATTAGCCGGAATTTTTACGTTCTCTTCTTAAACGCGGGAGTATTTGCTGTGTAAGTTTTGTAGGCTGGTTCTACTACGACAAACATCGAATCAGTGATTTTTCCCCAAAAAGCACATAACTGTTTTATTTTAACTAGGTATCAACCCTGAGACTTTATTTACGCCAATTAGGTTAACTACAAGATCACGGGGATTACAATTACATATTAAAATATAATGTAGTGATAATAACTATGGTAAACATTTCTTACAAAAGATAACTATATTTTGAACTGCAGTGGTTACTTTTTTATATATTATAAGATAGCAAACAAGCAGGTGATCTGATGGAAAGAGTCACCCATCTCCTATAGACACCAAAGATGTTAATGGTGCGTTGCTATGTTGTGGCGAGGTCTAATGCCACATGCTTAAGTTAACCGGCTACCTTACCCTGCAAACCGGAAAACGATAGTGACTAGCACTGACGCTATTGCGGCAGGAATAGGTAAGATGGTGGTACCAGACCCAGTCGAGCCGATGCAGAACTCTAACACCTAGTTTCGCGCGCATAGCCACTCGGTCACCTTTTACGATCTGCCTGGCAGAACCACAGTTGGCCTTTCTTCAAAGGAGCGCGGGACTAACACGGGGAGCGTAGCGGTACTCAAACAATCTTATCACTATCACTAATCCTGTCTAAGGGAAGCATATGGACTTACAAATTACCTTACTTGTTGACGCCTCCTACATCTCTCTATATTCGGTAGTAATAACAAAGAAGCTGCTGCTTTTATATCATAGGATAGCAAAAATATTTCTCCTCATGTAAAAAGATAACCATCACTTATTAACACCAAAATGTTTATGAGGCTTTGCTATCATAAGTTATCTGCCACCTTTTTTGAAATCCGGAAAATTACAGCGATATGTACCGACAATATAGTCGCAATATATAACAATTACCCAAGGCGGTGGTAAGAAGTCGGGCGAGAAGTTTCTAAATTGTTCACACTATTTAGTAGTCCTAATGGTAGAAACTAAAAGTCTTTTTCCACCTTTTATGAGCTCCCGCACAGGAATCTATTCTCCAAAAGTGGTTCGAGACAAAGTTGTATCATGTCGCGTCCGTTTATGCGTCTACGCAAGATTTACAGGCCGACAAATTTTGTCTCTCTTAACTAGAACACAATACAGATTAGTGACTCTAATGTCCTATTTTTTAATTTAAGACATTTACTTCGCTAACCTCTATTTAAACTGTAATTATGTAACTCAAAATGTGTCTTCCCGTACGCATTTTATAGCTATAAAAATATATATGAAAAAAGGTAAGCGATTGTTTAAATTAAAATTGAAACTAATAAAATATTTGGGGATCGGCGTTTTTCTCTTATCGTTGTCTAACCCTTTGGTGCCTAACCCAAGCAAGTGCACTGTATGTATCGTCCCGAAGATATTAGCGCAATAAGGCACACGCAGTCCGAATGTTTGTGACGATAGCCGATAATAGCCGGTCACAACTGCATGTATCGCGTCATTGCGTGAAGCTTTGTGACAATAGACGTAAGTGGAGCCGCAGTGTAAGCATAATTCAAAACAGATTCAGATCATCTTCAAAGATGCACCATGTATGTATAATGTATGTAGGTATGTATATGCAAATTCTCTGTAGATAACTTCTTAAATAGCTTACAAGCTGGTGTTAAAAATTTTTGCTCGCGTTTTGCAAGAGAGCAAAGTTGAAAAAATATTCAAAGAAATAACCTCCCATCTCTCGCACATTGGTAACGCCCACCGACCGCTAAGTCGGGTATTGTTTGAATCACATATACCTAATGTAATGGCACCTATATTTCCAGTTTTATTTTTATAAACAATTAATTAATGTAATATTTTAATTAGAACTTACGATTAAAATCATTCATAAATATAGCTAGGTTTTAGTTAGACCTGATCCTTAGAAATACGAAAAAAGTTATTTGGATAAGAATAAATACAGAGGCATAAAAACAGCGGACATATTTTTACTTTATTTTATTTTCAAATGTATATAAAAAGTTATAGTAGGTAGATACCTAACGTAACTGTAGCAGTTAAAGATTCGAGATATTAGTTAATTAGTATTGCATACTTGTATGCAGATATTGATAAAAGATGTTAAAAAAGTGTATTATACTCGATGTAGCGGGGATATATTGCCACTTATTAAAAGTTTACTAGCTTCTTTACTCTTCAAAAAATTTTGTAAAAGGCGTACGTTCCAAGGAAAGTATTTTGAGTTTTTTATATCATTAGATAGCAAACAAGCTAATGGTTTTCTGATGGAAAGAGAAATCATCGCCTATAGACATCAAATATGTTAATAGTCCATGGCTATGTGTGTGGCCATTGCGTGATTGCAAACGGTAGTATCCGTTTGCCATCACGCCATGGCCACACATATGGTCATTCCATTCATTGCGGCATGAATAGATAAGACGGTGGTACCAAATCAGGCAAAATGTTGTAGAATTCTTCCTCCTAGTGGTTACGATAGTAGTGACACGTATCGGTCACCGTTCACGACCTGCCTGGTAGAACCAACATGAGGAAAATATACAAACAGAAGTAATAGGTTTGTTAAAACCTATTCCTATTGTTAGTACTTATAGTTATTATAAGTCAGTTTTCTGCTGACACATCTTAAAAACTTGGCACTGTACTTAATAGTTAACGCCTTAAATAGGAACTCGTAGTATTGCTTAATTTTTAAGACCCTAAATTTTTCGTAGTGTGAGTATGATTTTTGTATTTAGCCATTGATATATACAGTACCCGGCGATAAATATTGCACATCGACCTTTGGAAAGAGACAATCGGCTAATTTCGGCTTCGTAGAGCGTTATCTCTGTCGCACAAAATACAAACAGTCCGGTACCTATTAGGAGCTGTTAAAACAAGTATGATTTGCTTCTTTTGATATTTTTATTCTTTGTATAAAATACACTAATTTTTCTATAAGTGATGGCTTTAGGTTGGGGTAAAATAAAATAAAAAAACATTTTTACATTATGTTTACGTATTTAATTATTTTGGAACATTACAGCTTTAGTGTACATAATAAACACCATTATACCTATTGCTAAAATGAGACATTGCAATAAAAATAATAATAATTCTAATTCTCAATTACTTCCATTTCACTATCTGTGCTCTCAAAGAGGTCAATATCACTGTCACTATCAGCCGTATTTATTACTAATCTATCAGTGTAATTGTCTAAACTGTGTTGAATGCTTCTATATTCATTCTCACATTTGATTGCATGATCGCAAACCTTTTTCCACTCTTCAGCGCCGATCATGTTTACTTTTTCAGTCAATAATGTTTTTACTGTAGTTAAGTTCATACCCACATTTCTAGAGGCTACATAGCCTTTCAGTTGAGACCATATATTTTCAATTGGATTAAAATCCGGATGATATGGTGGCAATCGCAACACAGTGTGCCCATGTTCGGCAAGTATTTTGTCCACAGAAAACTCTGTATACCTCTCCTTGTGCTGACATATAATAGCGTAAATCTGGGTTTTTGTTAATTTTGGATCAACTGGAATTTCATGTCTGTTTAACCAGTTGATCATTTCCCGTTTAATGGTGTTTGAGTTGGGGGGTCTCTCAACATACTTGTTGTGATAGGGTGCGTTGTCGATAACTAGAACAGAATCACTGGGTATATTTGGGATTAATTGGTTAACCAGCCATTTCTCATAGTTATCGTTATTCATTTCATTGTGATAGTCACCTGTAGTGTCCGTGGATTTATACGTTAAAAAAGCACCGGGTACAAAGCCTTTTTCATTTCCCGCATGAACTATTATCAAACGTTGACCTTTTGAAATTGGCTTTTTTACTCCTTTTTTCTTATCGTCACTCCAAGATTTCCCTTTAGTGTGGGATGCATGTATATATGACTCATCCATGTAGACGATATTTTTTCCTGTTTCGCGAAATTTGCGTATTTTATCAAGGTATTCCATTCGTTTGAGACTAACGTCGCGCTTTTCCATTAGAATTTTTCGATTATCTTCCATTTTAGTGAACTGAAATCCCATGTCATGAAGTATTTTTCTCAACGTTTTTTCAGACCCATTGTAATTAATAGCTTCAGATAACTTAGCTTTTAATGATTTTATTGTTGGCAGTTCATTAAATCGTAAGTGAAAATCATACACCATTCTTCGAACAACATCGTAATCAAAATCGTCCATATCCAAACGAAATTGCTTTTTTGGTCTCCCTTTTTTTGGAGTGCTGAACTTAATTTCAGTCGAATGTGTTTCAGTACTGACTTCGTTTAATATATTGTTCAAAGTTCTTCTTGAAATTCCAGTGGCATTTGCAACTCGCTCTTGAATCTTCTTAAAATAACAACTTACATTTTCATCTACTTTTTTTTTTTAAATCTATCAGCTTCGCTTACAAAGTATTTATAAACATTGTAGATAATTTCACGTGACTGACCTCGTAAAGGTTTCCCTCTTTTTCCGAAAGATGCCATATTACAACTTTAAATTATTTAAATTTGTGGGTGTTATCAACTCTAAATATATATTTTTTTCGGGACGCGACTGCACTCTATCGTACTTGAACAACGACTGACTAAACGTCACATAGGTAGTGTGGGACAGAGATAACGCTTTACGAAGCCGAAATTATCCGATTGTCTCTTTCCAAAGTTCGATGTGCAATATTTATCGCCGGGTACTGTAAAAACCCTATCAATGTATTTAGAACACATATTCGTGTATCAACTCGCGTTTTTGAACTCTTGTTTGTATGCTTTTTCGAAGAATGACTACAAATACAGAAATTTTAAGTCAGACGTTGCGATTATGAACCGTACACATTTTGAAATAGATATGTTTCTGCGTCATTTGACTAGCCTTTCACTAAGCTTAACTATTTTTAGAAACGATTTGACAAATTTCAATGTATTGCAAAAGCGACATTGTCAAAGTGGAAGCTCACCCTTCGAAGCACCCCTTTTACATACGAATATCTCGCAGCTCCAGGGATGACACATGGAAAAGATGCGAAGGATTACGTTACAATTTTTAACAAATTGCCTACACAATACAAAGGAATAGTTATGCTTTTTGTTGTCCATATATTCTAATTATAAATTGATTGATTAATGTCGTCGCGCCATTTTATATCCATATTAATATTACAAATGCGAAAGTCTGTATATCCGTTGAGCTTTCACGTTAAGCCGCTAAACCAATTTTGATGAAATTTGACAAAGAGATAGTTACTCAGAGGTACTCAGAGGTACTCAGGGTAAAACACAAGCTTTTTTGAAATCATGTTCTAAAGGGCCGGAATAGGAAATAGGAATGATATGAGATTTCTTTACATTGATGACATGTTAATCTATTCGTGGGCGGAGTTGTGCGAGTCAGTTAGTAACGTAATACAATATATATTGCTACCCTTGTAGATGAGTTGTAAATTTAGGACACTAGGTGGTAAAATTTAGCAACGCCGCGACCGGATTTTGGAACCTCGCCTTACTTCACTACTCACTACCATCGTGGCTACTAGGTGGTAGAGTTCTGCATTGTCTCGCCGGGTCTGGTACCACCGCTTTACGCCTTGCCTATTCCTGGCGCAATAGCGTCAGTGCTTGTCACTGTCGTGTTACGGTTTGGAGTGTAGCCGGTAAACTTATGCATGTGGCATTAGACCTCGCCACAAGATAGCAACGCACCATTAACACCTTTGGTGTCTATAGGCGATGGCTGACTCTTTCCATCAGGAGACCCGTCAGCTTGTTTGCTATCTAATAATATATAAAAAAAAACTTATTCCTGCCGAAAGAATGGCAATACTCGTCAATTTTGTATTCAGGTTTGAAGATTAAGGTTAACTTATATAAGCAGTTAACTTATGATTATGGCATTACGATCCCATTACACGTATAGCAAAGCAAAACATATTAACATCTGTAAAGGCTATAGGGGATAGCTTTCTCTTTTTACCAAGAGACCTATCTGCTTCTTTGTCGAAAAGTTCCGTACTCACTTGGAACTAAAAGCAGAATGGGCCGAAAATTATCATTCAGCGTGCTCAGCAGAATGAAACAGTCTTCTGCATCGATCCATTTCGAAGTCAACCTCATGCAGAGTTTGCAGTATCAGGTTTTTGCGTTTGATTACATTAACCGTAGAGCAGCTCCATCAGTCGACGACCCGGCTGTTTCCAACTAACTTGATTCTTAAGCGTTACAAATGTGAGAGAGTTATGAGATGTATGATCATGATCATGATCACTTTGCAATTTCGATTACATCTATATTGGGAAAATATTCAAGAAAGTGTTTGTTCATTAACCTGACACTGAATTTTAAATTCGAACTTTGTATCATAATTAATTATTTCCCCATTAACGTACCTACTTCTTAACCAATTTGCTTTAATAGTCTGATTATACCGTAATTCACTCCAAATACAGTGTGAGGTAGCCAACAGTTACATGAATATCGTGATAAGTGGGAGATATAGAATTTCGAGAAGCCAGTTTTCGAAAAAGCTGTATATGTCCGCATCATAACTTACTTATTATTATGGAATAATTAAAAACCTATTGTATAAATATAAATATGTTATGTTTTTTACCAAATTAAAGGAAGTTAATATGTAATTTTGTAAATTAATAAAAAATGTAATTTTGTAAATTAATAATAAAAAAAAGCTTGATGTACTCAGTAGAGCAAAGCCTCCAACTTTACAAGGCCCAAATTCGACCTCACATGGAGTACTGTTCTCACCTCTGGGCCGGAGCTCCTCAGTAACAGCTTCTTCCTCTTGATCGCATTCAACGTAGAGCGGTTCGAATCGTCGACGAGTAGGCTATTTCTAATCGGCTTGACTCTTTGGCGTTACGCATAGATGTAGGCTCGCTCTGCATCTTTTACCGTATTTATCATGGGGAGTGTTCTGACGAGTTGTTCTGACTAATGCCTGCCGCTAAATTCCACCATCGGACATCGCGTCAAAATTTAAAGTTCCATCCTCGCCACCTCGATGTCTGGAAATCCACAACCGTGCGCTTTTGTCGACACTTTTTGCCTCGCACTACTCCTTTGTGGAATCACTTACCCTCGGGGGTGTTTCCGAATGCATACGACTTAGGGACCTTCAAGAAACGAGCTTATTCATTCTTAAAAGGCCGGCAACGCAGCTGCAATACCCCCGGTATTGCGGATGTCTGCTCTTTTGCCCCCTCTACTATTAAAAAAAAAATTTAAAAAATTCCCCATTGCTAATGTACGAGATGTTAATAAAAAATCTAAACAATGCCTGTAATTTAAAAAATGATGTTGTTTAGATATTGAAAAAACTAAAATTAATTTGTCAAACAAAATACAACACTACAACACAAAAACCAAGAGTTAGACTGATTTAAAATTAAAAAGTTTTACGTGTACCATGCTCATCGATAAAAATGATTGTAATTGATTGCTGAAAATGGACAGAGAATCATGATATACATATTATGTAAAAATATTATAATTCTTATACAATCAGTACTCCGTATTCGGAATCCTCATATTATGGTTACTAGCTGGGAGACCGAGCTTGCACGGATGATGTTTCTTCATGTGAAAACGGACGATAGTAACTATAATATAATTTTTGCAAAGGGTTTAGACTGAAAACAACTTGTAAACAAACTATTGTTACTACTGTCGAAGTCTACTTCTGTTAAATAAACGTAAAACTATTTGAACTCCTCTAACATGTTTATTCTGTTTTCAGCTTTAAACCAGTCTGACTAGTAGTTAGTCTTCTTATTGCTTAACCAATTAATTTTTGGTTGCAATACT
Source organism: Apodemia mormo (assembly GCA_036924255.1). Lineage (NCBI taxonomy): Eukaryota > Metazoa > Arthropoda > Insecta > Lepidoptera > Riodinidae > Apodemia > Apodemia mormo. The sequence continues at coordinate 13,947,363 of JAUPFN010000011.1, forward strand.
TAAATAGCAACATATTAAAATTTAACACGTATTACAATAATTTTTAAATTAAAATAACTTTTAAATTTAACACGTATTACAATAGTAAGTAATGTCGTGGGTGATGTTTTACATTACTTACTATTAATTATGAAAATATAGGCAAAGATAAATTTATTTTTGCAAGACGTTAGTAATAAAATACAAAAATGTTAGCAATAAAATAAATAAAATAGTAAATTCTTATAAAGTAAATCTCAAAATTTTTATTATTTTTACCTGTATAATAACGATGCTTAGAAACAAACTCAACCTTTGCAGCAAACCAGATAGGCTGCTCGCTTTCCTGTAGAGTCAAAGAAAGATAAAAACTTACTTTCTTGAAAGCCTCGATTTTCCGATGTAACTTCCGATGGAAACTTCCAAGCTATATTAACTAGACATAATACGTGTATAAATAATAAAAACATTTATTTATTGACTAGCTGTGCTTTCATTCGCATGGAAAAAATTCTTAAATAAAAGTAGCCTAAGTTACTCCTTATTACTATTGTTTAGAAGATATACAGTCCCGGGGTTTTACCCGCGTAGCTCTCGTTTCCTTGGGATTTCCGAGATAAAAACTATCCCGTCATTTCTCGGGTCTATCTTTGTACCAAATTTCACTCAAATCGTTTCGTAGTTAGGCGTGAGGAAGAGACAAACAAACCCACCGAGTACTTTAGTATTTATAATATTAGTATGGTATATATGTGTAGTATATATGTGCTCTAAAAATAAATAAATAAATAACAGTTTTTTAAACTATTTAAATGCAAAAATATCGAATATTTATATGCACATATACATCAACCATTTTCTTGGGGAAACATTCTCGGTCCTCGCTAACTTGTAATCCGTACTAGAGCCGATCTGAGAACTGCAGACGTGTACGTGAGATGACAAAAAGAGGGTGAAAAGTGTGCGCAGTGTGGATTTTTATGTTTTGATCATTTTACCGAAAGGAAAACAAAGAATTATTGCTTTTTTATGAATACAAATCGTTTACTTTATGTCTTTTTAGATATGTATAAGTCTATAACTTTTATTTAAGATAAAGAGCCTACTCATTGCTTAAGGCCGTCAACGCTATTACAAGAGCCCTGGTAGTGTAGTAGCGGTAATTACTTACCATCAGATGAGCATCATATTTGTTTGCACCCTCTTCTATTTAAAAAACAAGTCCTTTTGAAATATCTACGTCCAATAACAATATATGCTACCGGTACCGGTGAAAAGGTACAGGTTAAAGTTATGTATCTATCCTTACTCGACTGTATTGTCACATGATAACGGGTAACGCGGTTAGCCAATACATAAATTTGTCGTTCTATTTATTGTGTCGTTATAGGCACAGAAAACTTAATTCCGTGGTTATAGGATATCCCATACTTAAATTTTGGCTTTTCTTAAAATATACATTTATTAGTATTAATAAAACTATTATGTGTGTGTATATGTACGAGTATATGAAAAATGCGCTACTTTGTGTAATACTATATACTTTTATTTTATTACACTGGTGATTTTTAAAACAAAGAAAGCAGTCTTATCTTAATACAAATAGTCTCATTTTATAGACAAACAAAGCCCCAAGAAAGCGATATTTTCCAAACAAATATTCTTTTAGGAAAAGGTAAATAAGATGTTGGGGCCAGATAATAAGTTTAAAAACTAAAAGTCGTATGTATCATCACACTCGTATTCCTTACGGGGTAGGCAGAGTAAACAAACGTCTATAGACTTTTCAATACACCACGATTCACCGATTTGTCGGTTGGCAAAATGAGTGGTGATCTCTATCGGCTCATTTATCGACATGATAACGTTAATCAACTATTTCTAGCGATAAATGAGATTGACAGCTTTAGGTGCTCATCCAAGGCACGCGAGTAGTAACACGCCACGCCTCTATGCTGCTACTGATATTTTGTATAATAGAGAAAAACCTTAAAAAACCTCAATAACACTTTTGCTCGTCCCAGAGATCGACCCCGGAACCTCGTGATCTGGGCCAAATAGACAAATATTTGAAAGTCACGATGTGAAAATGTTGGAGTTACAATATACTCGTAAGCGCTTTCATATGATACCCAGACAGGCAACTATGAAAGTTTTTCAAATTTGTATCCTTATGTTCTCTAGTAATAACCATACAACGTTTTCGCCATGTTAGTCTCTGCCCCTTTGAAGTTTGACCATCTGCTGTCTTATCAAGCAATTCGTAAAAGACTAACAATAACTATTAGGTGGTAGAGTTCCGCAATGTCTCGCCCGAGTTTGGTTCCACCGCCTTACTAATCCCTGCCGCATACTTCTCACTGTCGTGTTCCGGTTTGGAGGATAAGTTAGCCAGTAAGTTTATGCTTACGGAATTACCCGCCCGCCGCACGGATAGCAATGCACAATTAATAACTTTTGCGATAGTTGTCTGTTTCCATCAGGAGAGCCATCTGCTTGTTTGCTATCTTATTATGTACTAGCTGTACTGCGACTTCGTCCGCATCGAAAAAACCTGCGTTTCCTACTTCTTATTATATCAGCTATCTGTCAGTGAAAGTCCCGTCAAAATCGATCCAGTCGTTCCTGAGATTAGCCGGAACACACAGACAGACAGACAGATACACAGATAGACAAAGATAGTTAAAAATGTTATTTTAGTATATGTACCGTGTATCCCTTTATGCACTAAGTAAAAAACGGTTATTTTAATATTACAAACAAACACTGCAATTTTATTTATTTGCATGTATAGATGTATAGATAAAATTATTAAGTTTACGGTAACGCCCGGTTTTGCAGTAACGCTCATTTGGAAAAACTGCTTAAGTACATCTCGAAAAAAAAATGTTTACAGTGACTTCACTCAGCTTATAATTCCCTTTATCTTTGAAATCACTCTTATTTATTAGTGTTAGAGTACATACGCACAGACAAGGCATCTTGCTTAGCGCCTAGAGCTTAGCGAACTACCTAGCGAGTAGTTTAGAAAAACTAACGTTCTATGATGTTCGCGATCGGCCGCATAGCGCGCTTGGCGTCTAGTTAATAGTTTAGCGACCTATCGAAGTAAATAGTGCGGACGATCGCAAATATTCTAAAACGCACGTTTTACTAAGCTACTAGCTAGGTGATTCGCAAGGCCCTAGGTGCTAAGAAAGCTGCATATCTGTGCGGACGTAGCAATGTTTTGATATGCAATTCAGAGTAAATCATGATAAGTTGCATAACTGTTGTAGTAGGTATTATGATTTTTCTTAAAACTTTTTGATGTGTCAGTTAGTATAAATCTTTTAAGACAAACTAACCCTATACACTTTTCAACTCTCTCTTAAAATAGAGAAGTTTATTAATTCAGTTTTATATATTAATTGACCGCCCCGTTGGTTGAGTGGTTAGCAAACTTAACTACGTATTGATAGGGCTCGGGTTCGATTTCCGACAGGGACACATTTGTGTGATGAGCAATAGATGTTTGTATTTCTGGGTTTGGGTGTTTATTATGTATGTTACAGTATTTATATATGTATTTCTATGTATTGGTATAATTGACTAACACCCATAACACATACATATTATTTGCTTAGTTTGTGGTTAGTTCGATTTGTGTAATTTGTCCAGTGATTATTATTATTATGTTTGCTACCTCAGAACTCGGTCATTTACAAACTGGTTTGGAAAATTAATTTTGTTTGGGGGCGTATAGTTCTCGTTTGGTCCTAAATTATTTTCTTGTAATAGTTGTTTTGTTTTAAAATTAAATATTATGAAAGAACTCAATAGATCAAATACATTTTGGAGATAAAGCTTAGGTAAAATAAAAAACACCACCACCACTAAAAATTTAAATACTTATTAATAATAACAAACAAAAAAGTAATTGTTAGAAACCTTTTTAACAACACAAAAACTACAACTCTAAAAACCAATTTTCTCTACAAGTATGTTGTTTCAGAATAAAGCATATAGTTATCCATAACTTTTTAAAATTCACCCATCTCCCTCATCAAAATGTACCTACAATCTACCCTTCATTTTCTCCACCCCACACGGCCATACATCACATTGTATAGTTATATCCTCATATCTTGCCGTCGCTAGTCAGTCGGGCAAGCTTTGTGCCCTTCTATGGGGTACAGACGGATTCCTGTTCGCGTGTATATGTTTGTTGATGTGTGCGTTGATTTCCCGACACCGCCCGGTACGATTCTTTATGGTATGGGAGCCAGAAAGATTTGTTACAATAATTTTTTAGTACTGAACACGATTTCATTTACTTCGGCAATAATTGCAATCGCATTTATAAAAAATATTTTACAATATATTAATGGTAAATTGTTATATCTTAAAAAATCCAGTAGTTAAAGCAAATTATAACTTACCGAAAAACCAAAATAGTTTTCCAAAATAAAAAGCACATCATATAATACTGTTTACCCATTATCATGAGATTTAGTACATTAGTATCGAACTCAGTACAATTTCAAACAAATGTATATGAGTCGTCGTTAAGAAAAATTATCCAAAAAGTATTCACAAAATTGCAAATTTTCATATTTGGGAACATTTGAAACATTCTGAAAATGTTGTCTTAAATCATATTATAATCATTTGAAGTAAAAATGTTCATCAAGTGTTTTTTCTCCAGTAACTGATATTATGAAATCCTGCTTTATGTACAAGATTCAAGAGCTCTTTTGACATTATTAATGATTCATTAAGTAATATCTATTTACATTAAATTATATGTTGCCTTTGTGGTCTAGTGGTCCGGTGTCGGTGTTATCCACATGAGGTCCTGGGATCGATTTCCGGGTCAGGCAATTCACAAATGTATTTTTTCAGTTTTTTTATAAAAACAACGTTGTATAGGATACGAAAGTACCCGATTGGCGATTGGCTTGCCACCTATCAGATTATGCGACTTAGTAGAAGTATCTTCGGCTAAGTAATCTAAAATAATATTAATTTAATAATTAAAAAATAAATGGTTGCACTTGCTGTACCTCTATCTATCTGTTTGGGAATATGGTCGTGAATACAATTTATAAAATAATAAACAATAAAATCTTTGAAATAAAAGATAAAATTTAAATAAAAGAAAAATGCATGAAAGCAAATTTGTTCATTACTTTCTGTCTGCTGTACCAAATGAACAAGTCCACTTTGCTCATAGGGCACTCACACTCACGCCAAGGTTTCTGTCACACGCACACATCGATAGCACGGGGTGCGTCGGGAGGCAAGGTGGGGACTGTATTAAGTTCCTTTCTTTTCACTAAAATAATTTTAGGGGATGGTTTTACTTCAATATTTTTTTCTAAGAGCCCTCAACCGTATTTCTGTTGAATACACTCCGCATGTAATTTGAGAAATGGCTGCATCTGTGGGGTGAATTCGCAAGTGGTTGACTGAGAAGTTGCACACAATTCGTGGGTATCTTGTATAGATATGTATTGTATATATATATATTAGCTAATACGTATTCGCTGTGCCAGGCGTCAATTCATAGGCGATGAAAAATTATATGGCTAATCATTTGAGCAATTACGTAAACTAATTGTACATGCGTTTCCATTAAGATCGATCAAGGCATTCTTGAGTTATAATGGGACAGTAATAAAAGAGGCAGACAGACAAAAATTATAAACTAAAAACTTACGCAATCACATTTTTGGTGAGGATCCCCTAACCCTCCCCCCTCTCCCCCTTATAAACGGTCCTGGATATCACTTTCCAACAGGAGACACATTTGTTTGTTTGCCATCTAAAATTATTTAAGCCCTCATTCAACAAATTTTAGTTTTCTGTGACTCAACATACAGGCTTTACAAATGTGTTGTTCGATTAAAGTTAATTAAAAGATTTTTAGATATGAAACTAGTACAAAATACAAAATAATAGAAAATATACTTCGATAACATCAATTTTAGCTCACAGGCTTTCGCTGAAATATTTTTAATCAAAGTTTTTACCTGATAGCGGCCTCCGGCGCGGCGGGAACGAACCGACCTGTCAATCCTTCGAACGTTAGATTAAAAACATCATCTTCACTTTTTTAGGATTGGGAGGATCAAGGAATTATGTTTTTTTTCAACGGAATACATTATAATAATACATTAGATAAAATTGACGAAGGTTGACTTGTTTTGAATTGACTCTAGGTATTAAACGATCAGAATTCTACCTGCCTATTTATCATTGTGGTAACACATACTTTGACTTATAATGGAAAGTTATATATGTAAGCAGGTATATTTAGAATTCATATTAATTTTTTAAAACCGTTATAGAAATGTTGACTTTTTAGTAATTTGGATTGCATAATGTACCAGTTCAGAGGCTAAAGTAGCTGGTAAATTTATGCATGTGGCATTAAGCAGCTACCGCAAGGATATCAACGCACCATTTACATCTTTAGTGTTTATAGATGATGGTTATCTCTTTCCATTAGGAGAACCATATGCTTGTTTGCTATCTTATGATATAAAAAGGCACACTAGCCATAATGTTAGTACATATTATTAATAATTTATAAATATACATATATTACATATTATTAATAATAAATTGTCCTAACGTTTAAAGTTATCGTCTACACGTGACATAGAGACGTGAGACTGTAAAATAACTCTGTTAGATAAAAAGGAAGATACTAAAATTTTGATGAGATTCTTAAGCCATATCTGGCATTCAAGGAGAGATACGTCGCACAACATTGTACCGGGTGTCGAGTGACGAGTGACTCGTTTAGCATTTACTTACCTCTGAGCTGAGTGACAGGAAGGCAGATAGCCAATCTTCTTGTGATAAAAAAATCTCGTGACACAAAATTTTTTTACATTTTAATAATATAAAAATTATCGTGTCACGGTGTTTTTGGTATTTTTTGGTAATTTTTTATGGTAATTATGTGAATAATTCGTTAAGAATGTCTAAAGTGATTATGGTTTCCTCATATTATTATTTTTTATGTCTGGACGATATTCTTTGTTGTATTTATTAAAATATAAATATAACACCAAATTTTTAAATTGACATTAAAATATAAATATAACCCCAATTTTTCACAGTTCTAAGCAAGAATTTTCAAATAATTTATAACAACAAAACATGGACAGGTTCAGAAAGTTTGCTAGCTAACTATAATGGGATTTTTGAAGATTCAAATCAACATAGGGAAATCTAAGAAAAATTATATGTTAAAACTCAATCTAATCTTGGTTTTTTTATAACATAAAATAGCAAACAAGTAGATGGGTCTCCTGATGGAAAGAGTCAACCATCGCCTATACACACCAAAGATAATGGTGCGTTGCTATCTTGTAACGAGGTCTAACGCCACATGCATAAGTTTACCGGCTACCTTACCCTCTAGACCGGAACACGACAGTGACAAGCACTGACGCTTTTGCAGCAGGAATAGGTAAGGCAGTGGTACCAGATCCGGGCGAAACAATGTACAACTCTACCACCTAGTGATCAATTAAGTAATTTTTCTTTTTTAATTTTGTATTATTTGTCTTATACTTCAATTCTAGTATGATTGCCATCATTTTCATTGCCATCGTCTTCGCAAGAGCAAATCACCGAAGCTCACAAATATAAAGATACATCAGTTTGTAATACATATATACAAAAATAACTTATTAATTATTTATTTTAAGTTTTGGTACTAAAAACGTTACTTTTTTCAACAAGCTTGTATATTATCACGTTAAAAACATCTGTTCATGATTCTATTCAATCAATAATTAACAGAAACATTGCATTGTTATCTTAAACTTCTAATTATTTAAAAAAGATCATATACCAGGCAACTTACTTCAGGAAATATGTCATTATTTTCATAATAAAAAGGTTCAATTTACGATGATGTAGTAAAAATGACTCCTGGTGAGGCGGCAGGTGTTACAAAATTTGCTGCGTCAGCGCAGTGGCACCGGTAGTCTGTGGTAGCGTATTCGAGTCCCGCCCGATCACGATTTACATGTCAGTCGCACCGTTTGATATCCGATTGGGCCTACTTCAATAGATGCTAGTCATCATAGTTACTGGTTCTATGAAAATAAGATTACAATACTGCAGATTTAGATGCGTCAAGTTGACATTAAATGAAAGGATTATGATTAAGTTAGTGAAGAATCAGATTCTATTACAGATTGTTTTAAAACTTTAAGACTATTACGTCAAGATTATAATATGATCTCAAGCTCAAAATAATAAACATTTGTGAATCAAAAGAGTAAACAATGAAGGAAAATTAATGAATGTTCACAATATTTATTAAATATTAGCACTGATATATAAATACCAATGAGTATTAACATATTCGTGCTTTCAATAAGCTAGTGAATTTTGTAACACTCACCATTTGAGTCAGTATACTGTGTACAACGAGCAACATATCTATGCACATCAGAGAAGATATTACTATTTTATTACAAAGATAAAATGTCAGATTAAAACCGAGCGTTCACAATGATAAGGTCAGTAGCAAACATATTGATTTTCTCACTAATTTATATTTATTGTTTATTGCGAATACTTAATAAACGTGATCGTGATATCTATCTATATATGTCGCAGTGAAATTATCAATACCGTTAGATTATAATCTACCTAAGTGATATTATAATTTAACTGCTAACCTAACCTAACCAAATTATAAAATCCCTAGGTAGATTATAATCTAACGGCTATTGACAATTTCACTGCGACATATATGAAAATCAATTGCTGTTCTTTAGTCTCGCTAAAACTCGAGAACGGCTAAACCAATTTGGCTACTTTTGGTTTTGAATTAATTCTTGAAGTCCAGGGAAGGCTTAAAAGGTGAGAAAATATAGAAAAAAAGAAAAGTAGTTAAAAAGGCAGAACAATGCTTGTCGGGTCAGCTAGTATTTGATATAAATTGTTTAATTTTAATAACCCTCGGCTGAGATACAAAAGTTCTTAAAGTTTTTTTACAATATATTGTTAGGGTTATTAAAAATAAAAAGTAAGTCATTAAAATCATTAAAAAATAATGCACTGTGATATATCTGAGCGTAAAATGATGTTCAGTTTACTCCTCGGACTACACAAATTATACTAGTAGAGACTGTATTGCGCGAAAAACTTGTAGCAGCTTATATGAGCAAATGCTTGTGAATGTCAAACGCTTGCATATGTATATACAATGCATATCTTCACGCCAGATCACTTACGGGGTAGGCAGAGAAAACCGAGTGACATACATCACGATTCTTGCCCACTTTCACCTTCGGACAAATGCTCGTAGATATACAAAATCGTGAAAAAATAGTAATATACCATGTTGTGCTATTTTGTCGTGCCGAATAAGAAGTTAAACCTTAAAAAATACGTCTGGATTTTATTTAACCGTTAGATAATATAACTCTTTTCTCTTTTACTAGGTGGTAGAGTTCTGCATTGTCTCGCCCGGGTCTGGTACCACCGCCTTACCTATTAGTGCCGCAATTGCATCAGAGCTTGTCACTGTCGTATTCCGGTTTAGAAGGTAATGTAGCCGGTAAACTTATGCATGTGATATCAGACCCCGCTACAAGATAGCAGCGCACCATTAACATCTTTGGTGTCTATAGGTGATAGTTAACTCTTTCCATCAGGAGACCCATCTCTTGTTTGCTATCTTACTATAAAAAAAACTGTATTTTTGAGTGCAAATATAAACTACACTAAGCAACTTAAGCAATTGCTTTGAAAGAAGTATCCAGTTTAATCTGTGCTGTGTTTAATTACAATCTCAAAAGCTAACATAGGTATATATAAACTATGTTATCATAAATCGCTGCTGAGTACAATGTAGTCAGAAAAGGTCTAGGCTCAGTGTAATGCTGCAGACGAATGCAGCGCTGGTTTTCAGCCCAAACCGTAGACGACGCTTAGACCAACATAACATGATACATATGATACACTAGTAACTGAATTATTTTAACTCACTAAAGCTGGAACAACCGACTTCCAACCTCCTTTTTCTCTATAACCCGTATTGCTCTTTTGAAGAAAAGACCAACTGTCGTTCTGCCATGCAGGTCGTAAAGTCGATTGGTCCACTACCATCTTGACTACAAAGTGGTAGAGTTCTGCAACGTCTCTTACCTATTCCTGCCGCAATAGCGTCAAAGCTTGTCATTTTCCTGTTCCGGTTCGGAGGTTAGGGTAAGCCGGTAAACTTTTGCGCGTAGCATTGCTATCCGACCACACGGATAGCAATGCACCATTAACATCTTTTGGTGTCTATAGGCGATGGTTTTTCTTTTCATCACGAGTGCTATGGAAAAAAAACAATGGATCAGTCTTTACCAAATTTTTACGGGAGTAAATAAAAATATACACTTCAAAAGAAGAAAAGATTTTTCCAAATTGGTTGATTGAAATTGAAAAACAGCAGAGGTAGCAAACTTAAGAAAATTGCAACCGAAGTAAACCGAAGTAAGTTTCGAAAATCGAATCGTAAAGGATGATTTGAATGAAAAATTAGTGACTGACTTTAACTGGTTGGCGATAGGCTTGCCACCTATCACATTGTGGGTGTAAGTATCTTCGGCTGATCGTGGGTGCACTGGTTATCTGCCTACCCCATCGGGAACACGGGCGTGTAGATACTTGTTTAATTTTTTAAATTTAAGTATCTAAGCAAAGTTGTATTTTTTTTGCAAACCTTATTACCCAATAAAAATATTTAGTATGGATATCGAAGTTAATAGTTATGCAGACAGCAAATAGCCAAACTCGCGACTAAACTAGACTCTTTATTTAGTACACCGTATACGCTTGCGCTATAAAGCCATTAACTGTCCAATATGTAGGTACAGCTTTTTACCAGTCAACTGCCAAGTATGATACATTCACGAAGAAACGCATAGGCTACTTTTTACTTGACTGAACAAAAGAAGTGGGTCAGTTTCAATATAAATTACTAGCTGGTGCACAAACAACACACATCCAGTTATTTATATTCTCATAAATTTTTGCTATTTTTAATTTTTTAAAATATCTCCAAGTATTATAGGTATATTCAATCTGAGCGTCTACTGACGTTCTGACTGAATTAACTTGCCTATGCCAGAAAGGAACTGGTTTAATAATTTTTATATATTTTAATGCAAAACGCGATATTACAGCCTTAATTGTAGTATTGTATTTATACATAACAGCATGTAATAATACTTTACAATGAATACTGTAAAGGAGGCCAAAGATATAAACTATAGATAGCAGTCGTGGGAGTTAACAACAGTAGATTTATGCTCAGTGTTTCGTGATGAAGACTGACATATCAATTTAACATGATGCTCAATGCTCGTGCAGTTTAATTGATAATATATTTCATAGTAGTTGTGACTCGCCACTCCTTAAATTCTCTATATTCTTACTACTCTAAATCTATATAAAATGAAAGCCTCGTATATCTTATATATATATATAAATCAATCCCTATTTTCCCTGGTCACAACATCACGCGTGAATGGCTTGACCGATTTCGCTAATCCTTTTTTTGTTGTGTTTTTAATTGTCAGGAGAAGGTTCTTATTAGTAGTAAGTATCTTAACCACCATATAAAGTTCAAAGCCCTTTAGGCTGTCTGGAAGGACAATCCCGTATACTTATATAAATTACGTGTCACGTTGTTTGTCCGCTATGGATTCCTGATATGTATGCAAAAACAACGTTTGCCGAGTCAACTAGTTTTTAAATAAAAATTGCTGAGAATCCCTCATATTGGTCCAGGTCACTTTTGAATAAAAACCATTTGTCTATCTCCGTAGCAGCTAGTATAAGGAGAACGATTGGCCAAATATGTCATTACCTTCGTGATAACTTCGGGCTGTGTTCTACAGCGTCTTGCCCGGATTGTGTTCTGCTGCAATACTGTTAATGCTTGATAGTGCCGTGTTCCATTTGGTAGAGTAATATAACTGGTAAACATATACATTGGCGGAATTTACATTGATTCACCATATAACTGAAAACATTGATAAGAAAAACCCAGTGATAAGTATATTTTTTGATATGACCAAAGCCTTCGATTCTGTCAACCATTCACAGTTACTCCTAAAGTGTGAACGCTACGGTATAAGAGGGCCAGCACATGAGTGGCTACGGTCATACTTAACGGGTCGTAAGCAATGTACAGAGATAAAAAGAATCAATGAAAAACAAATATCTACATCATACCAATCCGAATTTAGAATAAACGAAACAGGCGTTCCACAAGGAAGCGTGATGGGGCCTCTTTTATTTTTAGTAAGTTCTAACGATCTTCCAAAAGTCTCTAGTAATAAATTCGTTTTATTTGCAGATGACATATCCGACACAATTTCTAAAAAGACAACTGAAACTACCCAAGAATATGAATCTAATGTTAATAACACTGTTCAAAATATCATATCATGGCTCGATTTAAATAATTTCAAACCTAACATATCGAAAACAAAATTCGTACAATTCCTTAACTACAAAAGTAAAAAATATAATATAAAAATTCATTGTTTGGGAAAAATCATAGAAGAAGCAAATGAAGCCAAATTTTTGGGAATAAATTTAGATCAACACTTGAATTGGAAACAACATATTAATAATTTATGTGGTAAAATAAATAATAATACGTATATGCATTAAATAGATTTCGAAAAAATGCAGGACAACATGCAGCGCTAATGGCATATCATGGTTATGTTGGGTCTATTATAGAATATGGTGTCTTACTTTGGGGTAATTCAACGCATATTAATAGGGTTTTTTTAGTGCAAAAAAATATATACGTCAGATTTGTGGAGTTAGCTCCTTGACTTCTTGTAGACCATTATTTAAAAGACTAAAAATATTAACATTAACATCACGGTATATTTATGAAGCTAGCTGTTTTGTTACAAAATATCCAGAATTATATGAACAAGATAATAAAATTGACAAATATATATCGAGAGATCCAAACAAGATTTGTTATATAATGACAATTTATAATGCTCTTTCCAAAAGTGTAAGAGACTTAAAAACTAAACTAAAAAGAGATTACGAAATTGGCTTATTGAAAATTGTTTTTATACATTGGAAGAATATTTTACTTATAAACATAGTAAATAATTTGTTTCAAACATTAATTTTAATACAATATTAAAGATATATATATATATATATATATATATATATATATATATATTTAAGTTATGCAATGTGTAATGTGATGTTTATCATAATAATTTAATAATTTATGTATAATACTATTTGTTAAAAATAAATGACTATGAAATATATAAATAAATTTTAGAGAATAATAATAATAGTAATTATTAGTTAATGGTACTTATTAGTAATAATTTGTTATATTAATTAATTAAAATTAGTGTTAAGTTTTTTTTCTCAAAGGTTGTTTATTGTAAAGTAGAAATTATTATAGTTATATCTAACTAAAAACCGTCTTGCATGCTATTGAGAAATGGCGGAACATTGTACTACAAATAAATATTAACATCTTTATATTATATCATGTTCCAAGCAATGTACGAATAAATGAATAAACGTAATGTTAACTGGATGCGAATAGAGTCAGCGTCTCGCCCGGGTTTGGTACCACCACCTTACCGATTTCTGCCACAGTATAGTGCCTGTCACTGTCTTGCTCTGGTTTGGAGAGTATAGTAGCCAGTAGATTTATGTTGTGGCGTTACCATTTGGCCAAACGGATAGCAACGCCCATTAATTTCTTTGGTACCTATAGGCGATGAATATCTTATCCCATCAGAAGAGACATTTGCTTGGTTGCTGTCTTATATTCGCGACAGTAATGACTCGTGTGGCCAATAGGTTGCCTTTTACGACCTGTTTGTAGAAGGGCAGATAGTTTATTCTTCAAAAATGAGGCTCGGACCAACACAGGGGACCAAAAGCCCCGGAACATCACAGTGGAAACTGAACGTTTCGGCTAAGTTACATTGACTGTGATCATGACGGGACTGGAGTAGCGAGTAAGTTCTATTTAGGGTTATTTTTAAAGATCCGGCCAAATTTTAAAGTTAGGAACTAAATAATTAATTGAAAGTGCATTTTAATTATTATTGTAAAAATATTCGTTTAAAAATATCCCACTAAATTCTGAATTTGATGCACCGAGTCTTGTGAATGAACTCTTTAAAGCTGATAGTGTGCCATTTTACATTTACCTATAATAATTACGACAGCAAGATTTATGTATTCTGTCGCTCTAAGTATATTTTTTCTAATCACTTTTAATTTGGTTGAAGGCACTAAAATATTTGAGTTCGAATTTTATGTAATTGAAATTATATCCATGCGCTTTGTTTTTTGTGCCGGATAAAAATGAACTTTTGAATATTTTGATGATTTTTTATAACCTAATTCGAACATACAATCGATTTTGAACAGCCTCTGAAAATTTAGCCGGACCTTAAGAAGTAACCCTTTATATGTAATTATGCATTTTTGCCTCGTTTACTTTTTAAAAACCTTAACAGTGTTATTAATAAGCATATATTAAAATAAACTAGAATGTATCACTCAAAATTAACATGTATTAATATGTAGATTTTGTTTGATAGACATTTAGTATGCAACTACATTATTATTATAATATACGTATATTAATAGGACTTCATGCGGTGGATTGGATTTCCTTATTAACTATAAGTATTGGTTCTGTACCAGATTCCTGCAATTTCATATAAAGTAATATTGAGACGTCAAATGAATGAAGACAAATCATGTATTGCATGACTTTCAAAAAGAAAGTGTCGCTACGCAAATTGAATAAGCATCAAGTTATGATGGTCAGTGTATATCTTTATTAGTGAGTGTTGAAATAGCTCATGTACTTTCGGTAAAGGGTGGGAGTCGTAGAACTAATTACTGAACTACACAATGTCATTTGGTATAGTTTTAAAAGTTGCTAATCCTGCTTCATTTTTTTATTTGTTCGTTAATTACGCTTAAATTATAAGGTCTGTACGTATGTGTGTGTGCATGTTGGCGTATGCTTAAACTTAATTCTTAGTGGCGTGAAATACCTATATTTTAAGACAGTTTTACGTCTTACCACATACATGTATGTTTTTTTAGAAGCGAAAAGTTCTTTTTTGATGAAGAGAGTTCCCCTTTGATATATAGACTAACTGCCAGGCAGTGTGTAAAAGGTGAACGGTTGGTTATACGTGTTACTACTCTTGTGCCTAGCAGGTGGTAGATTTCAGTAACATCTTGGTCGGGGTATCTTATATCCAACCGAGACGTTGCAGAACTCTACCACCATCGTCTTACATATTTCTAAGAAATTGACTATTTCATCAGAAGAGACTTGTTAGCTCGTTTGTTATATAAACACATGTTTCACCTTTTTATACTGACCACTTTCAAAGACAAGTCTTTAAATGTCAAAATATGTTAATGCAGAAATCACATATCTTGTAAACCAACCAATTACTGGATTCTGGTAAACAAAATTATTCACTATAGGTACTTATCTTACATGGTAGCGGCGTTAAGATGTTTTGCATTAATGATTTTCTTTAAATTCAATCAAATAAGTCTTCAGGGCAGTTCGTTATTGTTTCGGGACTTATAAAGAGATTAATGCTCAATATACACCGAAGGTGACAGGCCACCGATACGGCTAGCATCGCCTTGTCGAAGATATCCTTCGCGCTAGTAAGCAACCGCCATCGCCGCTTTCAGGCTATTTTTTATAGTCATTTAAAAAAAAGTGTTGGCCGCTGCCGATTACTCCCAGCTTTTGGTATAAATTGATCTTTAGAATCTGCTTTACTATGACCAGTGAAAACTGGTACTACAGAAGTTCTTGAAGCAAACTTTTTTTAGCAGAGGCATCCTTTAGCTGAACTTATGAAGAAAAAGATTTGTTTTATGCTACGTAGCTCGTAAAAGTTAAACAGCCAATAGTCAATTTCTAAAGTAAATTAAAAAAAGAATACTCAAGATTCCTATATCCAGACCATTGATATATTGATATAAAAATCCCAAGATACACAATCATTGTGTCAAAAACGTCCTCAAAAAATGAGTGCACAGTTTAAAATTGTGCACTCATTTCAAATAGAATCGCGTCGGCTGCGTCACTGTCAATTTTATTTATTTTCGTACATTTCTTTGTAAACACAACTATAAGTCTTGCACTTAAGGTTGGATATGCAAAGACATATATTTTTGCCATATCTATAACTACTTAAAAGAAATTAGGGACACTTTTGAGTGTCAGTTTTGTTCGGGACTGTGCATCTAGGGTTTTTTATATCAATGATCCAGACAAATAAACATAACTCGACAAATTACAGCAACGCTAAAGTAAGCAAATTATTTGCTAGTGATATGAATACTTAAAATACGTAGAAATACATATACGAATACAGGAATATATTTAATGAACACTCGAACCAAGAAATATAAACATTGTGTATTTATAGGTTCGGGTAAATGTTTGTCTATTTCGGTAATCGTACATGAGCCATACTAATTACATAAATCAGCGTCGCTATTATTCTTAACAACAAAAGTCTTGATTTTTCTGCGGTGTACCTAAGAAAATATTTCAGTTGTGTTTGTCCGGGCCCCTTTTGAAGAATAGACTATCTGCCGTTTTGCCTAGCAATTTGAAAGAGGCGAACGATTCAGTATAAATAAATAAATATAAATAATAAGCTAGGTGGTAGTGTTGGTCTGGTGCTTGTCACTGTACCCGCCTCAAGGATAGCAACGCACCATTAACATCTTTGGTGTCCATAGGCGATGGTTGTTTCTTTTCATCAGGTGAACCATCTGCTTATTTTTTATCTTATAACATAACAAAGGATGTTTCCGAAGCAAAGTGCACCGAACTCTAATATACTTACTTATGCTAAAATTCAAGCTATTCATCAGTTTAACGGTTGGTAGCTCTAACGACTAGAATTTCCTATTTGCAATAACTTTGGTAGCCCTTTGTTCTTTTTAAAACATCGTATTGTTGAAGACACTACCATGTGAATATATTCTATAAATTATCTTTTCAATATTCAAGATTCAAAACCGCATATTTTGTATATTTAGATCGGCAACCACGCAACTTGGCCTTTTTCCAATGGAAATCTTTAAAATATCTCATTACATATTTTGTGTTTTCTATTTTTGATATTTATTAAATAGCACATTTTTGTGTTTTCTACTGTCAATATTTATTTAATAGTGAAATCTGTGTTTATTATTTAATTTAAAAACCGCTGGAAACTCTTCGGCGTACAAAGAGGCAGTCCTATACGTATATTATTTATACAACCAAAATTACAGACGTATTACGACTTGCTACAACCCTGGTTCTAGGCCTAGCCGATTGTTAATAGTATATAAAATCAAACCCATTTAGTTCAAGTTTAGAGGAATCTTTTTTGATGTCCTAAGCTCTAATGTAAGAACAAAAACACAAAGCCATTATATTATTTTAGTATTACAATTTTGCAATGTCGTCGAGTCATTGTCTTATTCTGGTTTGGAGGGTATGGTTGGCGGTAAACTTATGCATGTCAACTTATAGATGATATATGATGTCAACGATGATATCTAACTACAAGGATAACAACACAGCATTAATATAAAATTTAGTATGTCAACGATTATTTTATTTCTTTCTATCAAAAGAGTCAACTGCTTGTTTGCTATACGTTAATGTAGAAAAATATGTTAAACTAGCTGTTGCCCACGACTTCGTCCGCACAGACTTCGTTTACGCCACACAGCTTCCCCCCGTAGATGATAGCGTGATAATATGTAGCCTATATGAACTGACCTGTTAATAATATTCATGCAAAATTTGAAGTAAATATGTGCAGTACTTTTTGAGTTTATCCCGGACATACATACAGACAAACAGATAAACAGACAAACAGACAAAAATTCTAAAAACTATATTTTTGGCTTCGATATCTATTGTAGATCATGCCCCAAGTATTCTTTGAAAAAAATATTCAATGTACAGTTTTGACTTTCCTACGATTTTATTATATGTATAGATTATGTTTAATTTGACTTTCGAATCCGTATTCATAGACACTAGCTGGATGATAATATTTTTTATGTGAAAGAGGTTTATTACTCAGATAACACTTATCTTTATCAATTTTCATCAAATGACTATCTGGATTAAAAATTTTGTTAAATTTGCTAGATTAGCGCCGTTTCGGAGAAACCAATTACATACGACTATACAAGAATTGCTAATTTAAAATAAAGGATATATTGTGTTTATAGTTACTAATTTGTAAAATATTAAATTCAATCCTGTCAAACAATAAATCAGTCAAATCATTTATTGCTAAAACAGGGTTTGTTACATTGTTCTTACATACAGAATATAGTTTCTTCTATTTTGCTATACAAACATCCTACATTTGATGAAATTTGTTACACCGGCACGGAATCTTGGCCAAAGACAAAATTTATGATATGATACGATATGTCCCAGATGTGAATAATTGGATTTAAATGCGGTGACCGAGCTGGCTACTCTACTTTCTGCATACCGACCTCCTGTAGGTAGTCTTTCACACAATAAGCAATGTGAGGGCACGCGTTATCGTGCATTAGCAAAAACTCTGCTCGTCCAATAAACTTTGAATAAGGCATTACATGATCCTGAAGGATCTCCTTAATGCATCAAATAGCATTTAAATGGTTGTCAAAGATGATTAACCCTGTACGAGCGTCTGAATTTGTCCTGAACCACACTATCATAGACAATTAAAATTCACAGATTGTGTAGTGGTTACGGGCAAGTACCGTTCTCCTCGCCTTCTCCATACTTATACTCAACCATCGCAATGTTATCTCACACTCATCGGAGAAAAAAACCTGGGCCCATTGCTCATGGGTCCAGTTAGCGTATTTCCGTGCGAATCGACGTCGAGATACTCAGCACCGAGTATCTGTCCGAGCCGCTGTCTTATCTCAACTGCTGTAAGGCACCGATTTCTTAAGATTTCCAACACCATAAATCTGTTACCGCGTGCTGACATGCATCGTACTACACCACTTCCTGATCTGAGTGTATATAGGCTGATCACCTGGTAACATCTGAGTGGATATTGCATTGCTGAACGCGGTATATTAAGTACTTCAGTGACATCAGGCTGCGTCAGCCCTTCGCTGATAAAAACTACAGCTTGTGCAACTTGTTGTGGTCTCAAAGGCATTTTTAAATGGAAGTTTAACATTTAGCAATTACGGGAAAAAAACAACAAGATCTTAACTACACCAGCAAATTAAAAAAAATTTAAATAAATGTACCGAACGCTCAAGAGATCCACTGACAAATAAATCTTAAAAAAACATCGAAACATGCATAAACATGTCAAAAAATCCACTAAAATTTAAAAAAAACATCTTTAAAACTTATCCGCATTCAAATTGTTAAAAAAAATATATTAAAAATTTTGCTCTGCGACTATAAGCCTTTGGCCAAGTTTCCGTGCCGGTGTGTATTTCCAAACGGTAGCAAAATTGTCTTTTTTATTAGTCACAAATCTTAAAAATATATTTAACACAAAAAACGTAATCATACATAACGAATGTATAGATACCGTATCTGTCGTTTGAAAAAAGCCTGTTATAACTGAACAGATGAGCTTAGCACGTGCCTATATGCAACGTCATCGGACAGTCATTATCTGGGGTCAACGGCCCGCTGATTACCTCTGAGCACGCCTTGTCGTTCATCATTAGCCTAGGTTAGGATGTTTGTAAACATTCAACCCATTCACTGTTTTTTGATGACAACACGTGACAAAGAGTTTCGAAAAAAAAACTGAAACCATCACGAGTTCAAAAAACCTGTTTACGATTTTAAAAACGTTTTATTACATAAGTTCGGTAACTTTTCTAATTCTAGTAATAATAAGGCTTTCGTCGAAATTTTCATTTTATTGCAAATTACCTATTTGGTTCGCTTGATGACAAAAGAGAGCCGACGCGCGACGCCGCTTATCAACCAAAGATATTGATTGCCCGAATGTCCGATTCGCCTAGCTATGTTAGGCAAAGTTTAGTTTTGCTAAAAAAAATTAAAAATGCTATTCTGACGTATCAAATTTTATTAAGTTACTACTGGATTGAAAATGCAGTCACATACTCAAAAGATCCGGCGGAAGTATCGGCTTATCATTTTTTATATACCTATCTGTTGTTTATAATTAGGATATAACAATTTTGCAATTATACTACGTTAATAGTAAAATCTTGGTATGAGAAATCCAGTAGGTGCTAATCTTAAGTTTTTCTGGTACATAAATTACCGTTAATTTCCTATACACAATTTTGTTTTAATATTTATATTTTTTAATTTTGATGGATAAATCTCTTATAGTATCGGAAAGCTTGTTGTAAAAGCATATACATTAACTCGCTCACAACAGAGTTACTTATACTATAGAGAAGAGATACTTATAGTACAAGATTTTTCCATGTGTTTAACAAGTGTACTGTTTCTTCATAAATGAGCAAACATTTTTAAGAAGTTAGATATTTTCAAGTATAAACTGCGGTTATAGTGTTTGTTTCTTTAGATTTTCCTTTTAGAGAGGTCTTGACTTAAGATTACACTTACCGCCATTTTTTGTAATTCAAGTATTGTATATTTATATCATTTTGTCCAAATAGGTACATCCAATATCATCCAAATTCAATATCGAAACTACCAACTTTCAAATAACTTTCTTCTATACTTAGAAATTATATATTTATGACTAACAAGCTTTTGCCCGCGGCTTCGCTCGCGTTAAATTGGGGACAGATTTCCAAAAAAAAAAATGACGCACGATTTTTTCGTTGGTCAAAAATAGTCCGCTATCAATTTTTAGCTTTTTACCTTGAAAATTGAGGAATGCTCCATACAAACTTCCATTCCCCATTTTAGGGAAGTGGGGGTTAGAAAGAGACAAAAAGTAGCCTATGTAATTTTTCATCTCTTCAACTATCTACACGTAAAAAATCACGTTAACTCGTCGCTCCATTTTGACGTGAAAGACGCACAAACAAACATACTATGTTATGCGTATGTTTGTGCGTATTTTTCTGCACTTACCCATTTATAATATTAGAATGGATACGACCTCAACTTTAAAAAATTTTGACTTTTCAACCGACTTTCCAAAAAAGAAGGAATTTCTCAATTTTCTTGTATTTTTCACTTTTATATTTTGTAACATTTCCAAAACCCAGTTAAGCAAATAAGTACATTTAAAAAACAGTATATTAGGGATCTTTTTAGATGTTGACCTGAAATGTACGGATTTTATTTAATTTCCAGTTAATTATGCGGAAAGTTAAATTTTATATGGGAAATCTTAACCGTGACAAATAGTACATTAACTAATATGTATATTCTAAAACATACTTACTGCCTTATTAGTAAGTGCGAAGACGGGTCTCAAAACTAGTTTTTAGTATATATAGCACCCGAACTAGTCTCTACATATTATTTAGTCAAAATAGATTATTAATACACATCAAGCATAAAAGTTCCCAAATTGAAATTTCTTGGGAAGTTTTCTTTCATTACATACTTGAAGATAATGACGCCGTTTTCAGGTAAAACCTATTATACTAAGTTCGGGGAAATCGGTGTTTCCAATATTACGTTGAGGTATTCTGTCTGTTAAAGGTCAATCTAAATGGTTTTTGGTATAATTATCGATTTAATTTATATTTATTAAATGACATTTTTTTTTTGCCAAATACAGATTATATTTTTGTTTGCGCTCTTACCTATTATGTTTGTAAAATATTTTTGGTAAAATGTTTCGGTATTTTTAGTAAAGAATTTTAGTTGGATAAATTCCGAACCAGAATTAGGCATCTCGGGTAACATTTAAGGTTACCCAACTAAATTTTTTCTTAGTATAACAACCAAAATATTTAATGTACGTACACCAAATTCGGTACTTAACGGTCTTTAAGTTATGACCTTTATTCAGACAATGTAACTACCAGGTAATCATGGTGATGTGCCAATTACCGTTCGCTAGCAATTGTCGTATTTTCGATTGTTAGTTAAGTTTTAGTGTCAATAGGTGATTTATCTCTTTCCATCTGAACCCTTTTTTATATCATAAGATAGCAATATATCATAGGATAGCAAACAAGCTGATGGGTCTCCTGGTGGAAAGAGACAACCATCGCCTATAGACATCAAAGATGTTAATGTTGCGTTGCTATCTTGTAGCGAGGTCTAATGCCCCGTGCATAAGTTGTACCTACCTGTTACATATGTAATTTAGTCATGTTTCTTGCAACAAATTACTGAATATATGTATTTACTAGCTGTACCCGCGACTTCGTTCGCGTTTGGCCATCCTTGCAGAGTAATTATTAGGAACTGACCACAGTATTTCCCGTATTCAGCAATACTTTGGACGGCGAAGCACTTTTATCAAATGAGAAATATTAAGAAAGGATTCTTTTAGTGTGGATTTGAAAACACGTTGACTTTGATAACGAACCTTGTGTCTTGTAGGGATTTAGGCAGTGTTTAACTGAAGTCACCTCGCCTTTTATTTTCTACAGTCTTGCTTACAGTTTTATTTGTTTGCCATTATATACTCATTCCATTTAAAAATGATTTTATATTCGAATAAAATCATTTTTGCAAAACCTATTTTTTATAGAAAGGAAAATTGCACACCGGTGAAGCATATGTCTTCATCTGTATTATAATTTTTAAACATGGCTGGGGCTATCCTTCCACCGGATAAAAGTGTCGCAACTAAAATACGCCACTGCCAGGGCAATCATAATCAGCCAAGAGACTGCGAATTTAATTCTTATTTGTAAAAAAATGTTTTCGTCTACCTTGAAGTGAGTCCAGAAAACTTCCACCCAGAGTTATTTACGGTGTTATCCTTACTCCATTGACAGCTGTTCGCTGTTTAACGACTGCACGGTTTAGTTTATATTTGTTATATTACGTGCAACGTTTCACATCATAGCCGGTTTCAGAGCAGAAGGCTAGGTCAATAATCCTTCAGGAGTTACCGCGAACGAAAAAAATTTAAAAAAATGTGGTTAAACATAACTTTGAGATTTTTCAACCAGTTAATTTTTTCCCAAGACAACGTTTTTCATCTTGCTAAAACTGCGTTTAATGCTGTTTGAAAGATTAAAATCGATAAAATCGCGATCAAAAGTTACAGCATTAAAACTTCAAAATAGACATTTTTGGTTTCAACAACCTTAGATATTATTATCATAACAACTTTAAGATTTTTTGAGGGCAAAAGATTGAAGGTGAAAGTATTGGCTTGTACCTAGGTTCCTAATGGGCAACGATGATATTTAAGCTAACTAATTTTAAAATCCATGGTGTATGTCTGATAATTAACAATATCTGACTCCATTGCAGTAGTATTAGTCAAGACCTATAAGTCAGGGCGAAATAAATAGTATTTGCTTCCAGTAAACGTTATAACTGCAATGTTATTATTATTAAGCATAATATCTTGACCGTGGAGGAGGACGTGTGGGGGTTAGGAACATTTTGTTTAAAACAATTAAAATACGGCTTTTTGTAATTTTTTGCCAATATTTCGTAAAATACGCGTGGAATCGACATGTTTTTTTATTATCATTAGGGAAGCGCTTGACTACGATCTCGCCTGACGGTAAGCTAAGATGCGGCCTAAGATAGAACGCGCTTCCCTAGAAGTTCCCTAGAGTTCGAAGAGTTCAACAAATCTAGTTTATATAAATGATACTTACGAAATTAATGTTTGAAAAATATACATCATATTTTTTAAAATTGATGATTGATTGTGATCTTTCGAATAGCATTCAACGCAACTGTTTAACTCAAAATTGTTTTAATCGATAGGTTAAAAAATGTCGAAGAAATGTAAAAAAAAACTTTTTTTAATTTTTTAAAACTTTTTTTTTATATTGAATCGTCACTGACAAATCCCAAATAAATCCAGTTTTGAACCAATTTCCAGTATTTAGCGCGGTTTTTTAGAGGGCAAAACTAATTCGATTTTTATATCAAACGGTATATTACGGTATATACCTGAAAGTTTATTAAAAAATCTGTAATAAGTTTACTGTAAACAACGTAATTTTAATGTTTGAAAAGCTGTACCTTTTGAAAATTTGACTCGATTTTGATTTTTGAAATTCAATATAGTTTTTTTAGTAAGTACTAAAATATTGCAGAAGATTAAAAATGATTAGTTAAAAAAATTCGAAGTTACGTCGAAAAAAAAAAACTCCGAACGGATAAATATATTTTGATGCAATTTATGCATTGGAGGCAGTTTTTTGAAAAGTAAAGCTGATTAAATTTTGTACTATATCGGTTCATTAATCTGGAAATTGTATTAATAAAACATTGTTCTGCCAAAAACCTTTGTGAGGTTTTCCAAAATTTCTCAAAATCTCCTTTACTGAATTAGTTAAAATTTTCAGGAAGTCTAAGTTGAGTGGAATCCAATCGAATCCCATTAACCACGTTTCGATCGGTCAAGCCGTTCAAAATTAATAAGATGTTTACATACTCACATACACACTCACGCGCGCACACACACACACACACATACATACATATGTCATCATGAAAATAGTCGGAAAAGGTTCCTAGGTCCTCAAAACGTGGAGATCTGGTGAACACTCGATTTTCGAAAATCGAGGCAAAATCAGTAACTTCCTTATCTACGTAGCTACGTAGCGGGAAGTTAAAAATATATACCTAAAAATCAGTAACTTCCTTATCTACGTAGCTACGTAGCGGGAAGTTAAAAATATATACCTACTAAAAATAGTCGATCGAATATGCGGCGATGAGGATTACCATTTATCTCACCACCAACAAACCGGTGAATCGCGGTGAACCGGAAAGTCTATAGACGGTCGGTTTACTCTGCCTACGTCGCAAGGGAACCGGGCGTGATGATACTTTTATAAAAAACAACAACGCCACGTAATTTTTCCTCACATTTTCGATTTTTGATTCTCACAAATAAAGAAAAGTTAAGTATTTTTTGATAGAATTTGTTTTGATGAAGTTATATGTGTGTAAATTTTTTCTGTACGATGTTGATCTTATTCTGGACAGAACTTATAAGTACATGCTCGTATATTCTACTTAACAATTTTTTGTAAAGTATTTTGGAGTCCGACGTTAGTCAGTATACTAAGTGGCTTAGGCACTTTAACAACTACACTTGCAGAAGTTTCATTCATTTTAAAAGATAACTGATTGATGTATCTAATTTTGAAATATTTACCGTGTTGTTTTAGCGGTCCGGTATCGTCGTTGACCATATGAGATCCCGGGTCCGATTCCCGGGTCAGGCAAAACAAAATGTACTTTTTCAGTTTTTGATAAAACAACGTTGCCCGGGATTGGCTTGCCACCTATCACATTGTGAGAGAGTATTTTCGGCTAATCGTGGGTACACTTCTTGCACCTCTGCCTACGTATTCCAGGATATGGGTGTGTAGATACTTTTTTATCCTTTTTTACGTTATGCAATGTAAAAACAAAATAGTGAATTTTCCCAATAGCCTATCCTTACGTTAAATTTTATAAAGAACAAATTCTATTAGTATACTCAATTTCGATTAGATGCATCTTTTCTGAGATATTAGCAAAAACCTGAAAATTGACCTGTTATATTTTCAAATATATTATAATTATTCTTATATAAA
The DNA here is from genome assembly GCA_036924255.1 of Apodemia mormo. Lineage (NCBI taxonomy): Eukaryota > Metazoa > Arthropoda > Insecta > Lepidoptera > Riodinidae > Apodemia > Apodemia mormo. Next base: position 13,973,097 of record JAUPFN010000011.1, read on the forward strand.
TAAATAAAATGTTTAGGTTTATATTTTACACATATTTTACTAATTTTTAAGCTAGTAAAATTGCATTTATAATAACTTTAATAAAAAAGTATACATTCTAAAACTGAATCTCTCGTAACACTATGAAATGAATGCTAACTTATATTGAGCCGTGCGTTCAAAGGTTTTGTATACACTCCGGGTGTCACGTTCAACTGGACTTACCACCCGAAACCGTTGAAACTTCTGATGTCTGTAACTTCTAAATTATAAAACTCATGAACTTGAAATTTTTAAGGGATAATCTTTATAGTACTTACTTTTGAACAAAAAAATAATAAAGGATTTCGTATGACAGGTTAATGAATTAAAGCTAAATATACGTTTTTATCTTCATCCCCTACCCCACGGGAACCATACTGAATTTTGGGATAAAAAGTATCCTATAACCTTCTTCGGAGTAGTAACTCTAATCATGCTAAATTTCATTTGAATCCGTTCAGTAGATTCGGCGTGATGCGCGGCCTTGATACAGACAGACAGACAGACAGACAGACAGACAAAAATTAAAAAAAAATCATTTTTCGCTTCAGTATCGATTAAAGAGTATCTTCCAAAAAAAATTTTTAAAATATCTTCAATGTACAGAATTCGACCTCTTACAGTTTTATTATATGTATAGATATACTTTGTCCTGATGTCTTGTCATGGAAAAAAACTCTAAATACAACCTTCAAATCAGACTGTGACAGTGATAATAACTGACGCTATTACAACAGGAATTGTTTAATAAATATTTAAACATAAAATAATGCTCTTGATGGTAATTAATTTTTTATGATATGCAATAGGTGGTTACATTTTCTTTCTTTTTTTTTCACGTTTTTGAATACTCTTCCACTTCCATATCTATTAACCAACATGTAACACATGTGAGTAAAAATTTAAATATTATACAGTCCAAAAAATTAATGGCATGTTTTATTGTACAGGAATAGTTAAGGCCATGGTACTAAACCCGGCTGGTTTCAAAACTCTATCACCTAGTACTAAGTAGATCATTATTAGTACTATTGTTCGTCGTGTTAGTCTGGGCCCCTTTTGAAGAATACATTATTTACCATTCTGCCAGGCAGTTTGTAAAAAGCGAACGATTGGCTAAACGTATCACTATCATCGTAACTCCTAGGTGGCAGATTTCTGCAACGTCTCCCCCGGGTCTTTAATACCACTACCTTACATATTCCTGCTTCAATAGCATCAGCGTTTGTTACTATCGTGTTCTGGTTTAAAGAGTAAGGCGGCCGGTAAACTTATGCAAGTGGTATTAGTGGGTATTACCTTCTCACCACATGGAAAACAATGTACCATTGACACCTTTTGGTTTTCGTTCGTCGCTGTCTCTTTCCATTAAAAGAGCTATCTGCTTGTTTACTATTTCATGATATATGTAAATAATAATAATAATACTAACCATTAACAAAATTATTAACAACAAATATTAACAATAATAAAGTTTCACTTAACACTTTGTTCTTTAAATACACGCTTAAAAGTAATAAATCAATCATGAATGCGTGTTCCGATATGGGATTTATAGCCTGTCGTTGTAGCATTAAAATTAATCAATTACTTACCTCTTATTTTATGAATATGATTAAACAAAAACACGATCTACCTACAGACGTACAACCTAGCCGTTTTATATGAGTCTGAATTAATTTAATTAATCGACGTTATTCAACCATGGCCATAAATTAAGAAAGTCGGTTCTGATTATATGGTTATTATAGATTTTTGACTCAAATTTAAATATTCATCATTTTATACATATACATATAAGTATACGTAGGTCACATTATAAGTTGGCAGGCATGTTTTCTACGTGCTGATTGAACGCTATCACTGCCTCTTCGGAGTTGGTAAAAGTAAAACCACTCATCAAATCTTTGATTTTGTGGAAAATACAGAAATAACAGGGTACTAGGTCGAGGCTATGCGCAGGATGAGTGAGGAGATGTACTTTTTCGGAAGCTAAAAATGACTTTGTTTTGTTGGCCGTGTGAGAAGAAGCGTTATCATGGTGTAGGAGAATGTGGCTTTTGGGTCGTCTTTCGCGAATTGTCTCATAGATAATCCGGGAGTTTTCTTCAATTAACCGCTTAACAGTAGCCACATTATTTTCGTTTACGGCAGTTGAAGACCGCCCTTCTCGAAATTCGTCATGTAAAGAAACTCGACCTCTCTCAAATTCAACAAACCATCGCCTCACGGTGCTCAAACAAGGTGCTTCTCTCCCACCACCCCGTTGTAAAGTACCTTCACGTCCGTATCTCCGAAGAGGTAGGCAGAGGTACAACCAATGCACCAACAATTAGACGAATATATTTAGCTCCACAATGTGTTAGGTGGTGAGTCTATCGCCAACCGGGCACTTATCCAACTTGGGGAACGTTGTTTTTACCAGAAAACTGGAAAAAAAAAACACATTTTCGAATTACCCGACCTGGGAATCAATTCCTGGACCTCATGTCACCGATACGTTTTAATTTTCCTAAAATCACTTTGTGAGCACACTTACTCTCCAAAGGTGATTATGCTGATCCAAACATTTTATATTCTATATTATTGACCAAAGACGTATTTGGTTTACCATAAAATCTCTTATATAAAAAATGTGACGTGATTGGATCTATGTATTTAATTGTTTGTTTATATAGCACTTTAAGAAATAGTTAGATGTTTATCGAAAAGAAATTAAATCTTATTCATGTTGCGAAATTTAAAAATTAATTAAATTATTCGCTTAACCTACTTTGCATGCATATCGACAGTTCATAAATCAAAATGTAAAGGCACTATCCTCCAGTACTCAGTACAAAGTCAGCTTGGTGCCTCACGATCGCATCATACAGCTTTTGTTTTATAAGCGCCTTTGTGTTAAATGATTTCTTATCTAATGCTACAACTATTTCTATTAAAACTAAATCATTAATCATCAAGATTTTCTTAGTCTTGACCAAGTTGATGTCATTTCTATGCACGCTTGCATTCTAACACGATTCTCAGGGTAGGCTTAGTTACTTTATAGAACAAAGTTTATGACTCACTGAAATAATGCAAGAATCACAATATTTTGAAGTTTACTGTCTAGAAGGTATCCCATAAATAAGACGGCAATCACTTAAAATGCTCGCGGAGTAGTTTATCTAGTCAAACCTGGATTTTTTTATATTGAGACGCTTAGTCCACGATTCAGGCAAAACAGATTGTAAGTATACGAGCTTGTATTATACATTATAATCAGATATTGCGTAATAGTCTTGTTAACTTTTTTGTCTTCTGATGGTGGTCATTAATTTCTGTGTATCATTGGAGAGTAAACAAGCAAAGGGCTCTCATGAAAAAAAGAGTTTACTATGCCCTATAGACCAAAGTCAGTAATGTACTGTGATCCATAGGGCGGTAATGTAATGCCACAACCTCGTTTTTTTACATTTAATTGAGGAAAAAATAGTAATAACTTAAAATTAATTTTGATGTTGCAGCTGAATAAAATGTTTTTGTCAAGCATAGTCGCAAGACACGAGAATGTATCATAATTTACACGTATGTTGTGTATAAGCGACGGGACGGTGCGGCTTTTGATCTCCGTTACAATCGTATGTAATTGATGATTGCCAGCTCCGTGTACAGCGAGACGAATCGCCTGCGTGCGCGCGATTTCATATAATCTGCATACTCAGTTATGTATCGTAAGAGTACATATAAATATATAGAGCGAGAACACTAGACAAACAGTTCCTTCTGATATAGTTATATGTTTGACATTATATTAGTCCGGGCCCATTTTCGCTTTCCGGCAGTACGTAAAAGGTGAACAATTTTCCAAATATGTCATTGCCATCGTGACTAATAGGTGGTTGAATTTTGCAAGATCATTCCTTTATTTGGTAACATCAACTTGCCTATTCTTGCCGTAATAGCTTCAGTGCTTGTAATTATCGAGTTTTGGTTTGGAGAGATAACCAAAGATGTTAACAGCGTATTTCTATGTCTGTGGCGGTATAGCAATGCCACATGCACCGGCTATCTTACCCTCCAAATCGCAAAACGGCAATGACAAGCATTGGCACTGTTGCAGCAGGAATAGGTAAGGCAGTGGTACCAGATACCCGGGCGAGACTTTGCTGAACTCATTTTCTAGTAATCATGATGGTAGTGAAACACATAGCAAATCAATCGCCTTTTACGACCTGCCTAGCAGAACGGCAGATGGCTTCTTTCTTTCTTATTCTTCATAGGAGCCCGGACCAACACGGGGAAAATGAAAAAGTTAGGTAGGCAACAAAATTAAGTACAAGATATGTATATATATATATATATATATATATATATATATCTTCACGGCCATATCCCCGAGGGTAAGGCAGAGGTACAACTAGTGCACCCACGATTAACCGAAGATACTTGGTCCCGCAAAATGTGATAGGTGGCAAGACTATCACCAACCGGGAATTTTCCAATCCCGGGCAACTTTGTGTTTCTCAGAAAACTGAAAAAACACTTTTTTTATGTGCCCGATGCGGGAATCGAACCCGGGACCTCATGTGGTCAACGCCAACGCTGGACCACTAGACTACAGAGGCGACTAATATATATAAGACTGCAAGGTCGATCTTTGATCTTACTATAGTATATATCTTCAATAGAACGTAACACTCTTACTAATTGCGTTTTGTTATCCGTGTTCCAAACTTATGCTTATGTGTACCTTACCGGAGTAAGGCAGTAACAAGCACTGATGCTTTAATAGCAATAATAAACTGTAGGAAAACTATAGGCAAATTTGGTGCTAATGATTTGCTGGCATCCTCATCTGTAATGTGTAAAACTGCTTGCGGCAGTTCTAGTTACGCTCAAGTTTGAATTCTACCGCATTGTGCTCACTATAGGCTTAAAACGCATTATTCTCAGATGGTCACAATAGCAGTAAAGACTTTAATTTTTGCCTGTGCTCACATCTTACAAACTACCTGACAGAAAACACATGTTTCCTAATTTTTAAAGGTTCAGACTAACATGAAGTTAGTTTTTATAGAACAAGTTAAGTTTAGCACCTAATTATAAGGTACGCACTCTGAAGTAATACATGCTCCTAGTATATAACACATAAGCATGCGTCGTCAGAAGCGTGTTATATAGTGCTAAGAAAAGCTGCGTATGACTTGCATTTATGAAGTTAAGCTAGTTTTCTTTTTAGCCCACGACGAGTTGTGAGAGTAATCTGTACTTATTTCTCAAATAATTTTGTAAAAAAATACCGAAAAACCTTAAATTTTCATTATCCGACTAAATCAGCAAAATAAAGATAACATTTCTGACGTTAATGTATGTGTGAATGTTTATATTATGTACCAATATAACTTTTTTCTTAAATAAAAAAATTATATAAATTGAAGTAAATACGAAGTAAGTTGAACAAAACAGTTAACTTGAATTTTAAATAATGAAGCGATACTTGTATTTATATGTACCTTATACTGAGTCAGAAAATCTAAAAAAATTTGAAAGTAGATGAACAAATACAAATACGAAGTTGCTTTTAAACGTCTCTCTTGCGGAGTAAGAAGAAATGTAATAGTTTGTAAGCGCAAGAGGTTGTGATCTCCAAGTGATGAGTGTATGTGGTTGTTTATTTTTATCATTAGATATTAAACAAGTAGATGGCAATCCTAGTGAAAAGGGAAACCATTGCCTATAGACTAGTGTCTATAGGCAATGGTTTCCCTTTTCCTTAGGATCACGAGGAGGAGAACGTGTTAATAGTGCGTTGCTATCCATGTGGCGGGATTTCAACGCCACATACAATAGTCTACCGGCTACCACATCCTCAACACCGGAACGCAACAATGACAAAAAAGCTGTTGCGGCAGGTTGCGGCAGACGAGGCATTAGTACATTACTAGCAAGAGACTAAAAATCTACAAAAAAGAGACTAAAAATCGACAAAAAATCTTATAACAATTTACACAATAATAACAGTTACGTATTCTATTTTTGTAAGTTTTGTAATATACAATATATCCCATGTAGCACTTTATTTTGATTTATATATATAAAACAATTAATATTTAACAAAACCTTTCTACGTTTGATTTTGTAAAATGTAATATCTTGAATAATATTTTAAAACTTTAATTAGCTTCTTAGTTTTTGTTTCAAATTTTCGTAAGAAAAAAGTAGAGATATAATTTAATTTAATGTTTATAGAGGAAAGTACTAAATAAGTTAGTTTATTTAGACTATTTGTGTGTATAATATATTTTATTTATTTATTTTTAGTTGCGAAGACTTTACTACCTTCAAATAGTACCAGTTATTATTTTTTTCTTCAGAGTTTTGCTTTTTATTCGCTTGCTTCAATTATCTTCTTTGTTTATATGTTTTTTGTACCATTTAGTATTTACATTTTGACCGCCCCGTTGGTCAAGTGGTTAGCGACCCTGACTACGCAATCGATGGAGCTTGTGTTCGATCCCGCAAATAATTTGTTTACTTTGGGGTTAGATCAGTAAATGTAATTTGTCGCGTGAATGTTTATATTTATTTATACTTATAGCTGTCCACACCCGTAGGCTTTAATTGATTGAAATAGTAAAACGATAAGCATCTCTACCTCCATAAGTGAGATGCAAGGAATAGAGGTAATTTGTGTAATCTGTAGTAAGAAGGAAAGAAAAACCGCCTTTTATTCTAATTCACTGATCTGTGATGCCACACGTGGTGGAATGAGGTTACCATACTACGGATGGACGGATGGATGAACTAAGAGGGTCTTCTACAAGGATCTGGTAGTCATTCGGATGTTAAATCAGCAGTAGCATTATTGCAATATAATTTTTGAGGCATTTCCTATTTTCCACAGTCAAAGTAACTAGATCTAGCTAGTGAACATGACGCAGGTTATTTTCAATTTATTTTATAACATTATCCTAATAATGATACGCTGCTTGAGGTTATAATAAAGTCATACGATCGCCATCATCGTAATGAATAAACGCTTTCAAAAGTTAATCGATCTTCATAAAGTCGGTTCTTGTAATATTCATTTGCAAGTTTTTACTTAGCTAATGTATTTTTTATAGAATGTGCATTCTAATATCAACCTACTTGTAATATAATTTATTACGAGTGACATCATATAAGAGCTATAACTATATGTTTCTTTGGAATCATCTAGTCTCGGCATGTTAAGTGTCGCAAATGTTTAGTAGATAGAATATCTATTTTTTTCATTTAAAATATCTCTTCGTAAGATGAAAAATTTCATAATTGCCATTGGCTTTTCAAATTTACCTTTTATAAGTTACACGTAAATCTCAATATCTTAAGGATCTATGTCATTAAAAATACCTTTATTTATTGATATAAAAAACCTAAGATGGACAGTCCCAAACAAAACTGACATTCAAAACTGTCTTCAGTTTCACATAAGTGGTTACATATATGGCAAAAATATATGTTTTTGCATATCCAACTTTAAGCGCAAGATTTATAGTTGTTTTTACAAAGCAATGTACAAAAAGTAATAAAACTGACACGACCGACACGATTCTATTTGAAATGAGCGCAAAATTTAAAACTGTGCGCTCATTTTTAGAGGACGTTTTTGAGACACTGATTGCGTATCTTGGGTTTTTTATATCAATGACTTAATACATCTATATATATTAAACAAAATTATACTGTTTCGTGTAAGTATGATCCCAACAAAATATTTTCATGTAACATGTTGCCACGACGAGCCCATACGGCTTGCACTGACAAAAAGTTATCAGATCTCACGTAGATCTAAGCTTCTAACTCTACACACCGTCATTCTACAAGCCCTAACATCACAAACTTTACACTTTAGTCAAAATATGTGGCTTGTCCGTTTCGATACATGTAATACAGTTTGTTAAAACATTTTTTACGAAAATGTCTTTGGTGGGGTTACGCTTCTTCGATACATGTATGTATGTACGTATGTACGCGACTTCGTCCGTGCGGACTTCGTTTACTCCGCACAGCACCTCCCCTGTAGGTGATAGCGTGATAATATGTAGCCTATATGTGGACCCAACCTATTAGTAATATTCATGCAAAATTTGAAGTAAATCGATGCAGTACTTTTTGAGTTTACCCCGGACATACATACAGACAAACAGACAAAAATTCTCCTCAAGTATTCTTTTAAAACAATATTCAATATACAGTTTTGACTTTCCTACGATTTTATTTTATGTACATAGATTTGAATAAGAAGTATGTAGGTACTTACATAATTTTCAGATCTTTAGCATGAAATTAAGTTTCTATGGAAAGGAAACCCACACAATTATTCATCCTCCGATTTAAAGGATCGGAGTTAAAATATTAAAAATCCTGAATCACGTATTTAATTATTTATATATAGTATATTATTTATATATAGTAGTTTCTATATAAATTTTCAGAACTCTATCATTTAAATTTGCGGAAATTTCATACAAAATTCCATCCCCTAGTATAAGTGTTTGGGGGCTAAAATTTCTACGTTTTAATTTCTTTGTTGATTTTGTACTAGTATGTACTAGCTATATTTACTATAGTTATATACCAAATTTCAGCTTTCTCGGACTTCAAGAAGTACCCTAAGAATTTCTAAGGTCATAAGTGAGTGATTCACTGGCGAAATCGGGGGTTTCAACCGATTTTCCAAAAGGAGGAGGTTCTTAATTCTTTTTATGTTTGTTACCTCAGAACTTAGTCTTTTTGTTTTTTTTTTTGTTTGAGAGGATGTACCTGCCGAGTAGTTTCATTTTAATTTGGTAAAGATCTGATGCAGGATTTCATAGATATTCTAAATGGGAAGTCAGTTGCTGTAGTTTTACTGCGTTAAAAAATAAGGACTGTACAATGAAACTTTATGGTTAATAAGTCTACTATTGACACCTTAATCCAAAAATTATAAATACTCAATAAAATAATAGAAAATTTTATTTATCTAGTGTTATCCGAACTAAAGTTATGTGTTAGTGTTAAAAAAACGAAGCACTTCGAGGAATGGTAGGCAGACTTGCGCTTCGCTTGGCTTGTGGCGGGAGCACTACTCTGCAGATAAGCAAATAGAACGGGTTTGTTCCGTTAGTTCAGACAAGACGAAAATCTTTCTATGATAGAAGAAAACTAATCGTTTTCCTGTATTATTTTCAACACTCGTATATATGTCGAAAATATGTTTGTAAAAAGAGAATACATAATGAGAATGTGGATGAATGTATGATGTTCGCACTGGTGTAGCATGATCAAATTCATTAATAGCTGTCCTAGGGTCATATCGAGATTCTCTGAAACCAGTGTTTTTGTATGAAAAGAGTTATAAAGGTAGAGGAAGATAGGCAAATCAATCTGGACCGCGAGAAATTAGTTACGTATTTCACTGGATCACAGTTGTTTATTATGGTTTATTTATTTTATTTATTTAAATACTTTATTGCACAAAAGTGATACAAAGGCGTAACTTAATGCTATTAAGCATTTTATTTCAGTTTACCTTTCGTGATGCTGAGAGGAAAAGCTTGGGTAGTGCAAAATAAATTAATTACGAGCTATCAAAAAAACTAAACACTAGATTCTAAACTATCATAACTAACCTATTTTTAGAATATACTACAACAAAGGAAGTAAGTGTCATAACTTTAGGCGGCCCCGAGACCTACAATAATATTGCGCAATATTACGTATTGTACAATATTATTGACCATTTAGAGTTAATATTGAAGATTGCACAATGATTGAATGAAAGTTTAAGCGGGTTTAATTTTTATTGTACAATATTTTTTCTTGCACTGTTTAGGTTTAATAATGCACAATATTTTTCACTTCGGTTGGAACGGTTGGAACGGTCGTGGTCGGTCAGCCGCGGTGTTGAATACATGGTCGTGTCGTGAATTTAAGCAAAATGGCGAGCAAGAAATTTTCGTCATTTCGTGGTAATTTTATTCATCTTCTTAATTTAATAGTTAATTACTAGAATGGACCAAAAATTCGACCACTGGTCGAAATTCGACACTCGGTCAAAATTGAACATATGACCGAAATACGTCATTCCGCCGAATTTCGACATTCGATCGAAATTTAACTTTCGGCCGCAACTCAACATTCAGCCGAAATTCGACATTTAGGCCAATTCACTGATCAATACCTATAAGTGTTGATCGAAAGAAAACCAATCAATAAAAGATGAAGAACGGGAGTTTTTACTTGAGTGTATAAAATTGTATAGATTTATTTAACAAAATCACCGGCATGGTTGCCGCCAAAACTTCGTCGTCAGACATGTTACTCGCACGAAAATATTGATCAGACTGGTTTGTCAATTTTATTGACTGAATTTATTGAACGTCTGGAAACATATGGTATTCAATATTATTGCACAATAAAAGTATTGCGCAAAATTGTAGGTCTGTGGGGCACCTTAGTGTAAATAATACATACATTCTATACAATAATTAAATATATATTGACTACTTACACAGAAAAAAAAATTATAAACACCAATATTAAATAGTTATTATAGAAATATGCTTTTAACATTTACAGATATTAACATAACATAAAAACGTTATTTGCGTATTATTTGCAGAATTGTATTGAAATATGTAAATGTATTGAAATATTGAATAATGTAAAGTAATTTTACATTGAAGTAGACAGAAAGTTGTTCAAGGATTTCCCACTTTGGGTTTCACTTAACAAAATTTTATTCTTTCAATAGCATTAGTTTAAAAGCTAGTTTACTATGTGGTAGAGTTCTGCATCGGCTCGACTGGGTCCGGTACCACCGCCTTTCTTATTCCTGTCGCAATAGTGCCAGTGCTAGTCACCGTCGTGTTAAGGTTTGGAGGGTATGCACATGCATTAGACCTCGCCACAAGATAGCAACGCACCATTAACACCTTTGGTGTCTATAGGCGATGGTTGACTCTTTCCGTCAGGGGACCCATCTGCTTGTTTGCTATCTTATGATTTATAAAAAAGCTTGTCATAATTTTTAACGCAATAAAACCGCAACAACTGACTTCTCATTTTTTGTATCTTCAGAACCCTGCACCAGATCTTCACCAAATTAAATTGGAACTACACAAGAAGTATAACCCTCCCAAATAAAAAAAGAATTTTAAAAATCAGTTAATAAATAACCGAGTACTGAAGTAACAAACACAAAAAAACATAAATCCGAATTGATAACCTCCTCCTTTTGGAAAGTCGGTTAAAGATACTGAAAATAGCGTATATAGTTAACGACAAGTATGTTACAAAATATTTCAATCATTACAGTTCCTATATATAGCGTATAATAATTTAAGATAATAAAATTATACAAACAACACCTTTTGAAGCATTTTACTAACTTTATTACTGAAACTCATATCTAAATGTAACTTAACTCAGTTAATCCAGTCCTACATTTGTAATCCATCATTTTCAACAAACATTGTGAATATCCAATTACGTTTTTGTTTTACTAATGATCTTTAAGTTATACTTAAATCGAAAGAAGTCACGCAAATCTACTAAAATATAAACAGAAACGTAATGAGAAAAACGTTTTATGTAGTTTCAAATACAATGGTACGTTCTTGTATAGATTTCGAAAGGAAACTTTGCTTGTCGTGTTATGGGTTTGGTACGACAGAACCAAAAGTCGGGCATCAAAAATGTAATAGCTGTCACTGACTATGATTAATGCAATTAATTCCACAATAGCCACAGTATTTCGATACACTTTTGGCCAAAGTAATTATGACCAATGCCGCTTACAAATCGTAACATTTATGTATCAATATATATATTATTTTATTTAATACTTTAGTGTACACATAACAGTTATATTACATTTTGAACCTAATTTCTGATATATTTTTCGGGTTTGAAACAAAATATAAAGAAAATTTATTATGACGAGTTTTCTTGCGATGCGAATGCATGGTAAAGTGAACTAAATGTCGTTAAACATCACGTATCACCGAAAATCACAAGTTTCTTAACTGGTAAGGTGTTAAGATGACATGACCAACATTGACGACTGTTACTTGTTACTTCCTATAATGGCACATCCATGATTATAAGCACAGTGATATTAATGATCAACTTCGGGCTCGGGGTCCACATGATCTGAGACAAATAGACTAACCACTAGACCACGAGTTAGTCATTAAGTTATGCATAATAAAATATGAGCATTTTATGAATCCAAATATGTAGATGTAAAATAAAATAAACAGTTGTACAATTCTACAAATTCATATCAAATAAATATTTCAATACATAGATACAAAGAAAATATTACATAGAAATTTCAAACGGTTTAAGCCATTTTCGTTATTAAAGACGAAATAAACTGGATAAGAGTGTCTTCTACTCATTCAAAAAAATAAGAATTTGTCACAAACTGGCTTAAACTATATGAAAATTAATTTCTGATCTATTAAATGTACATTGTAAAAAAAGATAGATAAACACATTTCTCGTATTACGGGACTGAGTTTCAAATGTATGCTTTTAAGTATGCTTTCAAAGTAAAACCGCCGTTTGTGGGATGAAAAATAGGATGCAAACTCACTGTTATTTCAAATAAATGGTACAATAATAATTATATACCTAAACAATAACGTTCCAAACAATTGGGCCTGCAGTGTAATCGAATAGATCTGGTTCGCTTGGATAGATTTCATAAATAACGTGTAGAATTTTTGTACATAGATTTATTACGTTCGGCGAGCGAAAATGGTGGGAGATTGTTTTTCAATTTAACCGGCGAACTCCTGCTGTTTGACATGCCGCCTGGCGAGAGCGGGCGAGCCTTCCGCCGGTTCATGGCACGGATTGGTAAAATGCATTGTACTTTAAAATACGTATATAACTTTAGATGCTCATGCTAGAGAATTTCTTAAGAACATACACTTTGTTTAAAATTATTGACACTGAGTCTGATTAATATCAGAAAGCTGTTTTTCTGTGCTGTTTGACAAATATACTTAAAATATTTACCTTAATTAACTAACTGGAACTAATAGCAATGTAATAGCATTACCCAGTAAATTGCCACATTATTTTATAAATCTATATTTTACTCTATCAGGTTCCATAGTTTACTAGGTGGTAGAGTTCTGCATCGGCTCGGCCGGGTCTGGTACCACCGCCTTACCTATTCCTGCCGCAATAGCGTCAGTGCTTGTCGCTGTCGTGTACCGGTTTGGAGGGTAGGATAGCCGGTAAATTTATGCATGTGGCATTAGACCTCGCCACAAGATAGCAACGCACTATTAACATCTTTGGTGTCTATAGGCGATGATTGACTTTTTCCATCAGAGAACCATCTGCTTGTTTGCGCTCTTATATCTAAGGAATATATATTTAGAGATATATTTTTTTATTTTACACTTTTTATCGTCGGCACTTGGTGAAACTCCATTTGTAATTTTGTTAATACATTTGTACTGTTTCACAAATCACTTTAAAATTTAATTAATATCACCAACCGGTTACCGCCTTTTACGGCATCCTCAGGCCTATGAGACTTTTATAAATATACGTACGTTAAGAATATATTTATAAAAGTCTCATAGCCCCGAAGATGCTGTAAAAGGCGAAACCGTTTGGTGATATTAATTAAATTATAAAGTGATTTGTGAAACAGTACAAGTGTATTAATAAAATTATAATTTTTTACTTAAATCTTTGTAGGTTAAGGTTTAAAGATACTTTATTCTCATTACAGACATAGTCACTTACTTAAAAAGAAAACTTATAGCTGATTTTAATAATTACACAAGTCATTCGCAATGCACAGAATATTCACTTCACTTTAAAATTATTTATTATAAACTTGGACAAATCGTGTTTAAATTTATTAAAAGAATCGACTTTTTTAGTGTTGAGTTAATGGTACTTGAATTTTAAAGAATCAAGAAAATTGCTTCAACCCTTTGTAGATTAATTATTAAATCTAAATCATATTATTTATTCTAAATTCTAATAATCACCATAAGTGATTGAGGATACCTTATTTTTACTTGTCAAAATAATACCAATTTAATTTTTTTGTAAATATAAGTTGTAGAAAAACCTAAAAATCGTAACTCAAACCAAAGGAATCACACTAGTTTGCGCACCTCGAAAAATCAATGTTAGGTACATTCAATTAATTTTCACTGGTAATGCTAGGATTAAAAGCTCTTATCAACAATCTTTAATCCAATTAAAAGCTACCTCTCGCAAAGAGAAAATGTCGTTGAATTAAACAATAGTTACCTTTCTACGACCATCTGTGTGTGAACTCCTGTTTCGTTAGATTTTCTTCACATCAAAGTTCTTTTGCTATCAGTTGAGGGTCGCTGGACATTAGGGAATTCATGTGAGGGGAATGAAAACAACAATCCTCCACTGAAAACTCTGGCTTAATGGTAAATGGACGTCCCTCGGAAAAGTAACTATTAATTAGTATATACTGGCCGTTGTAGCTGTGCTCCGTGCCTTTGTTGGAGGAAATTTAATTTAGAAACTTCCCATGCATAATATAAAAGTAAAGTTTATATAGTTTATTGTATGGTGAAATGTTATTTATAGAAAGTAATTTATAAACTTTGTTAATCAGTTCTGAAATGGAGAGAATTTAATTTTGTACAAAATGGACATGAAAAATGTGCTAGCTTATAGCTATACCTCAGTTCAAGAAATATAATTTATTACTAGCCTCCGAACCCGGCTACGTACCTATGCTTTTTATGAAGAAAATGAAACTCAGTTCCCCTTTACAGTACCCACTAAATGTTGAAATCCAACATTCTCACTTTTTGTTCAACTTTTTCAATATTTTCTTTAGTATAAGATATATACAGTTACAAAAATAGCAGATAAAGAATTAGTTAAATAGGTAGGTACAATTGATGCATAGATAGATAACTTTTGTGGCTATTGATTTTTATTTATATAGATTCCCTACGATATAGATTGTTGAAATATTTTTTTTTGTAATGTAAGATAGCAGCAGATAGCTCTCTTGACGGAAAGAGACATCCATCGCCCATAGACACCAAAGATGTTAATGATGCGTTGTTATTCGTGTGGCGAGATGACAATGCCACGTGAATAAGTCTGTCGTCTACCTTGACCTTCAAACTGGAACACAATGACAAGGATTGACGTTACTGCGACAGGAACAGGTAAGGTGGTGGTATCAAATACCCGGTCGAGATGTTGACTAACTTTACCACCTAGCAGTCACGATGATAGTGACAAGTATAGCAAATCCCAAAAGGCGACCCCTTTTGCGACACGATGCTATTTAAAGTCCGGTATATTTCAATAATTTTATTTGCTTTTTACTACATCTACCGTAACGTTACTTAGAATGTTTCAATCTTTTATTGCGGCAGTCCCCCTTACTGATCATCGTTCCCCTAACTCACCAAACGTAGTCCCCTCATGTCACTCTCTGGCCCTTGAGACCCTCTCACGGGAGTGTTGATTGGTCCAGCTGCAGTGGATTACAGAGGGCTAGCTGATGACCACTCTGCGTCTGGGATTTAGAGTATTAGCACGTTCAAATCAAATGATTCGGGAAAGTCTATTTAATCACATAAGTTTATACATGTGAAAATACGTGAAATAAAACATACCAGGAATTAAAAAAGTTTAGTTAACACAATTATCAAATAATCGATTTGCCGTAACACTTTTCATGTAACACTACTATGTAGAAAATATATTTGTTAGTAAAATAATATTGACCGCAGTTTTTTTTTTCAACCTACATAAGGTTGAAATGAAAATTCTTACAACAATTTGCTTTTTCTTGAAGATGGCAATACGATAATATCATATTTTTTTATATCATAAGATAGCAAACAAGCAGATGGGTCTCCTGATGGAAAGAGTCAACCATCGCCTATAGACACCAAAGATGTTAATGGTGCGTTGCTATCTTGTGGCGAGGTCTAATGCCACATGCATAAGTTTATCGGTTACTTTACCCTCCAAACCGGTACACGACAGCGACAAGCACTGACGCTATTGCGGCAGGAATAGGTAAGCCACGATGTAGTGACTCGATAGCCAATCGGTCGCCTTTTACGACCTGCTTGGCAGAACAGCAGTTGGCCTATTTTTCAAAGGAGGCCGGGACCAACACGGCGCTGATCCGGCAAACGTTGTTCTGTCCTTTTTAACTACACTTTTTTTTCTATATTTTCACACCTTTTAAACCTTCCCTGGACTATAACAATTAATTCAAAACCAAAATTAGCCAAATCGGTTCAGCCGTTCTCGAGTTTTAGCGAGACAAACGAACAGCAATTGATTTATATATATATATATATATATATATATATATATATATATATATATATATATATATATATATATATACATAGATGGCAATACAATAAGTAATAAGTTATTTGGAATATTACATCCACTCGTGTTGTCCTAGTCGGTTCTGATCGTAGCATTCTTTTTCTGTTATGGCCACATAAGAGAAGTCAATATAAATTATAGTAATAATATATTATATTAATAGTATAAAGGGATACAATGCGTTGATGTCACAAATTTGTACATAACAAAAGAAATTTATCAGATAGCAATTACTCTGTATATTAATATGCAAAGTAGAAACTTTGTACCCCTTTTTACGAGAAATAGAATGAAGGAGTATGAAATTTGGTACAGTTAAAGTTTACATGATAAGGTGCAGAAAACTAATATTTTTATATAATTAGATACACATTAAATTAATTACCGTCCCGTCCCGTTGGTTGAGTGGTTAGTGACCCTGACTACACAATCGACGGGGCTCGGTTTCGATTCCCAACAGGGACAAATATTTGTGTGATGAGCAATAGATGTTTGTATTTCTGGGTTTGGGTGTTTATTATATATATTTCGGTATCTATATAATGTATTTATGTATTAATGTCATTGACTAACACCCATATCACAAGCAAATAATTTGCATACTTTGAGGTTAGATCAATAAAAAAGATAATTTGTCAAGGAATATTTATGTATTATTTTATTTTATTTTTTTGTAGCTATACTATTAGGTGTACTATTTATTATATTTATAGATACTGTTGTCAACCTTATAAGCAACTAGTTGTTACCCGCGGCTCCGCTCGCGCATATTAACCTTAGAACTTATTTAACCTTTCTTTATAAGCTACTTTTCTTACTTTACCCTCTTAGAGATCGAATTTTGAAAAACGTTTAAACATGTAATTCATTATTTTTTTTGTACTCAATTCATACGAAATTTCATGCAAATATGTCTAGGGAATAAAAAGTTTTATACAAACTTTTATCCCTTATTTCACCCCCTTCGGGGTTGAATTTTGAAAAATCCTTCCTTATTGGATGCTTACATCAGAAGAGAAATACGTGTACGAAATTTCAAGTTTCTAGCCCTAAGGTTTTAGCCTGTGCGTTGATACATCAGTCAGTCACTTTTGCCTATTAAATATGTTTTAAAAGGTAAAAGTGATTGTAATGAAGAATAAAAGATTATATTGTTTAAACAAAAGAAGTATTAACAATGTTATATTTTGAACATTATTAAACAATTAGTAGGATTGTGACAAGATGTTATAGAATTTTACCAATTATTAGCCATAATGGTGATGACAAGTTTGTCAAATCGTTCGCGTTTTACGAACTGCCTGGCAGAATGGCAGATGCTCTTACCCTCACAAGATATATTTATCTGTCAAATTTTATTAAAATTGTAACTTTTTAAAAAACGAATCGATTAATTTTATTCGCCACGCACGCCAGCTTTCCGTTTTAGTTTCATCTCGCATCGAAATTTTTCAAATGCCTCTGAGATATTTTATGACGCGTGAAATTGTTCCATTCAATACATTCTTGCACATGGTTCGACGATTTTTCCATTTTCACACCAACAATACAATTCAGTTTAGACATTCGTTGTTAATGATTACGTTGACGTGCCATTCTCACGGGGGTTTGATTCGTGTGTTTTTTAACGTATCATTTTATGATTACCTTATATTTTGCTGTTCTTAATTCTGATTTTAACGTTATTGTGTTGATTTAAAATGTAATACTTACATTTTTTACGGTTTTAAATATCAGAAGATAAGGTATTTGCATTTATTATTATATTATTATATTATTCAGAAGATAAGGATTTACTTTATACATAAGTTTTTGTATATTTTATGTAGATCTACCTAGTGTGTCAGGCCAAGCGCTATGTAGGGTTCCGTAGAGGGGTTTTTATTGTTTTATACTATTAACATTTAACCTACCTATTTATCGACAATGATATACATAATATACGTATAATCAATCAGCACCATAGGTTCACCTCCTATAAAATCTTCGCCAAGTAGATACATTTGATAAGTATGTCGCTAAAAATGTTTTTCGAGATTTTATTTGACCACTTTGTTGCCGTTACTTATATGTATATTCATGCCAAATAACAGCTTTCTAGTACTGAGGATTTTTGAGCTAGACTGCGGACGGACCGACGGACAGACATGGCGAAACTATAATGGCTAGTTTACTTTGGAACCCTAAAAACAGCAGTTGGTTAGTAAAACCAAACATCGATACCTTTTTATATCATTAAATAGCAAACAAGCTGATGGCTCTGATGATGAAAGGAGACACGATCGCCTAACGCAAATTGCATCGCATAGCGCATCTTTAATGTCTACATATAAAATATCTTCACGCCCGTATCTCCGAAAGGGTATGAAAGGTACAAAAAGTGTACTCACAATTAGCCGAAGATGTTTGGTCCCACAATGTGATAGGTGGTAAGCCTATTGCTAACCGGGCATTTTCCATCCCGGGCAGCGTTGTTTTTATGAGAAAACTGAAAAAACGCATTATTTTTAATTGCCCAACCCAGGAATTGAAACCGGGACCCCGTGTGACAAACTCCAACACCTGACTACTGAGGCGACTGCCTACATATAAATACACAAAAGATGTTAATGATGCTATGTTATACGTTTGGCGAGATTGCAATGCCACTTGCGTAAGTGTACTGTTTAACTTACCTTCCAAACCAAAATTACACAAACACGAAATACGACAATGACAAGCTTTGACGCTATTGGGACTGGAATAAATAGTACCATAATATACCGATACCATATATATTTTGAACATGTACTACACGGAAATCAAAAACATATTGAATGTATTTATGTGAAATTGTAATAGATATTTAACAAGCTTTTTGACTATGCTATTAAAGTATGATACAGAACGGCAACTATTGTCGCGTGGCTAAAGTGTTGACTACGCAATCGATAAGGCACGGGTTCAACTATATATATATATATATATATATATATATATATATATATATATATATATATATATATATATATATATATATATATATATATATATATATACATATATTATAGTAGAGGGGGCAAACGAGCAGATGGTGCACCTGATGGTAAGTGATCACCGTCGCCCATGGACATCCGCAATACCGAGGGTATTGCAGCTGCGTTGCCGGCCTTTTAAGAATGAATAAGCTCGTTTCTTGAAGGTCCCTAAGTCGTATCCATTCGGAAACACCCCCGAGGGTAATAGATCCCACAAAGGAGTAATGCGAGGCAAAAAGTGTCGACAAAAGCGCACGGTTGTGGATTTCCAGACATCGAGGTGGTGAGGATGGAACTTTAAATTTTGACGCGATGTCCGATGGTGGAATTTAGCGGCAGGCATTAGTCCGAACAACTCGTCGGAACACTCCCCATGATAAATACGGTAAAAGATGCAGAGCGAGCCTACATCTCTGCGTAACGCCAAAGAGTCAAGCCGATTAGAAATAGCCTGGTCGTCGACGATTCGAACCGCTCTACGTTGAATGCGATCAAGAGGAAGAAGCTGGTACTGAGGAGCTCCGGTCCAGAGGTGAGAACAGTATTCCATGTGAGGTCGCATTTGGGCCTTGTAAAGTTGGAGGCGATGAGCTGGCATGAAGTACTGCTTTGCTCTACTGAGTACACCAAGCTTTTTGGAGGCTAGTTTAGCCTTCCCTTCCAAATGACCGCGGAACTGAACGTTGTTCGATATGTCGACTCCCAGAATTCCAATACTGGCTGAGGCTGTCAGGAGAGTGTTTTCGAACCGAGGTGACACAACAAAGGGTGTTTTTTTTTGCGGTGAACGCACAGAGCTGCGTCTTTTTGGGGTTAAATGTAATAAAGTTTTGACGACCCCATTCTGAGACATCAGTTAGTTGATTCTCGAGTTCAGACACGAGCTTGATCCGGCCCTCTTCGACGTTTTCCCGAGAATACCGCTACGGCGGAGTATGTAGCATCAACAGTACTGTCATGTAGCTGACAGTTTATAAGTGTCTCCATGACTTTGGAGAACAAGGAGGTTATGGCTATTGGCCGATAGTTAGACGGATTAGAGCGATCTCCTTTTTTTGGGATTGCGTTTTTAGCTGCTAAAGCTGTTTTCCATGAATTCGGTACCACGCCGAGTGAATAGGAGATCCGGAATAAATGCGTCAATACTGGCGCCAACTCTGGAGCACATACATTAAGCACAACAGGAGGGATGCCATCAGGCCCACTCGACTTGTGGATGTCCAAAGAAAGAAGTGCTTTATGCACAGCTGACTGCCGAAACTGCGGTTCTGGCATGGAACTATCACACTGCGGGATGATAGGCGGTGTGTTCCCTCGGTCATCCAGAGTTGAGTTGGCCGCAAAGAACGAGCCCAGAAGATCGGCTTTCTCCTTTGCGGTATGGGCCAGAGAGTCATCGTCTCTGTGCAAGGATGGA
Source organism: Apodemia mormo (assembly GCA_036924255.1). Classification (NCBI taxonomy): domain Eukaryota; kingdom Metazoa; phylum Arthropoda; class Insecta; order Lepidoptera; family Riodinidae; genus Apodemia; species Apodemia mormo. The sequence continues at coordinate 13,993,956 of JAUPFN010000011.1, forward strand.
AATGAAGGCTGGGAGAAATTCCCTAAGACAGCCTTGGCGAGAGACCAGAACGCACGAGTGCCAGAAGGAAGGCGAACTAATTTCTCACCAATTCTGCAAATGTGCCGCTTTTGCCTTGGCGATAGCTCTTTTGAAGAATCTCGAGGAAGAGTTGTACTCCTTTCGTAATGCACTAGTTTTTACATCACGAGATGCCGACGCAGCAGCCCAAGCTCGGTAGCATTCCTGCTTTCGGCGTAAAGCCGCTTTGCAGTGGCAACCAAACCAAGGCTGAGACTTGCCACCGATGGGCACCGCAGAAAACGGAATGAAAAGTTTCATGCCCTGCAGCACCACATCAGCGACAGAGTCAGCGACAGCATTTGGGTCATCCAGCGAGAAGCACAACCGCCCCCATGGGTAGGATGCAAAGAAAGACCGCATCCCGTCCCAATCTGCTGACCTATAGTGCCAAACGCGACGACAGCCTGCAAAGGGAGGCCGTGATGGGCGCGTGACCGGCACTTTGCTCCGGATCAGGCAGTGGTCCGACGCGCCAATATATATATATATATATATATATATATATATATATATATATATATATATATATATATATATATATATATATATATATATATATATATATATATATATATATATATATATATATATATATGTGTGTGTGTGTGTGTGTGTATGTATGTACTACTGCCTTACTTTTTTTTAGAAATGAACTTAAGCATTTGGTCCAAATGACCGCTACTGCGAAACTGGGCTTTTGGCGAGCAAAGTGCTCAGCCCGAATTTAATTTAAGTGGGTTAAGAGCCCGCCCTAAGGGTGTCTCCTGTGAGTCCGAACCTCGGCGTAGGGCAATATCTTGACGATTGGTGGGAGAGTAAGTGGCACCAGGATTTCGACTCGCTAATGGCTCTTGACCTGAGTCTCGAGTGTTGGCGGGCCGAAACAATGGGCCGAGTCGCCGTCAGAGGCGACTTTGGCGTGTGCGTGTGCGTGTGAATTGTGAAGTGTATATTGTGATGGGGTCGTCAAGATCGGATAGGACGTACTGCCTTACCTATTTCCACCGCAATAACGTCAATATCTTGTTGTGATTTGTTGAATAATCTTTAAATATAAAAATTTTGCTCCTGTATGTTCATAGTAATAAAACTCAAAACTAGCCAATGGCTTGACTTAATATTTGTTTATAGGTAAGTTTAAGCTATTGAACATGAAGGTGTTTTATTATACTTTTTACTCCGAAGTATCCACGTCAATAGGAAATTCTAAACATTTTCAAATTATATAACTGAGCCACAGCGAAACGAGGCCGTGTCCAACTATATATAAAATATTTTTAAAGGTTTGTATATAACAGATTATTTGTTTGAGATAGAAAACTTTCTAGCTTTAGTAAAGAATCAGGTATTGATAATAATATTATTCTGGATTTTCGATATTACAAAGATGGAGATTTTTTTTCAAAATTGAATTAAGTAGGCAAAATAAACTAAACGTCGTCAGATACTTTTTCACTATAATTTACTGGTTTAAAAACCCACCACTTGGCGACGGTACCGAGCTGTTTCCTAATTCTGCATTTATCAACGTTATTTCTAATTGCTTATCCATACTAATGTTACAAATACGAAGTCTGTCTCTTTGTCTATCAGTCTATTTGTCTATCTTCTGTCTGTCTGCTATGCTTTTGCGGCTATACAGCTGAAAGAATTTTGATAAAAGGAGAGTGATGAGATCGGTCTCGGAATATGGCGTCACCCGAAATTATTAAATTAATTTAATTTACAATAAGTCAATATTAGATTTCAACGGACACTTTTTAATAGCAAGTTAGCTTTAAAAGGATTTTAGTTGGAAAGTCATGAAACTAATCAAACTTGTACGCTTTTTTTTATTTCTAAATCAACCAAAGATTTTTCTTTTCTGCCTTAAAATTAACACTTTCTTTTATTTCTAACCAACCAAAACAAATTATAAACGTGTAGGATAGGTAAGACGCAAAATTTTAAACAAACTTATGTATAAAATACAACAAAAATTATAATATTTATTATTATATTCGAAACCTACAACATAGAAGGCTGTACAAACAAGTACTCTTAGTATCATCCGAAAGGAAAAAAAAACAAGTGTCATCTATTTACACTGTGAGCGAGTGATAAATATTTTAATGGAAACAAAAGTTATATAGTTTTTTAACTTTTAAGTGGTTATAATCAAATAATCTTCATGATGAGTGACATAAAAATTAATTATATTTAAGTTGACGATATATTGCGATGTGGGTGGCTCAAAATGGAATGCAGATAACAATTGTAAATTCGAGTAATATTAATCTTTGAAGGATTTTTGTAAATTTTAGTATTATGAAAAGTGTCCGTGATACAATTTAAATTTCAGAAAAAATTAATAATTTATTAAAATAAGGTAAGCAGCTATCATTATGTGTTGCGTTTTAGGCCAAACTTGTATGGAGCCTCATCATTCTCCTTTGCTGAGAAAATATCCTGTTCTCTCATAGTCCTGGAAAAGTCTTGGAGTCAAACACAGGCTACTTTTTTAAAGACATTACCCCATTATGGGCTAGGGGGGCATTAAAAATGACAATGAAATTTTGTATTGGGAATGATGTTAATGACTTTTTCATCAACTCGCGGGCGAATTTGCGCGTGTCAGTTAGTTTATACATGTAACTGACTACTTTCTATCCTTTACAAGGCTCACATATTCATAAAACACCCTAAGACTTTAGACTGCTATTTACAATCTGATAATCAACTACTGAATTATATGAACTAAACGAACTAATCACTAGACCAATAGGACAGTTAATCGTTCAGTTATTTCTAACTAAAATAATTGAATACATGAAACATGAGAAAATTCATAGGGCGCATCATAGAATTAGAATTAAGTATGCAATTTTGCCGAGTTAAAATGAACAATATATGGGAGCTCTATTAAGTAATGTTCTATAAAGATTTTTTGCATTAAAACTAAACCTCTTGTTAGTAAGTACACAAACCCAGAATGTTGATTTCATTAGACAGAGGTAAATAATAGATATACAATTTTGAGGGTAAATAACCACGACTACATTCAAAACTCATTAGCAAAAATATAGTGCTTACAAATTCGATTTTTTGTGTATAGAAAAGAGAAAAAATCTTTATTCTTTTAGACAAAAGATGTGTGTGGGTTATTTGAATGCTAAGACGGTCATTAGTTGGCTATTGTTGAAAATGCCAGGAGTTCTGACAGAGGTGTCCAAACTATTTGATATAAGTTGAATACTTATAAGCTTTGCGTTGAGAAATACCTTTTTAAATTGATAATTATTTTAAATTTGCAACTTTTTGTAGATTTTTGTTGAAGCAGTGGAATCGAAAGGGTATAAAAATAAATATATTAAACTCTGTAATGACTAATGATTCAAAGAAAACCGTAATATAAAGTATGAAAATAATATCAAATTAAAGTAATGAACGGAGACCCCATATGTATTTCGCTCATTACTTTACTTTCAGTATTTCAGCAGCAGGCACGAAAGTACATAAAACAAGGATTTTAAAATTTGAGCTTATTTTCATCTGCATTAGTCCGAGATTCTCATAAAGTATGAACCATTTGGTACCTCTTATAAAGCCAAAACATTTCATTAACATCGGAATTTACAGATTTTGATATGTGCCCTTGTACGGTTTTACTCCCTACTACTACTATTTATTAATCAAGTTTATAATTATAGTTAAGATGTTAGCAATTCACTAAAAACATCGGTGTCATTTAAAAATGATGGTATTGAAATTTTTAATGTAATGATGGCAACTACTAGGTATGGTACTTTGTGTAATTTCTACGTGTTTATGTTATAGAACATCTGTCCATCGGTACTCGAGGACTTGAAGACCAGAAGCGCACGCCGCCCCTTTCCGTTTCACCATGAAGTAGGTTAGTGCCCTATGCTAATAATGATAGGGCTCTGAGTTCGAGTAAACTTTAGTAGAATATTTACTTACCGTCCCTGTTTACGTTGTAGAAGCCGATAGAGCTAACAGTTGTCAGTTATAAATAAAAAAAATGGATTAGTACTTATTTTATTAAATGTATTTGAAGGATTGTTAGGTTTTGTAAAAAACACTCACATTATACCACGACACATATCATTGATATAATGTATTGCTAAGTTTCAGAAACCTTTTCAATCAAACAATCTATTGGTATAGGGTAGCTACTGACCTACAAAAGCAAGTGACTTGCAAAACTATTAACTACTGTCAAAAACAACCTAAATACCCCATAAATTATTCTTTACACCTAAATTGTAACAGAAACGGTTGCAACGGTAGTTGACACAATTTTGCAAAAGGATTGCCATTGTCAAATACTTCGACAATAACTTAATTGTCAAAAGTTGGGAAAATGGGCCATTGTTTTTTTTTTTTGACATTTACACTGTGTGACATCAACATCACTCCAATTTTAAGCATTTTTCATTCAAAATGTGAAGTTTATACGCATATGGTACCTACACACATTTTTAATAAATTGGTAACGTGGGTGTCAGTCGGGCCACGCGCAATGTAGGGTTCCGATGTTGCCCATCATGCGGATTCAGAAGAGGTCTTTTATTGTTTCGTACTATGAAAATATAGCTTATTGAACGTCAATGACGGTATATCCGCACCACAGTTTTAACGCCTAAAATACCTCTCCATGTAGATACAATTTATAATGCCTCATGCATGCACACGTGTAAAGCTTTCTAATCGGTGCTAGTTTTCCTTTTAACTTCATCATATTTATTACTACCGTAAATTATTTCCCACCCACAAAATTAACCGTTTAGCTTTCAGAGGGGGAGGGGGACACTAAGCTTTCACAAAAATTAGCACTTTAAAGCATATTATTGCACAAACGAGTAGCTTAGTCGAAATTGTTTTCACAAACCTAAAATATTTCTTGAAAACCTATCCAATACACTATGGGGTAAATGAGAAAAAATAACATCCCCACTTTTTATATAGAGGAGCTACTCTAAAAAATGTTTTTCAAGATTCTGTGGTACCACTTTGCTGGCGTGACTAATATGTATGCTGGACACTATCGTATTCCGGTTTGGAGGGACCACGCCACAAGATAGCAACGCCCTATTAACATCTTTGGTGTCTACAGGTATAGGCGATGGATGAGTCTTTCCACCAGGATACCCATCTGCTTGTTTTCTATCTTATGATATAAAAAAGCAATCGCCTCGTTTTTAGTGAGTGGTAACAAATTAACAAGGCGAAATTCCGCTACTTTTCTCCAAGTGCTTCTCACTATCGTATTCCGCTTTAGATAAGGCAGTCGCTAAACTTACCGTCAAAGGGTAACTTATTCATGCCACATGAATTATACATGCACTGTTAAGAACTTTGAGGTCTATAAGCTATGCATGCTTATTTTTTGTTTTATGATGTATACAAAAGGTTAGTTTGATGGGTAACTTTCTCGGAAAATTCGTGTATGTAACATTACCATCCTGCCATATGGACCTTTACCTTAAAGAGAGCCATCCATTTGATTGGTATCCTGTGGTATAAAAAGAAGTGATAAGGTGTTTTTTGACAAGTGTAATAGCGGAATTTGTCATATTATATGTTGTTTAAGCAAACCTTATAATGAAAACTGTGCTCATAAGAAGTCTATATAGACTTTTCTTGTGCACTACCCGTTACTACAATGTTTCTACAAGTGCAAGGTTAACTGGTAGAAAATGTCTTTAGACGTTAAGTTCGCCTGTTGTATATTTTGTGCAATAAAGAGTTTAAATAAATAAATAAAAATAACGCTTAATCCAGTCTCGAGAAAAAGTACATGTATTTATATAATTGTTTATTTGAAACTGGATATATTTTTCGTTATCTATCATATTATAATCCTACTACATCAAAAATACGTATCTAAGTTTTCATATGCCCATAAATAAATTGCCTAGTGCTTGAACTAGTGTATGACAATCGAACAGTTAGGTTTCGAAACTTCCTTTGTCACAAGTGTTATGTTAAGGGTCTCTAATAGGTTTTTTCTAGCAACTGTTTAGCCTGCAGTGATAAATTAGTGCTTGAAATGGATTTTTAACCTCTCTATAGTGCAATAAATAACAATAAAGTATTAGAATACAATGTAAAAGAATACAATCTAATCTACATTCATCATTATCTTTAGCATGTAGTCATTATTTACAATGACAGGCTTTACAATCCGATTAAGATCCAAGAAGAGAAGTAGATATAGTCTTGGCAACTACATATATGCTTTAGGCCTAACGACCTCTGAGCTCTTTCTAGCTGAACAAACCGTATTTCATAGCTTTTAAATCCTATTAGAGCAAGACGCTATCGAAATGGCTTTCATTTCAGATTGTCATTTTATCGTTGGCACTAGCCAAGAAATAATAATAACACCGCTATTCTAATCGTTTCTATCGGTACAATAATGGACCTGGCCAATGTAACAGCGAGAATGTTACTGAATACTAAACTCATACACATTTATAAAATTTTTGAAAATACAAAATCCACAAGAAGTGAGCGCCTTAATATTTTTCTTTATATATAAGTGAAGAGAATTATTTCGCGCGATTTTTTTTTATATCATCAGATAGCAAACAAGCAGATGGGTCTTTTGATGGAAAGAGTCAACCATCGCCTATAGACACCAAAATGTTAATGGTGCGTTGCTATCTTGTGGCGAGGTCTAATTCCACATGCATAAGCTTACCGGCTATCTTATCCTCCAAACCGGAACACGACAGCGACAAGCACTGACGCTATTGCGGCAGGAATAGGTAAGGCGGTGGTACCAAAATTCTAATAGGCGATACTAATTTCTTTTTTATTTATCACCTACTTCTTTTCTAGCATAGCTTTCAACAATACGCTGACGCTCAAGCCAAATTTCTCATGTGGTAAACAAACATAAGACCCTGTAATGATCCAAACATTTCCACCTTGCATACACATGTATAAAGATAGATACAGACATTGCGAGGGATAAGAAGCGAACAGTGCTCAACGTATATTTCGCAATTTGTGGACGTTCATAGTCATTGCGAGGATTGTTAAATTTGTATTGAGGCGTGCGTTGCGAGGCATGTGCAGCGCACAGGCCGCCGACTATATCCGTTTTAGCTCTTGTCATCCAATTATACCGATGTCCTGGACATAGTTGCAAGAAACGCTTAACTTTGACATTTTACACTACTTGCAGATAATACTGATAGCTGGTAACTGTATGAATATGTACTAATTTGAAGAAAATGTTCATATACTTACTACCAAAAAATATATGACACGATAGTAAAGAAGCAGATAAATATTTTATGTATCAAAATGTACTCATTTTAGTCACACGTAGTAAATTTTCTACAAGGCGTAAGTTAAGTTGTTTCTTAAATGTCTAATTACTAATTGGTCTTAGAAACTTGTAGAATAGTACGATACAGATCGTTATTACTAAATTCGTTGCTTATGGTCACTGCTAAAATGACGGATCGCTAATTATAGGAACTCTGCATTAATTGATAGAAATTAAAACCATTTACAAACACTAAGTATTTTATCTTTTTATCGTTATTGTATTGGTATCTGTATAGTATAGATACAGATGTATAGTATAGATAATTATTTTTATGTTATAGCACTCATCCCGTGCTTGGGAAAAGTTGAAAAACTTTAAAAACAACAAAGAAAAATATCGACACGCAGGGATTGAGCCTGCGACCATCTCCCTAAAGCCGGGGGCCTGCGTGTCGATATTTTTCTTCGTTGTTTTTAAAGTTTTTCAAGTAGAGATACAGTATCGTATAATGAAGTTTACAGGTTACCTTACCCTCTAAACCGGTGCATGAAAGTGACATGCAATTACGTTAAAGTAGCAGAAATAGCTTAAAGTGGCAGTATTTTAGCCCTTACAGAACTCTATGACCGAAAAACACAGTTTACCATTACTTATAAATATATAAATATCCCCTTTTTGACATCGGTTAAAAATCGTTACTACTTTCTATTAATTTTTCGTACAAATACTGAATCTAATTAAGTTCCATATGGTTCGATTATAACAACTGTTTGCTACTGTTCAGTTAGCCCTTTAATACCCTCGCGTTCATGACTCAGCGAATAATTCCTTGTCTAACTAAGCTATTATAGATTTTCTATAAACTAGTTACTGGCTAGTTTTGAGAAATATGGTAAAAACAAATCTGAAACCCAATGTTTCTATATAAATTAGTGTTTATCACAAATTAGTGGTAGTCGTGGAAGTTGTTTTGCTCATGAAAACAGATAACCATAGCGCATATAGACATCAAGGTCTTGATTTCAAGGTGACACTTTTCAAGATGTACTTACGTAAGACCTATTCTATCATACACCTGTGTAGCGTTTGCCATCTCTCCCGATACATTTACATCGGTTGCAAGTAGTACAAAACAAATATTTGTCTAGCATCACAGGTGCACTGTGGTACATGCGCAATGTTGACTTTCAAAAAGATCTCGGATTGCTGAGCTTAGCTAGGAATTTCTAAGATATTTCCAAAAGATATTTTGATCGTACCAACTCATACCCTAGCCTACTGGTGGTAGCTGCGGTAGACGACATCCCAGATCCTAATCACGATCCCAAATTACGTAGGCCCCGCCACGTTCTTACCGATCCCGACCTCCGCAAAATGTGGCAATGGGGATTACCACTGATCTCGCCAATCGACAAACCAGTGAATCGAGGTGACCTGAAAAGTTCGGTTTACTTTGCCTACCCCGCAAGGGAACCGGGCGTGATGCTAGTTTAACGCGTTGCCATCCGTACGACGGGAGATGACATGCGGCCTCAGTTTATCGGCTATCTTGTCCTCCAAACCACAAAACACGACAGTGACAAGTATTAACGTTATTGCAGCAGAAATTTAGTAAAGCAATGGTATTAAACTAGGGCAAGACGTCACTATATTCTACTATCCAATATAATATACTAGAAGTATTTCAAACACCGAAAATTCACTTCTACGGATTTGGTAGTAGATGAAGTGTACGACGCATGCCGTCTCTAAGGATTTTTACAGAAAAGGCTATGGAATTCTAGTAAATATTAAAGATCACAAAATTGGTTCAGTATTTTCCTACATATATATTTAACTATATTGGAGTGGTGTATAGAGCTGCAGCTAAAACTAGTGATTAATGGTGTGTTGCCCACGACGGGCGTCGACCAACGACTGCGGGCGAGTTGAGTAGACCTTATAAATTATAGAACTGGCATCATATACGTTAACTTTAAAATTCTATTACAGTAATCATTATACGCATTGAAAATATAATAATTACTGTCATTACAAAACGGTTATTATTCTATAACATTGAGTAAAGTTACCATATCCATTCTTAATGAAAGAGACTATGCCTAGTAGGTATATTTACTCACACATGTAATATACAAAAGCAAACAAGCAGATGGTTTTTGAACTGACAAGAGATAATCGTCGAATACTATATTTAGTTTGTTGTTGTGTATGCTACAGGGATATATTCATATATCACATGAGTTCCCTGGCTTCCATACCCCTCACATGTTACACATACACATAAAACAGCAACAAAAACTAGCATTATAACAAAAGGGATAGGTAAAGCGGAGGCACTAACCAAGAAGAGACACTGGAAACACCTACCATCAATAATTAGTTATAATAAGTATTGAAAAGTTTAATGTTTCCTTGCCCTTTAAGAGCTACATAACAGGATAGACAATGGCCTGTTCTTCCTTACTTACATAGTTACAAAAATATGACATCCTAAGTCTTAGGTACATACTTTTTAAGAATGTTTTTAGAATGCAGAAAATAACTATTTGGGAGAATGCAAAAGTACTAAGTATTTAAAAAATACGACTTATAATCTTTCATTCTAAACAAGTGGTTCTCCTTATAGAAAGAGACAACCATAGTCTATAGACACCAACAATGTTAATAACGCGTTGTTATTCGTGTGTTGGTATGGTAATGCCATTTACATAAGCTTACTTGACGTTAAGGTAGTCGAATTTAACGTTAAATAAATTTAGTTAGTTATATAAACTTTAAATATTTAAGTCTTAGAAACCGGCATTATAATCGATTTTTGGTGAAAATTACCATGAGCAGTTTTGTTCACTCATCTGCCTGTTTCGACAAAACTCGAGGTTGCAATCTATTAAACAAGATCAGATAATCCGGTGAATCTGTCATCGTTTCGCATGTACATCAATTCAAATTCTACCTTACCGGTTTCAATCATCGGATCTGGAAAAATTAAACTCCAAATTTTTTGGAAGAAAACTTGCAAATAGTTCGACCGTTGATCTTATCCACTCTGGTCCTCCAATTAGTATAAATTAATGAATCTAATCAAAGTTTAAAATTATAGCAAGAGATTTTTTTTAATCGATGTTATTAGTATTCATTTGCAAACGCAAGAAATTTTAAATATTTTTGATTAA